>JACDTU010000008.1:1200000-1669682 GCA_022376465.1 Cubamyces lactineus | reverse complement strand
CAAAACGAGTGGGACCGTTCGCTATCGTCAAGGTCTTGGGACCGGTTACATTTAAGTTAAAACTTCCGGAGAAATGGAAGATACACCCAGTCTTCCACGCAGCGCTACTTACTCCGTACCACACAACTAAGGAGCACGGACCAGACTACATCCGACCTCCACCGATTCCCACTCCAGACTCGACGGAAGGAGAGGAATGGGAGGTAGAAGCAATCCTAAGCCACCGTACCCGAGGTACCCGAAAACAGTACCTAGTGGCTTGGAAGGGTTGGCCTGCATCGGAGAATTCTTGGGAACCAGAAAAACATCTCAAGAATGCGCAGTCAATCCTGCGCAACTATAAGAAGAGGCACAAATTGTCGTAAAAAGACTCAACCCACTCCTCACTCAAATATTCCCTCCAATTTTCTAAACATTTTCTGATATTCACTATGGTCAACACTCGCACTCATCTCACTGGTCGCCGCTTCTCTGAGGCTTCCAGACGCAACATTCCCCGTCCCCCCAACTTCATCCGCGAACGGAGGACGGTTTTCTACAACCACCTCCCTCGACACACTGTCTCGGCCAACGACGAAGGCACCCTCGCCGACCGCATCGGCTGGGTCATTGTCCACCCCGACCTCTACAGTCACGTAGAGGCTCGAATTTCTCATCTCCCTGAGGTCAAGGACCTCATCGACGTCTACCGCTCTCTCGCCAGGGCTGCTCCGTCCTACGGAGTTCTCGTCAACTATAACAAGAGGACGTCGGCGCCCAAGTCGGAGAAGAAGAAGGTCGATCAGGTTGCGAACGAGGCTTACCAGGCGGTGATCCAAGGAGCAGAGAAGGTACTCTCGCTGCTCGCTAACCCCCAGATCGCGGGGGCTCTCTCGGATCTCATGCCCCTCCGCAACCAACACGGTACTCATAACTGGGGACATATTTTCTGGCCGCAACGTCTCGATGACTACCCGGAGTCTATCGAGGTAGATGAGGATGAAGATGCGGACGTGAGTTCAGTCGGAGGATGGTCAGTTCCCTCAACTGACCCATGGAAGATTGCTACTCCAGACCCCGAGGAAGAAGCCGTCAAGTGGGGACAAACCTCTGAGGAGTCCACCCCCTCTTTGGTTTCATCTCGCTCGGATTCACCTTACTCCGAGGTGGAATCGTTCGACCTTCTCCCGGAGCTTGAGCATCTCGAGCTCAGTACGGTTGACGAGGTCGACGAGCTCTTTGAGGAGGAGTTCCACGAAGCCCTGAAGGTCGCGGTTAGGGCACCCTCTCCTCCTCCTCCCCCACCAGCGACTCTCACTAAGAACGCTGAAGAACCTCGCGGACGCTGCGGTTTCTTTCGAGGAACCGGAGAAGATCGACTTGGCTATGTCAATTCCAACGGCGACATCTTCGTGGTCCCCAACAATCCTTTCGGCATCTCCGTCACTCGGATCATGGTCGCATACCATCTGCGATGGCCGGAAGCTTCTGTCAGGACCACAATGGCAGCCTCTCTCCTTATCGACGACGTCATCGCTCGTCGAGGAAATTTCCCTGCCTTCAAGATCGAGGCCGAACGCACCCCGACGACTTATCGCCAGGCTATAGGCATGTCGGCGGCAGAATCGGCGCAGTGGGATTGTATTCGGGCAGTAGGTAACGTGTCTGACCTCGTCCAGATCTCTTTGGACGTCTTCCGTCCTGAGGTCGTCGAGCGTAACCAGAACATTATCGTGCATGCCTAAGGTCGAGGACGACCTTCAGCGGAGGGGGAGCTAATGTTACAAATGTACGATAGGCGTCTTACGAACTGTACGATTTGGTATGGTCTCTACTTCTGTCTCTGTACTATACGAATATGGCGGACTCTAGGATTCTAGCTACGGTTCTTAAAGACAGGAATGGTCTCGTATTATCTAGGACTCTCTAGGACTTTCTATGCACAGTTACTGCTGCACAGTGCACAGTTACTTCCGCGCAGTGCACAGGCGCTTCTGCACAGTCCACAGCAGCACTGCCACAGTGTTACTAGGTTCGACTAGCGCTGACTACTACGCACCAGAAAGTCCATGTACACGCTAGAACATTCCGTCTACAGGCCTGCATACATGTATATAAGAGGCGACGCCATAGAGCGACCCTCAGCTTTCAGTCTCTTCGCGAAATACGACTTCGGTTGCTCGTTAACTCGCTTTCAACTGCAAATACTACTACGCGCTTATCTTCGACAAGCTAGGGCTAGTAGCTGAATAGATACAAGCTCTCTATTCATTGACGTCTTAAGGCTTGATAGTTTAAGAGTCACGCTCGAAAGCGTAACACCGGTGGGCGCCATGCTCGCGTTCGCAGGCATCATGCCGATTCACCTGCACTGCCGCAAGCTGCAGGAACGATACTCCCTGAGGCTGCACACCCTACCATGCTCTCACCCGATACGCGCGCTCTTCCCACATATATTCGGAAGGTCGCCGAAAGCACCGCATGCGAGGTTTACACTTGATCAAATCCCACCATCTGCGGATATACCGCTGTCTGGGGCGTTTCCGGACGATGAGCCACTCACCACGGACACCTTTGACCCTACAGATCCTGAGTGCCAACCCGGTGCGCGCGTAAAAGATCTATACGAGCACCGCATCACGCGGTTCCTGGAGCATCCAAAGAAGAGGGACCGCGAGATGCTTGAGCAGTGGATACAGGACGACCTACGCCCACGCATTAACCAGGCGCATGCAGACCAAAACGCTCTGGTCCTGTTTACAGACGGAAGCGCTACCTACTCTGAGCGGGCGCGCCATCTGGGCGGAGCGGCCGGTTTCAGAGCATATAATAATGGACGTCTCATACACTCAAGATCGGTGTACGCCGGCTATGCATTTGCCTACGATTGCGAAATGCTGGCCCTCACAATGGCGGTCAGCTACGCATACCTCAAGAATTATCACTCTGTCCATATATTTTCAGATAGCGAAAGCGCACTCAAGAGCTTCCTCAACACGGAGAGCGGTCGGATGGTGTCTATTAGCGCCTGCAGGACCCTACACGACTGGTTCGAACGAGACGGGCGGAACCACTTGCAACTGCACTATTGCCCCTTGCACTGCGGCATTGCGGAGAATGAAGGGGTCGATGCGGATGTACGCGCCAGGGTCCAGAATCCGGGTGCGGTTAGGCGCGAGAACGGAGGTGTGTACCCGGTCTCCTTTTCGTATGCGCGCAGTTGCATTACGGAGAACGCGCTTGACGAGTGGCGTCAAAATGCCTCTGACAGCTCGGTGGAGTACTGGGGACGGTTCCACCTCAGGCACCGAGCGTTCCGTACCATAAGACACACCGGACCTTTCCCCCTCAAGCGACTGGGCGGACGACCGGAGCTAGCTGCACGCTTCATTCGCTGCGTTACGGCACACGCGCCAACAGGTCACTATCGAGACCGTTTCAGGCCGCAGCACGCGGAGCCGACGTTGTGCACCCTACATACGGGTCGTCCGGCATACCACACACGCGAACACGTCTTGTTCAAGTGCGACAAGTACGTGCGGCGATACCGGCACTCCTCCATCGAGGACTTTTTGCAGTCGTTGGACCCATTTTATGATATTGAGCAGTTCCTAAGGGACAATCCCTTAGCGTTCTCCTTCGACGATGCGCCCAGAGACCACTAGCGGGCGGGCTCACAGCGATAGGCAAACAACGCGCGCGAGGCAGATCGGAATGCCAGCACACTGGGAATGGGGCAGCGGGGGCCCTTGAGCAGCTCCGCACGGCAGACGGCTGTCTAAGCACTGCCTGTATTAGTAGTAGAGTACAAAGCAATGTTCCTACACCGTGTAGATAGTACTGGATTTAAAAAAAAAAAAAAAAAAAAGAAAGAAAGCTGGAGAATGTACGCTGGGTAAGCATCTCTGAGGGTAAACCGCTAAGCGGGCTCTAAATGCTTGTCCGTTGCGACCATTGCAGCCGTCGGACGAGCACGGACGGCAAATCTCCACAACGGCTACTGTATGTACAACGGCTTGCCACCAGGCTCACGCTCTTACCAAGTTCGGCAAGCGCATTTGGCCAGCTAGAGTACTCACAGCTCGATGCTTAGATATTGCGGGATCCACAAACTTAAGCCACAACCTTCCCTTTGCGAGTCTGCCTGGGACGGATCCTTCGTAGCAGCCACCAAACAGGCTTCGTGCCGACTTCTGCCCTGATCATTATGCCAGGGAACCGGGCCCAATATCAGGGCGAATACGGCGTCCGATGTACTCCTGCTTGCGCCACAAGCAGCGTGAAGGTGGACAGACTCTCAGGCGATACGTACACGCTGCACAGGGGCCCTGATAGACATCACAGCAACCGTGGAGAGAATATCTCGTTTCTGGGTATGCGCGTCTGGTGAGGCTCGCCTCATGGCATTATCATAGTCATCCCTGGTGCGAACAAGCCTCAAACGTATGTGAGCATGCGGCGTACCCGTGAAAACGCGGTTAGGCGGGCGCGAAGCACGTAATAGCAGGCACCGACACAAACCTTCGCCGCACCAAAAACCACCGAAACTTACTACCAAGCGTGCTCAAGCTAGAGCTTGAACTAGCGCACCGACCCTGAGTATGCGCATGCGATCCTTGCCCAATGTAAATCAACTCCCTGTCGAGTGAAATTGTACCCCGTTATACTTCAGTCATTCGAAAAACCCGACGAGGCTCAAGACAGGTAGGTCTGAGGTTGCACCTGCAGGTACAAATTGAGGCTAGATCATAGCGTACTTGGGGAGCCCGGGATTGCATCTAGTTGCATTCCGTCTATTTCGCCTTCTTCTCTTAGCCACTGCCGTGACCGTGCCACGGTCTTTTATTTCGCACTCTCCGGATCTGGCAGCTGTAGCTAAAGTCTCAGTGAGCCTCTGAAGCTCCTGCCGGTTGTGTAATCGGTTCTACCGCGGTACATTAGGAAACAATAGTTGGCGTGCGAGAATATTAGTGACAAGGATAGTCATTCTCTATAGTACGGGACGCCTGCGCACAACGATCAATATTTCACATTCCCTTATGCAGTCTCCGACAGTGCTTTGTTGATCGCCTCGCCGATGCTCACAGAAGATGCCGGGTTCTGGCCCGTGATGAGGTTGCCATCCCTGACCACATGCGCCTATGCAAGCGATTTTAGTGGAACAGACTCCCGATGCAAGACTGCATACGGTACTCACCTGCCAGGGCTCCTTAGCCTTCTCGAAGTGACCGCCGAGCTCTGTGATGCGCGACTCAAGCAAAAACGGAATATCCTTCTCCTTCCCGATTTCCGCTTCCTCGACGTTTGAGAGACAGGTCAGCTTGCGGTTCTTCAAAACGGGTTCTCCGTTCGCGTCGGTCCCGCCGACGAACGACGCGGAACCATTGCATATAGCCGCAGTAACCTTGCCCGCGCGGAGGAACTGCACGTACACACCGTCAGGGCCCTTGTCGTTTGCGAAATTCCAACATACGCTCACCTCTGACGCAAGCTGGATGTTTACTGGGTCATCCGCGAGGTCGAGCAGAGGACCGTGGCCTCCGACGTAGAAGATAGCGTCGTAGTCAGACGCCTTCACCTCGGATAGCTTCTTCGCATTCGCGAGCTTGGTCTTGACGACCGGGTCATCGAGGAAGTAGGCGACATCCTTGAAGTACTGCACGCTGAACTCGTCGACGGGCGGGTTTGCGCCCTTGGGTGCGGCGAAATCAATGTCGTGCTTGGCCGCGAGGACTAGCCGCGGGATGGCTCAGTTAGATTCTGTGTAATTGACGGTAGCCACCGAAATATTACTCACTGTAGTAAGGGTACGCGGCCTCAGGCAGGAACCAGCCCTGTGGTTTGCAATGAGTACAATCTCTTTGCTCACCACGCGTTGAGCACTCACAGCTGAGCACCCGTGAGAGTTTTCTCAACGGAAGTGAATACGAAAAGGATGCGCTTTGACATGGTTCTCGGGGGGCATTGCAGAGAGGGGAGCTCAGAGCTTGGACAGGTCGCAGTCGATGAAATTGTTGTCAAGTCATGGCCAGAGTCTCACTCCTTTTATACGAGCACACTCGAGCGAGGAGTGTCGTGGACATGAGCAGACTCGCAGAGGGCGACGGAATCGCTGTCGGGTGTTAGGTCATGCCAGGCGTTCCACGTCCGAGACTGGGATGCCACCATCAAGCTGGAGAACCACTGCACGAAGTACGAAAACCGCCAGTGTGCATGACCTGTGGTCTTGTGGATGTGTCAGGTAGCTCACATACCGCTGGCGAGGAGTTGTAGCTGACGCGTCCAGGTCGGCGCGCGCGTACAGCTACTTAGCGTAGGCACGGTTGTGGTTGATTACACTCTGCCAGAGTTTGCCGGGATCCGAGCACACCCTCTGTGAGGGCATCACGCGCACGATGATACCGCGTCAGCTGGAAGCAATATGTTGTGTGTCGGGTGGTTACACTCCGGCCAATGCAATCATTGCGGCAGTACTGTCTCGGTACTCGTAAGTATATGCACCTTGTAGGTACGCCGATACACGTACCCTACGCGTACGCGTTTGCAACGAGACCTCGTCAAGGCAAGGCAAACAGATCGCTGTCCTTGTCCCCTCGTCGTCGATCTCTACACAATGTCAGCCCGGAACAGAAGGAGAAGGTAAACAAGACGATAGAGATTCTGAACAACCTCCAGGCAAGCGGGGCTAGAGAGACGAAGCACGGCGCGAACAGGTTACATACACTAGCGGACCGCGGTCAGGGCAACTGATAGTCTAAGTGTAGTCTCCCGTAGGCAGACGACCGATGTGCTCTATTGAGTGAGGGGAGGACGATAGTCTAAGTGGGTTCAAATGGGTTCCCCGCTGTTCCCCGCTTCGATCGTGTTTGAGCGTCTATCTTGCCTTCCGCTACCGCGACTCGGCGTAACAGTCCTCTGCTTTGCACTTGTACTTTCTGCATACCCCATCGTTGCTTTCTTGCTTTCGAGTTCTGCAACATGTCAGCTTTCTTTGGACTGTGAGAGATACTCCATACTGAATACAGGACGCATATTCTGATGAAATGGCGACGATAGAGGGAAGACACGGACGTTCAAGCCGCGCAAGGATGTGCCCGAGGGTACTAAGCAATATCAACTTCGCAAGTATGCGGAAGCCACCCTCGTGTGTTCTATCATTTCAACCTCCCTAAGCACTCGCGCGAAAAGCAGCGAAAAGTTGACCTATCGGTGCATCTCCTTGGGATGTGTAGGGATCAGGCAATCTACGCCTGGCGGTGCGTCTCCCAGAGGGTGAAGATCTGAACGAATGGCTTGCCGTGCATGGTACGCACCGGTCCTATCATCTCCTACGAATGCATGCTGAGGCGGCCGATCTGCGTATATGGTAGCTGTGGACTTCTTCAACCACCTGAACATGCTCTACGGCACGGTCACAGAGTTCTGCACGCCACAGGAGGCGAGTTCTCCGTCTGACCCGCTGTCTCTCATCCGCTGAGTTCCAAAGGACAGTGCCCCATAATGTCTGCTGGCCCAAGGTCCGCCCATCCACTCTATCCCCGTTGAGCCCTCCTCTTGCACGAGGCTCACCTGTCATGACTGCGGCAGGTACGAGTACCTCTGGGAAGACGGCGTGCGGTACAAAAAGGCAACGAAACTGCCCGCGCCAGAGTATGTGGACGCGCTCATGAACTGGGCTCAAGGATTGCTGGATAACGAGGAGATCTTCCCAAGCGAGATGGGTGCGTGCCTGTAACAATTCGGCCTGCATGTCGATGGAGCACGCTCGATGCCCCGAAGTGGCCAGAGTCCGCTATCTGCATGGGGATAGTACTAGACAGGTTCTGACGCCGATTTGTGTTGTGTACGTCAGGGAAACCATTCCCAAAGAACTTCCGCGATACGATAGGGCGGCTTTTCCGAAGACTCTTCAGGGTCTACGCTCACCTCTACAGCAATCACTTTGACCACATCTGCGCGCTTGGTATTGAAGGTGAGTACAGCCGATGATAGTTACCTCATTGGTTGTCCCAGGAGGGACTCAACTTGTGCCGTTTCAGCGCACCTGAACACGAGTTACCGTCACTTTTTCCTGTTTGTGAATGAGGTGAGTTCTTGGGGTTTTATCTTGGGATATGCTGTGGGCCTGATTGCACAATGATGCAAAGTTTGACTTGGTGGATAAGCGGGAGCTGGCACCCCTGGATGAGCTGAACGAGGCTATCTTGGCTGAAGACAAGGGACGTTAATCTGCGGTAGGTCGCAGACGAGTGGAAAAGGGAAGGTGTTGATGCCAGATGGGCAGTGTACGCTTAGTTGCAGATACCCGAGAACGCGGTTCGTACCTCTAGGATGCATATTGTAGACGTGTAGACGCGACGCAGCGTGTCTGGAAGGACCCATGACAATATTAGGGTAGGCTTCTGCAAAATCTGCCAAATTTTTGAGGGAATGTCCGGACAAAGCATTTGACATTCGATAAGAAATGTCCGGTTTTGCAGAAACATTGGCAGGCTTTCAGGCCCTTTTGTCCGGGAATTTGCAGAGGGCCTCACCAGCGTCCATTGTGTCCGTCCCTTCCGCATTGGCCCCAGTTTTCCGCTTTCTTCTGGCAATTCGCCTCAGAAGAGCGGGTTTCGAGGCAACACAGTGTCTTCAGACATCATCTATGTGCTTATGTACGACGGACACCACTTCTGCTCGTAGAATCTGCTGGGCGCTCTCTGGGACGCTGCTGAAGCGCCCGGAAGCACTGGTCAGGATATGTAAGGGACAACTAAGCAGGCTAATGACTGCTTAGCCGGAGTTAAAGGAGTTGTTTACTGCTGAGTTCAAACAATACTAAGCTGTCCGAAAGCGCGACGTGAACTGATGGAAGCCGTCCGACTTACCCAGGACGATAGCCTCCAAGTTCAGCCACTGATCAAGGCTGTCCGGACACGTCAGAGACATATTATATATTGCGCAGGCTTTGTCCTTGATTTTTTTTTTCACAGGGCTGAGGGCGAATTTGAAGGGGTTTTGTCCGGATTGGCAGCCACCTATTGTCATTGGTCCTTGTCTGGACCGCATGAGTGTCAGTGATGATGACGTCACAGTTCGCCGACGCTCTGGCCAAATTGCGGGGGAGATTCAACTGGAGACTGGAGTGGGAACTCGTGTACTCCAGCGTACCAGCGTACGTTGTAGCCTGGGGTCGGAGTGAAGATGCACCGTATAAGAGCATCCTAAGACCTGGGCCTGTATATATACGAGCCAGGAACAAACCACACAGCGCGAACCACACTCGCCGCATCTCCATGCCTGTCTACTACCTATCGTTCTGCAGGTCAGTGTACTCTCTGGGACAGAACAGATGGAATCTCGTGTTTGCGCATCTGGCTTAGTGATCCACTTCAATGGAGACGATCTTGACGAGCCGAGCCGAAGCCCTGGACGAGGGCGCCAAGCACCACTGGCAGGAGCCGTGGCCGATAGTCGACCTGGGTTGCTGCTATAACCTCAGCCACCATTGACCAATCGCCATATTATTAGTTGGTACTTATTTCATTATCGCCCTTCCTCGCGTCCGTCCTCTCTTCCTCTAACTTTCTCCTGGCCCATCCCTCCCCCTTTCCCCCCGCCCGCCATCATGGACAGCACAGAATGGGATTCCGTGCTGCAATACATCTCCGACTCTGGGGACTTCCCCTCTCCACAGACAGAGCGTCCTGTCTCTGAGATGACAGGGATCTCTCTCCATCCCCAGCTCCCCCCGCACACGCTCACTCCCCCGGTCTGTATCCTCACAAACGTCCACAACCACACCCACGCTAATGACCCCTTGTCCCTCAGAACTCGGACAAGAGCACACCATCCGATTCACAAGACCAATCACTGCATGACCTCTCAGAGAACACCGTTGTCTCTGTATCGACAACTTTCCATCCCGGCGCCAACCTGCTGTCTATCCCGCCGGATCTCATCCTGCTCTCCTCAGATGGCGTGTTCTTCTACGTCCACACCACTCGAGTTCTCTCCGCGTCAAGAAATCGCTTCAATGAACTCGTCCCGCCGAAAGCGAATAAAGCCACTCTACGCGACGACCTGGGACCAGTCATTGCTCTGCCCGATACCGCAACAGTCCTCAATGTCGTCCTGCACATCGTGTATGACATGTCCTCTACACACTACCGTCCCAGTCTCGACACGCTCGTCGCGGCCGTGGACGCGATGGCAATCTATGGCCTTCCCCCCAAACAACACATTGCACCCTCTACACCGCTCTATTCCATGATTCTGAGCCAGGCACCCATCCAACCTATCATCGTCTACGCGCTCGCCGCAACGCACGACTTGTACGATCTTGCGGTGCCGGTTTCCAGCCACCTTCTCTCTTTCCCGCTCTATCACCTGACAGACGACCTAGCGGTTCGCATTGGCCCGGTCTACGTAAAAAGGCTGTTCTTCTTACATCTCGGCCGGCTCGATGCACTGAAGCGTCTGCTACTTCCGCCGCCCCATCCTCACCCGCCGACAGATATATGTGATTTCAGCGAGCAGAAGAAGTTGACCCGGGCGTGGGCTCTGGCATCCGCTTATCTAGCATGGGACGCCCGACCAGGTCAGTCGCGCATTTTCGTTAAATTCGACCGGAGAATCACAACTGACTTCGTCGCTATATGCGCGTCTTCATTGCTTTTGACAGACCTTTCGACCAGTGCAATGGAGACTGCTCTGTGGCCTTTAGCGGACCACCTCTCTTGCGACATCTGCAAGAAGAGCCTGGCGGAGCGTGTGAAGCAGCTCATTGTGCAGTGGTCGGTTGTGAAGGTCCGTCGTTGTTAACGCATTGTCTGTTTCTCTGCGCGGATCGTTAATGGGTCCGTGTGCGCTGTCTCGCAGCGCTCGATTTGAGGCAAGACCTTGCTTGTTGCATAGATCTGCGATCGGCAGCGTGTTATCCGTTGACGTATGCGGAGGCATGTCTGCCTGATCGAGAGCACCGACCAATCGGGAGCTGCCTCTGCCCATTTCCTCCGCCCCGGGGTCCCGAGGCGCCCGCGGTTGGTCCCGCTCAGCCTCGGCATCCAGCAATGTACACCGCGAAGGACCTCTCCAAAACCTTCGACCTGCTCCTCCCGAGGACACCCGCAGGCCATTCTCATTCCCCAACTTTCACCTAACTTATCGTTCATCTCGCTTGCTATAGCGCGGAGGCCCACTCCGTCACCGATAAGCTCACCCCGGCCACCCGTCAGGCCGTACCACCATCGCTCGCATCGTCGCACTCAATCCCCATCGTTCAAGCAGTCGTCTCAAAGCTCTAGTGTACCATAATCCCACGCTGTTCTCCCTTCAAGTTTGTCTTGTCGATATTGGCACCCCACGTTCTGTTGTATCATAGCTATCATCCGATGTTTCCCTCACGATTCTTCCGCGATGGCCGCCCCCGCCACACGACTGGGCGGCCCTGCTCCGTTTACTATACACTTGCTCTCGGTCCGCTGTTCACCACGTCTTCGCCACCTACCATCTCCATCCCAGCCCCCTCCCCTTACGCTGTTACATCGAGCATCTCTTCTCCTTGATGGCCTGTCACAGACAGCCAGCTCGATGTACGGCCTTTCAGTTGCTCGTTCCCGTCGTATTCTACCCCTGTTGTCGTCTCTTCGTTGCCTCGCCCTCGTTTCTAGTGTCGAGTATACTGTACCCATGATGTAGTCTCGCTATTCTCTCTCTCGCAACGCAAGGAACGCTCCTCGCCGATATCCATTTCGTGCACCGGAACTGTCATTACGTGCACAATCGTAGAAGAATGGTGAAGTACAGGATGCCGACTCCTCCCCGGTCCGCCCGGTACGAGACGTGCAAACATAGCGTCTGGCTCCAGCCGCTCGCACAAGTGACCCTCGGAACTTCGACGACAGAGTATACAAGCACCGAGGACGCCCGTGAGGGACATGGAGTGCCGCCAACTGTGCTTCCCTCATTGAGGCGCAGCGACCCCCGCGGCGGACGCTTCTTCGATGTCCGCGGCGCGCTTCGCACGCTTGATCTTGTGAATCTCCTCGCGCTTGCCAAAGTCGGAGTCGTGGAGTTCCTAAGACGTCGATGGAGCACAGAGGGCCCCATTCGTTCCGTCAGCGCTGAGCTCAGGTGCATGGGGACAAAGAGGAAGGGCGTGCCGTGGGCGGCGGAAGGGGAGGAAGATCGAGAACCAGAAAAGGTGACGATGTCGAGCGCTATGGTGGGACTCACCATGTTCGCCAGCCGTTTTGCTGTCGCGACGGCGTTGAGCTTTTCGAGTACCTTCTCTTCCGGGAGGTCCATTTCCACCAGCTTGGTGCCTGCGGCGCAGAACAATCAGTTTCCATTCAATGAGAACGGGTTTGGAGAGCCTATCGCCGTAGGCTCGCGAGAGGTACCCCAGAGGGATATTTGCTGCCCGGAACAGCAAGGCACTCACCGATTCGCTCTTCGACTTTGAGCACGCGCTCCTCGTCGCGCTCTGTGACGAAGCTGACGGCCACACCGCCCTTGCCGGCACGCGCCGTACGACCGACACGGTGCGTGTACTCTTCGGGCTCGCCAGGGATGTCCCAGTTGACGACGATGGCGACGTCCTCGATATCGAGACCACGCGCGCCCACGTCTGTGGAGACGAGCACGGGCACCACGGACGCGCGGAAGAGCTGCAGCGACGACAGCCGTTCTCGCTGCGTCAGGCGGGAGTGCAGAGCGGTTGCGCGGATGTGCAGCGTCTGGAGTAGGTGCGTGATATATGCCGCCGTCCGTGGACGTGTGCAGAAGATGATCGTGGGCGGAGGTTGTTGCACCACGTCGTCCTCTTCTGACGCCTTCTTTGACGACTTCTTAGAAGGTTTTGACTTGGCCTTTGCCCCCTTCACGGAACCCTTCACCGGTTCGGGTGGTGCACGGCGGAGATGGTGTGTTGACTCGGGTGGGTTGCAGAGGAAGTAGTAGAGATACGCCTCGCGAACGTGCGAAGGTACCAAAATGTAGTACTGCTTAAGTGTTTCGACAGTCTCGATCCTGAGTTTGGAGGAATGAGCATCATTGAACAAAGACCCAACGCGTTCAACTCACTTGGCGGTCATCCTGTGAACGAATGGCTTTTGCTTCCCTGGTCTGGGAGGTGCATCGGCGACGCGTTCGACGGCATCTGTCAACGTCGCCGTAAACAGGCAGGTTTGTCGCTCCTTCGGCAGGATGTTGAACAAATACGACAGTTCCGGCGCAAACGAGGGCGTGAGCAACCTATCTGCTTCGTCCAGTACCTGCGAAGTACTCAATACCTCGTACAGCCTTCGACCCCAAGTCATATGAACATACCAAGAATTTGATTCTGGACAGGTCCCACTCTCCCGATGTGCTCTTCAGCAGATCCACTATTCGTCCTGGGGTGGCTACGACGACATGTGGACGGTTCCCCAGTTCGAGTGCCTGTGCCATCATATCAATGCCGCCCACGACCACCGCTGTTCGCAAGTTCAGCGGCGCACCGAGAACGGCGAACTGCTCAGCAATCTGGAACGCGAGCTCTCTAAGAATGCGAAGGTTAGCCATGAACAGGGCATAAAATTGATAGAACGGCATACCGTGTTGGCGTCAAGACAAGAGCGTAGATGCCATAGGGATCCAGTGAAAGCTTCTGCAGGATTGGCAGCGCAAACGCGATGGTCTTTCCTGAACCTGTCTTCGCGTTTCCAATACAGTCTCTACCTTGGGTACCTACTATGTCAATACATGCTCGCAGTAATCACCGAATAAGAATGGACTCGCCTTGCAAGAGAGGGGGTATACACGCCGCCTGGATTTCGGTAGGGGCTTTGATAGACATCTTGGTGAGTGCGCTTATAAGCACAGATGATATGCCCATGGATTCAAAGGAGGTGGGTAACGTTTTCGTTGGTTGCGGCGGATTTGCAGCAGAAGGATTGGCTGCTCGGGGTCTGAAGGATATGCGTGAGGACCCAAACCGACTGTCGGCATCTTCATCTTCTGCTGGTGGTGGTGGAAGGAGGGCAGGGTCGTGTACCGGCTCCTCCTCGTCTTCTGCCAAATGCTCGGAGCTGTCTGACGCGTCTTCAGACTCGTCCGAAGAGCCTGTACCGCCTTCGCCACCAGACATGTGTTGTTCTTCATCCTCCGAGGCGATACTCCGTACGTCCACTTCCTCCTCATCCGAGTCGTCTGTTCTTAACCTCTTTCGCCGGTGTCCGTCCTCCTGCATCCGCATGAGATCGTCTGTCGTAAGTGCATGCTTTTTAGAGCCAGCCATGTCTTCCAGGAAGCCCAGCCTAGTTGCTCTAAAAGCCTGAAGCGGAAGTCCTGAGGAGGAGAGGGAGTGCGGAATTTGCCGTCTCCGATCGCCAGGAAAACATACTCACTCCGGCCCGTGGTTCCGGGCGTCCAACACGGGCGTAATCCGAGTTTTCCGGGTTTGAGCAGTACCAAATTGAGATCTATTGCGGCATAAGCAGTTTCGTTCAGACAACATACGATTGACTATGGCTACAGTATCCCGACTGACGCGAGGGTATATGTACAAAGAGATGATTACAGTGGCATACGCGGGCTGGGTATCGAACACAGGCCAGGAGAGGAGAGAAATACAGTACTCGAGATACAGAGAGACATGGGTTTGAAACTATTCAGCGACGTGCCTGTCGTCGCTGAGCGTACAACACTGGCGTTCAATCGGAGTTAGAGGAGGAAAAGAGAGCAGGGAAGCTGAGGCCATCAAAGTCCATGGGCCCGTTGAGGTCGCCCGGGGCGAAGGGTGACTGAGTGGCGTCCTCGTGCGACGAATGCCCGCTGGTATCGGAGGTGGCACCTTGGTTGTAGGGGTCGTTCATGATGGTCTCCCACATGGGATCGAAGGCGGGGGGCTGGAGCTGGCCCGAGGCACCGGTGGAGGAGCCCTGCAAGGGGACCATGCTACCCGCCAGACCGACGTTCTGCAGGCCCAAGTGGGACTCTACCATGGCGACCGACGAGGGATAGCTGAGGTTGGGAGGGAAGTTGTACTTCGACTGAGTGGGCAGAGCGATGTCTCCGAAGGTCGAAGCCTTGGGCGTCTGGGAAGAAAGATGAGCGACCGGTATGAAACAATGAGACGAAGTAGACATACCACATCGTCGTCGAAGAGACCTGACTGGGCGGTATGCATAGCGTACTGTGCAGCGGGATCGTTCGTGATGGGCGGGCAGGGGAAGGGAGGCATCTGGTAGTTCTGGAAGGCACTGAAGTCGAACTTGGGAGCGGAGTGCGGAGACGACGACAGCGAAGGAGGTGCAGAAGGGACACGGGAAGAGGATGGCGAGGAGGCGGGAGACGAGCGCAATGAAGGCGGGAGGGAGGCGGGCGTATGGTCATCGGCCTCGACGCCACGGCGGGACTTGGGCTTGCGCTGCCGAGGGGGTGACACAGCAGGGCCCTTCAAGCCTGTGTACTTCTCACGAAGGAACCGGATGTAGTCCTTCCCATCTGGGGCAGGGATCTCTGGGTCCTGGGTAGCCTTCTTCCGCGCGGCCTTGCGATCCGGAGAGAACTTGTAATCAGGATGCTTCTCCATATGCGCCACCAAGACCTCCTTGGCCTTGTCGTGCCACTTCTTCTTCTCCGCGTCCGGCAACAAGTTCCAGCACTCGCCAGCGACGCGGCTGATGTTCTGCTGGCGGTGTTCGATCCCCGGCGGGATCTGGCGGGTCCTCAGAAGGTGGGAGCGGTAGAGCATGAACGCGTTGGGGGGACGAGGGATGCGTTTGGGCTTCTGAGCGTCCGGGGAAACAGGCCGAGAAGTCGACGGCTGATCGAAGGGATTGAAAGTGGGTAGGGTCGGAAGAGTGGGAACGCCGCTAGTCGAGCTTCCATTGGTAGCAGGCGCCATGCCTGCCCCCGTATTAGCGATGAACTTGAAGATCTGCTCAAGCTGCTCTGGGCTGAAGGTGACCTGAGGGGTAGAGCGGCCCGCGCTTAGCGCAGGGGTAGTTGTTCGGGAAGGAGCCGGAGACCCCATGCTCCATCCGCTGGACCATTCCGAGTCCGAGGGAGGCTGAGATGTCGCACCAGGCGACGTCGACGGACTTATGAAAGGAGAAGCGGTGTGTTGGCCTATTCAAGTATTAAGCCACTGTCCCCCAGGAGGAAGGAAAAGGAACTCACGGTTCGCCTGCATCGTATTAACACAACAACGCACGAGAGAAGATGGGAAGAGTTGAAGACGAGGCTTGGGGCCCACGAAAGAGGATGGCGGGGAGCTGTAGCAAACATTGAAGGTGGCAATCCCGAAGCTTTATAGGGAGTGCAATGGAGCAGGAGCGCCGGTGAGCAGAACTCAAAGGACGACGAGAAGAGGAATGGCCATCCGCCCCGTCACCCAAACGAGGTGGAGAGGCGCAAAGACAGCTCACGTGACGTTTTCTACCCCAGTGAGAGATCACATACCGTCTCGAGTAGCTGCCACGCCCCTCGCGTTTTGCCTCGGCCCCTGGGGTAGAAATTCTGTATCGCATCCTTTGCAGGGTATAGGACAATGGAAAGTGCTCACCCACTGTGCCACAACGGTACCGGCGCCTACTAGGAACCACGACCGTCACGACCCCGGCATCCACTTGTTTGGTCGTTTGGCGAGATTGAAAGATGTGCACAGCCGAGGACGCTCCTGTATAGAGCAAAGATCCAAGAAAGCCACAGATCCTGAATGTAGCGAGTACTGATGAATCATAGTGATCTTCAGAAGCGGGAGGTGACTTAGCCTTGCAGGCTGGCGATGCTATCGCGAATAATATCCTGCTCGAAGACGGCCATAGCGTCTGAGATCGTATTCTCCGGGCCATGATACAGGCGAGCTCGTGCCACTACATGTGTCGGCCTCGAGGCCACAACGAGGCGGCCCTTTCACATCTTACCCTTCTGGAGAGCACCGCATTGCAGGCCCGCATGCATCAGACCCAAAGGTCCTTACATGTCCTTTTTCTCTGCACCTTGAGCACCTCGGCGACGCACATGCGCACTCGTCACCCGCCATCCCGCCTACCTTCACGCGCTCCACGCGTCTCCGATGCGCAAGGGAGGGCGGGATGGTGGCTATGTCCTACTTCAAAGGAAGCCAAGGGAGGCACCGTGGCAAAGACGGATCAAATACATGGGCACAAGTCTTGATATGCATTAGGACGGTGAATAGATAGGCGTACCGAGCTGATAAGATAGACTACACCTCAATCCAGACATTATCTCCCGCGGCTTTTCGGACGCGGTTCATTACCGCGAGCCCTTCTCGTTCCTCCTGGATCTCCTCGACGACAATATGGTCGACCTTGACGCCGTCTAGCGAGAGCAATCCGTCGAAGAGCCGCTGCGCCGAAATTGCGGGCTCGGCGATAGGTCCCAGTGGTTGTTGTATCCACTCGATGTCTGGATCGTTGCGAGACGATAACTTGACAGGCAGAAGGGAATCGGAGGGGCACAATACTCCGACGCGAAGAGGCCGCCTCTCGCTCGCACTGACTTTAAGCCTGTCAACGAAGGACCGCAGCGGCATCCGCTGGGTTCCAACAGGGGGGTCCGACTGGGTAAGAAGCAACGTGACTGGGACGCTCGGGGAGTAATGGCGGTACTTCATGCCAGGTGTGGTCGGTGCCTGCTCGATGGCCTCGTCGCGGTAGTCGCGACGATGCACTAGGACCTTCGGCTTAGACTCTAGATCCGCGAGACTCTCTTCGATGGCACGCTCCAAGTCCTCCACAGTAACCCCTCCCGGTCGGAGTACTCGCAGATTCCCGTCAGGTTGCAGGCCGTCAACGACAGTGCTCTCGAGGCCCACGCCGCATGGTCCTCCATCCAATATGATCCCAACCTTTCCTTGCAAATCTTTGAGGACGTGCTCCGCTCGAGTAGGACTGGGCTTCCCTGAGGAGTTCGCGCTCGGAGCAGCCACAGGAGCGTCAGCAAGGGCGATCAAGGCCCTAGCGACTGGATGCGACGGCATTCTAACAGCGACCGTTGGCTGGTTGGCCGTTATGATTGGTGGGACGATCGACGGGTTGGTGGGGAAGAGGAGCGTCAGGGGACCCGGCCAAAACTGCTTCATGAGCACTTCGTACGTCTTCGAGATCACGTATCCCTGGGGTAGGATGCGCAAGAGCATATCGCGCGACGAAACGTGGACAATGAGGGGGTTGTCCGGGGGGCGGCCTTTGGTCGAATATATGCGCGAGACTGCGTCAGGTTCGAGAGCGAGCGCACCGAGACCATAAACCGTCTCGGTAGGGAATGCCACCGTCTGTAGCGCATGAAGTTGTTCAGAAGCACACTGCAACGCCTGCAACGTCTCTGGAGATCCAATCTTCGGCTGGTCGGACTCGAAGGAGATCGAGGTCGTCGAACACTTCAGAACTTGAGCTGCGAAGGCCATAGTCGTATGTCGGGCCTGTACTAAGACGGAGAAAAAATGTGGGAGAGCAGATCTACGCCAGAGATTTCTGAGCCCTTGCATTAATGAGCATTCTAGATATCGGATAAAGAGACAAGAGAATAGTCTAGCACATCGATTCGATACAGCCGAGTCAGAGAGGTGAGCCGTGAGGGTGCAAAGTGCAGAAATACTGGGTCATCGTCAAAAGTTTCAGGTCACGTTCCAAGCAACCGCCACAAATATCGATTGGCGCTTGCGACCCACCCCGGGGTGAGGTTCAGGATTGCGGTATAGGTTGAGTCTGACAATGGTCATCTTCGCGGAGCCTTGATGATGACGCGCGGTATGACTGGGCATAAGCGACGATAATATGACTAAGGAACACAGTGCATAGTGCGCTACTAACGTACACGATACTACAGGACAGAAGAAGAGACAACAAGACGTTCAAGACCACAGCTTCACCTCCCACCCATCATCCTAGCCCTATCAGGATGCATACCACCGGGAACAGCGGAGCCTCCGGGATTTTGTCCATTAGGAGGGGGAGGACCTTGAGAGGGGTTGAAACCGTTAGGCGGGCCTCCGGCGGGGGGTCCACCGTTGCCAGGCCCACCTCCAGGACCAGGTGGGAAGGGTGGACGGTTCCCTCCAGGAGGACCACCAGGAGGACCGCTACCGTTGGCATTCGGAGGGAACGGAGGCATTCCTGCAACCCAATGTCAGCCTAGTCTCTGTGATCACAATGAATCATATCCACATACCTGGAGGAGGGAAGCCGCCTGGGCCCATTCCTGGAGGACCCATCCCAGGAGGAGGCACAGGACCGTTCGGAGGGAAAGGGGGCGCACCTGGGGGTCCCATCATGCCGGGTGGGCCTGGCATACCAGGAGGCATCGGGGGACGACCTATCCCGAATGAGCCTTCGTAGTAGAGGGAGGGGAAAGATGTAGGGGATACGTACCAGCGAAGGGGGGAGGAGGGCCACCGAACGGAGGCGCGCCATAGCCCATTGGTGGGCCACCAAACGGAGGTCCGGGGGGTGCTAGGTGCTGGGGTCCAAAGCCAAAGCCACCAGGCGGAGGGGGATTGCCACTCTCGTATGCTGCTGTGATCTGGTCAATGATGCTTTGCGCTTTGTCATGGCCGAGTGCTAGAAAACAGTAGGTCAGCGTCAAGGGAATGCAGAAGGTTGTTGTGTGGACGCACATGCATAGTAGTCCCGGACGTTAGCCAAGTGGTTCCGGCCACTGTTATGAGCTTTGCGGACTGTGGGGGGCTGTAAGCGTGACTCGCGTGGACAGCATGACATATGCACATACCAGAAGCTGAGTCGTGGGTCAGAAACACATCACAGTAGTCGCAGTAGTGTTTCTGGGTTGCTGCATTAGAAATGATGTGCAGTGACGATAGAAAATACGTACTGGCATGGTTTCGGCGGTGGACTGTGCTGAGGGCAACAGACGAAGGTGTGGGCGCTTACACAAGAGATATCGCCACCGTGTTTTCATCGGAGCTCGAAGTGGTGGCACGTGATGCACGTACTGTGCTGCAGCTCGCGTCGCGCCCGGGCCAGGCCACTAGACTCTACGCTCGTTGCCTGCGACATCGACATGGACCCCGCTTCCAACGGCATCCAGGAACCATTTGACCTCATCCGCCTGTCTCTCAGCGAACGCGTCTTTGTAAAACTCAGAGGGGACCGCGAACTTACCGGGGTACTACATGTTAGTGTTCGAGACATCTCAACGCGCTTTCGTGCAGTCCTGCTGACAATGTGGCCTGTGGCAGGCTTATGATGGGCACATGAACTTGATCCTGAGTGATGTAGAAGAAACTATCATGATTGTAGACCAAATCGAGGGTGCACCAGAAGGCCATACAGCAGTGAATGTGAGCCGATTGCATGTCACCGCATGATATACTCGTGACGAGATATCTTGTAGATTGCGAAGCGTAAAATGGACATGCTTTTCGTCCGAGGGGACGGCGTCATACTAGTGAGTACTATCTCCGGTAGCTGTAGTACATGCTCACTGCCTGACACCGAGCGTAGGTCTCCCCACCTTCCCGGACGTGATACAAATCTATCCCATGGTCTCGCCCTGGGCTACATTCCCTGACATCTCGACGAGATCGCGTGCTTGCCAATATACTTTTCGGCGTAGAAGCACGCGCCTTCTGGTGGGTTCACGGTCAAACTGCATGCTGTTATATTATTGTGTACTCTGGAGCAAGTTCTTCTTAAAGCTGCAGCGACAGTCCCACAATCCGCCGTTACAGAAGAATCTCTAATGATTACATACCAGTAAGTCTACCATACAACAGAACACTGCTGCTTGCGTTTGCATCTTGATGTGCGTAACTATCTTCGTACAACCGGGTTGACTGGCCCCGCGAAGTGTGCGGCCGCATATGCTTCCCGGTTTTCACTACGTTTCGACGGTCGGGTTGTACTTATTGCTGAGGAATTGCAGTGGCTTGGTCAATTTCTTCGTCGGAGTCGGGCACCACAGCCCCCCTCGGCCATGTACCCTCGCGTATCCATCCAGCTTGCAGTATCTTGATCTACAGGAACCCATTTCGTCCGCATAGTGCGGGTGAATGTGAATATCGCACTCGTTCTGAAACTAACTTACCACCAATGCGAGTGGTAGTCGATGTTTGAGCCGTACTCCGCCTACCAAGCCATCCCAAACCCTGTCCAAGCCTGCATTCCACATGCTATCGTCTTCGACGGCGCCAGGGACTGAAAGTGAAGCTTCGAGTCTGAGGCGAGCGGTTGTAGGTTCTGATCGAGCAGGTGGGTTGGGTCCTGGAGTGCACCAGAGTGTTCTTCGGACTTGAAACAATTCGGGTCCTGGGGGAGGCAGCTCCGTCTCTGCGAGACGTTGTTCGAATGTCGGCATTGGTAGTGGGGGCGTAGCGGTCGATGAAGTGCTTGCGGTCGCCCAAGGGAGCATATGCAGATTGACTGGAACATCTGTCACATCTGATAGCGTCCGCCCCGCCGGCGAGTCCCCGAGGAGCAATGGTGAGGGCAGAAGTATCTGTCCTAGCTTCGGTGTTTCATCTGGAGAGGACGGTGCAGTGATGACGATTGTAGCAGGAGGAGGCTCTGAGTCCGTTGTAAGAGAGGTTGGAGGTGTAGAGTCTGCCGACCCAGCCCAGCCAGGGCTCGCACTTTGCATGAGAGAAGCGCGGTATTGGGCTATTTCCCGACATGGCAGGACTTCTGCGTCTGACGTAAGCATTGCCCACCGACCGTGGCCGAGGGAGCCCCACGTGCTTTCATCACCATACTGCACCTCGTCCGACGGTTCCAACCAAAGGTCTCAGCAAGACAACGCCTTCCTCGCCCTCTCCTTGTTCTTCCTTCCATCCTCCATCGCCCCCATGTACTCCAGAGCCTCTCCGGCGCAGTCCAGCACTTCTCTCTCAGATAACGACGAGGAAGACTTCAACAAGTCCACCTTCTTCCGTGATGTCGATGCTGCAGCAGACATCATACCCGCTCAGTGGACCTCTCGCTATAGCTTGGGCCCGGGATCTTCTCGTCCGACACCGTCGCAAGCCTCCCGCCTTCCCCCAGAAATACTCATCCACATCCTCAAACATGTCCATTCTGCTCGCGATCTCTACCACGCTATGCTCGTTTCGCGCGCATGGTGCGAGTGTTCGGTCGAACTCCTTTGGTACCGACCTTACTTCTCAAGGTCGTCCACCCTCGTCAAGATGATGCGTATTCTTTCCCGCGAGGACCAGACCTTTGTATATGCTCGCTTCATCCGTCGCCTCAATTTCCTTAATGTGGCCCAGGACATCACAGACACCCTTTTCTCCCGCCTAGCCCATTGCGTCAGGCTGGAGCGGCTTACTCTCATGAACTGCACTTCACTCTCCGACGAAGGCCTCACTCGTGTCTTACCGCAGTGCCCCAACCTCGTTGCACTCGATTTGACGGGTGTGGCGGAGGTGACGGATAGGTCCATTGTTGCCCTAGCGAGGTCCGCCAAGCGCTTGCAGGGAATCAACCTAACTGGTTGTAAGAAGCTTACCGACGCGTCCGTGCTTTCTCTGGCCCGAAACTGCCCCCTCCTTCGTCGGGTGAAGCTCAGCAATGTCGAACAAATAACGGACCAGTCTGTCTCTGCGCTGGCTCGTTCTTGTCCACTACTGCTCGAGATCGATCTCAACAATTGCAAGAGAATTACTGATGCTAGCGTGCGCGACCTCTGGACATACTCGGTGCAGATGCGCGAGATGCGCCTCTCCCATTGTGCGGAGCTTACCGACGCAGCCTTTCCGACCACCCCCAAACGCGATATCCTCCCACACGGAGTCAACCCCTTTGCCGCGGTTCACGCGTTCGCAGACTTCCCTCCCCTCCGGGTTTCTCAGCCCTTTGACCAGCTTCGTATGCTGGATCTTACTGCTTGCTCTCAAATCACCGACGATGCCATTGACGGCATCGTGTCCGCAGCCCCCAAGATCCGCAATCTCGTGCTAGCCAAATGTACGCAGCTCACAGATAATGCAGTGGAGAGTATCTGCAGGCTCGGCAAGGGTTTGCACTATCTACATCTGGGTCACGCGGGAGCGATTACGGATAGGTCAATCAACAGCCTGGTGCGCTCTTGCACCCGTCTCCGCTACATTGACCTAGCAAGTAAGTCTGGCCTTTCTGTTTGTTACTACGGAGATACTGAAGTGTGTCGCCAACAGACTGTTTGCAGCTTACCGACATGTCGGTGTTTGAGCTTTCCAGCCTCCCGAAGCTGCGGCGCATCGGACTCGTCCGAGTGAACAATCTGACCGACCAGGCCATCCAAGCTCTTGGCGACCGTCACGCAACTCTAGAACGCATTCACTTGTCGTACTGTGACCAGATCTCCGTCATGGCCATCCACTTCTTATTGCAGAAGCTGCCCAAGTTGACGCACCTCAGCCTGACTGGTATTCCTGCCTTCCGTAGGCCCGAGCTGCAACAGTTCTGTCGTTCGCCTCCTGCCGTGAGTTTGCTTGTGTGTAAATCGTGCGCTCTCACCTAACCCAGCAAGACAGGAATTCAACTCGCAGCAGAGAGCTGCGTTCTGCGTATACTCCGGTCATGGCGTGGCGGAACTGCGGGACTTCCTTGCGGACCTATTTGCGACCATCACAAACGAACTCGCGACTTCCAATGACACCGACTATGAGGATGAGTTCGATGAAGTGGACCCTTCCGAGCCGAGGCCCGTGCGAGACGGCGAAGTCCTAGAGGAGGAAGATGACGACGACGACGACACGGCATCGGAGGTGTTCGTTTCGCAAGCAAATGCTGATGTCCACTCGACACCACGTCCCCACGAGCGTGCATTTCGCGAAGAGCACCCGGATCGCTACGCGTTTTACGTACCGAGCAGGGAGCATATCATGGCTCGTGAACAAAGGCGCCATCCCGCTCCTCGCGCACAACCTCGTGCTCAAGTCGCCACCCCACCAACTTGGCTAGATGCTGCAGGCCCGTCCCGCCCACGACGCGGGTTTGGCCAGCAGCCGCTGGTAGAGCACCCAACGTCTCCTACCCCAAGTGAAGCCGCTTCAAACAGGAGTGCCGGTACGAACCACTCTACGGGCACGGCGTTCTTCCGGACGTACGCGGAGAGGGAATCGGGATCGACGGCACGGAATGGCGTGATGACTCCCGACCTCGTATTTGCGGAAATCGGACATGGTCGGGGAGCTGGCCCCGGTCCGAGCACTATTCTCGTCCAAAATCAAGCTCGGCGCGACACTGGGCCACTGGTTGAGTCCTCATATCCTAGTGCTTCGTCGAGCCCCACTGGACGGAACATGATCATGCCGACGCAGCCCAGCAGCATGAGCATGGCGGTTTTCGACGCTCGGCACCAGCACTACCACCGTGAACATCGCGCGGAGTATAGCGCCAATCGATCCCCCGTCCTCCACGACGCGTCGAACTCCTATATGCGCGCGCACGGCTACTCCGACGGCACAGTCGGCTTCTCAGTCCTTCGCGAGACCTCGCCGCGCTCATTGTCTCCCACACCGAGCACGCGCGAACTTCAGGAATCGGTGCACTCTGCTTTGGCTGGCACAAGCTCCCTCGTGGATGGCGATGGCAGGGGGAGGAGTGTCAAGAGGACGTTGCGCAATACGTTTGCCGCTGCGGAGACTTTTTTCAGCGGGCGTACCTCTGGCGGGAGTAACGGAGACGGCGCCGCCGGTATGACTGGAGGACGTGATATCGACACTCATGGACACTGAGCCTCTCACCCGTCTTCTTATGCGCAAATCATTCTAGTGCTGTCGCTGCGAGCGACTTTTATACCAGACTCATCTCTCTTTCCCATTTCCCCTGGCCGATTTCCCCTGACCCTCTCATTTCGACACTGCTTCCGGTGTGGATTCCTAGCTTTGTTGAAGTAATCACCGGCCTGTATGCGCACATTTGTATCGCTTGTAGTACACCTCACTATCGCCACGTAGAACTCTGACCATGTAATCGACCCAGGAATTATCAAGAGCTCACCCATCAGCATACCGTTGCATGATCACAGTGCCTGACTCTGGCGCCTTGACGCGAGTGTTGTTCACTGACAAGCGCCCAAAACCACGATGTCCAGGATGATCGGGACTGGGTATGACACCCCGCTTGTGGATCGAGCTTGACTAGTATCCTTTCCTTCCTTGCTTTACCGTAGGGGAGCCATGAATATCAGGCTAGCGCGGGTAGGTAAGCCACAATGCCTGCTTCTAGGACAGTACCCTTACAGAGGGTAGGTAGAAGACCTTCCGGGCATGCAAGCATGCAACCTCCAAAATCTCCCTGAAAACTACACTATGAAGTATTGTGCGCTCGCTCCGCTCATGAGGCTCGTGGACTGCTCAGACCGACCTGCATCTCTACCCTAGACCTATACCATGCCCTGACGTGGCCTCAATTGTCGTATGTCGCAGAGGAGGACGGGAAGATCGTGGGGTATATTCTGGCGAAGATGTGCGTGATCCCCTTTTCGAACATTGTACTCTTGACTGACTCTGGGACAGGGAAGAGGATGTGTCAGAAGGCGACGAACCCCATGGTCATGTCACTTCCATCTCCGTGCTGAGGTCGTACCGTAGGCTTGGCCTCGCGAAGAGACTCATGATCCAGTCGCGTGCGTAGTAGTGCATCGTTCCTTCATCTAACTTAGAGCCTAACGCGGCTTGGACGTTCCTGGGATAGAGGAAGCTATGGCCACAGTGTATAAAGCCGCGTACGTCTCGCTACATGTGCGAAAGTCCAACCGTGCGGCTCTGGGCCTATATCGCGATACCCTTGGCTTCACGGTGAAGGACATTGAGAAGGGCTACTGTGAGTCTTACCTTCTACATCATCTTGAATGCACGAGCTGAATCTACGTATAGATGCCGATGGGGAGGATGCATATGCCATGCGGCTCTCGCTCAAGCACCTTGCCCGGTAGACTCTAGATGTAACATACAGCGCGTACAGTGCCATCCGTATACACTACATAATGATACATTGTCCATTGTAAGGTGACCTCATGAAGCCTCTGCCGCTAATGCCGTCTTCTGCCCATCCGTAGGCTGTACCCGCACGCTGGCTTCCTGGTCCTCATCCTCGTCTTCTTCATCCTCGTCTTCTTCATCTTCGTCTTCATCCTCGTCGTCTTCATCATCTTCGTCTTCGTCCTCACCCTCCTCGTCCTCGTCCTCGTCCTCATCTTCGTCTTCGTCCTCCTCTTCATCCTTGGCTGTATCTTCACTCTTGGCCTCGACTTTAGCTTGTCGGTGGCCCTCAGTTTCTTCCTCTTCCTCTTCTTCCTCTTCGTCATCCTCCTCTTCTTCATCCTCGTCTTCGTCTTCATCCTCGTCTTCATCATCGTCTTCCTTCTTGTCCTCACCCTCGGGGGATGCCGCCGGAATAGCCTGAACCGAGGGCAGGGCTACACTCTCTACTGCGTCACTTGAGGCAGTTGGTGGTTCTGCTCGCGGCACTTGCGTGGTTGGTTCCTTCGGCGGTGGCGGGGGCGGAGGACCTGACATCTCCTTGTGCCGTTGAACAGCTACGCGTATCAAGTGCGCTGTGGACAGCCCAAGTTCATAATAGCCGTCGTTCGTCTTGCTGTCGAACATCCCGGTATGGGCCTGAATCTCATCCGAAGCGAGCGTGTTCCGGTTCGCAACGAAGTGGGTGCTGAGCGGTGTATTCTGGCGCGGAAGGACTGCAAATGTTCGGGGAGCAGGATTTGCCGGTGGGCTGGGCGGGAGATATGTGTAAAATCTGCGAACAGACTCAGCGCGAGCTCGCCTGCTAATGGCACGGCTACGTACGTGTGGAACAGGACACTCATTCGAGACTCGATCTCGAGCAACTTGCGAAGACGCTCCTCGAGCTCTGCCCGATCCCATAGGTTCCCGACGTACTTAAGGTGGTCCGAAACCCAAGCGTAACCTACACCGATCTCATCGCGCTTGTAGTACGCGGTGCCTGCAGCAGCGCCTGCGAGCAGCGCTCCGCCCACCGCGTATGCAGCGGGCGCCAGCTTTTTCCACATGGACGTTGCCGTCGTCGTTTCCGCTGCGGGTGCAGGCGCAGGTGCGATCGGCGCTTTTGCGGTTGTCGTGGTCGTGGTCGTGGTACGTGACCCCCAGGTTTTGAAACCGCCCAGGACGCTCGTAGCCGAACGGACGTACTCTGCCGCTTGTGTTGCGCTATTCTTGAAGACGAAGGGATGGAGTCCGAGGTACTGTGGCAGGTTGTGATGAGAAGGGAGCGTCAACGCTGAATGGCAACGTGGTCCTTACCGGTGTGTCAAAAGCGATACACGCCACGATGTTAGGCCAGAGGGGGGCGAGCTTGTCGGGACGAGTGTTCACGAATTCGATCAGAGCGTCCGCCGCGAGGAGGCCACCCATACTGTTGCCTTGTTATTACATACAACGTTGGCACGGCGGAGAGGACAGACCTGTGTCCACATAGCACGATGTTTGCTTTCCCGGCTCCTCCGCCGAGTCCGTTCGCTACTTCTCGCCGCACAGTCAGGTCTGTGAGCCAGTCGGCGAAGCGTGTAACGGCCGCATTCTAGTCGAACGCATAAGCGTGTCATTGCAGGCTGCGATGGGAGGTCAAATTATTATACCAAGTCCCCTTTAGTCTGCAGAGATCATGTCAATATTAACTTCTGCGCAAAAGGACGAGAGACGCACCTCATATGCAGGGAATACAATACTTTCTACCGCGGTGTTCTCTAGAGTCTCGGAGATGACATGTTGCAATCGTTGCGGAAACTCCCCAAAGGTTGAGTCTGTCCCTTTGAAGCTAAGGTATAGTGAGCAAGCAGGCAGCTGCAGCAGCTATAGGGTATATACCCATGTATGAACACAATCAGGACGAGATCCGTGGGAGTTGCTTGAGACGAGGGCTCAGCCTGGTTGTTCGCGGCAGACATAGACTCAGAAGATGGCATGATGATGGTTACTGGTCAGGCATGGATTATCGGAGGTCGAGAGAGGCCCAGGAGCGCGTGGTTGCGGGCAGGACAGTACTTAGCGAGAGCTGTGAATCCGGGCCATACTCCCCGCAGTTGGCGGGAATTGCTATATTGGGCTGCAGACGCGCTCTGAACTGGTCATGTGATTGACGCGAGTAGAGGAAGCGCCCAATCGCGCGATGAAGTCATCCAGTGCGATCGGAGACTTGTGCTTGAGCTCGGACGGCGACGATGGCTGCTACGCCCAACTTCGACCCTGCCCCCATCTTCAAATACCTCGGATTGCCAGACTCATACGAGCCCAATCCGCGTACAGCACCAATAGACTTTCTTCACAGACATGTCCGCACGCTCCCTCCTCATCTTCTCAAACTCTTCTCTGCCAATACGACACCCAAACAGAGGACCGTCGTTCCGGCCATACGAAACAGGAGACTGAAGTACATCCAGTCCAATCCCCCAGAATTTGCCATTGCCAACGCCAAGTCGACATGGCCGGCTCTTTGGGAAGGGAGAGAACGCCCTGGGAAGGAGCAAGCGCAGGAGGAGAAGGAATGGGCAGAGAAGGAGTTCTTGGGCGACGGCAAACAACAAGTAGGAAAGCTAGGCAACCTATTGGGTGGATACGAGGAGGAGCGTGAGTTCGAGAGAATCAAAACAATACGCAGACAGCGCGCGGAATATATCGAGTCTCTTCCTGAGGAGGACGAGGACACGGATGACGAAGAGGAAGCGGAAGCAGCACAGAAAGCCGCAGTTCAGGAGCCCTCGCCTGCCGAGACCGAGGATATGTTCCTCAGATTGATCAAGGAGCGGTTCATATATGGCTTTCTTGAGGTAAGTCGTCATCCCTCCACGCTGGTTTGCTAGATACTAACTTTGATGCACAGTCGGTTGATTACGATAAGGTCGACTGGGACGAACGCTGGGATGAAGATCTCGATAGGGACGCGGAGGAAAGATGGTTTGACGACGAAGAGGAGAGCTGACCTCATGCAGATGCAGTCGGTACCAATCCCATCAAATCAGGTTCCTGCTCTGAGTTTGTGTAATTGCCACATAAGTCACGCGGGGTAGTAACCCTCCCGTCTTGATGCATCTCAGTGGTAGGTGTCGCCCTGGCTGTGACTAAAAACAAATCTGCCGCCCCTGAGGGCCGCCTTCTCGTTCTCACTGCTAGCATGACCACACCATCGGATTGCTGCACCGGCGCGGCGGCGCCGCGACGAGATGCTTGGTAAGACATCTATCATGGGTGAGACACACATAAAAGACTGACGTCGGTGTAAGACCGTTGATAACTGTCTCTGCCTTCTACTATCGCACCACACAATGGCTAACGTACCCCGCTTCAAGCTGAACACTGGCGCGTTGATGCCTGCCGTTGGTATGGCAAATCCTTCGCCCCTATGCACTTGAGAAAAATGACATAGACATATATTCTCTTCACCGCCCGTAGGCCTTGGTGGCTGGTCCGGGGTCACTGAAGAAGAACGCGCGAACGGGTGGACCTTCATGCTGACTGCCTTAAAGGCATGTGTATATTCGCATCGTCTACGCACATATATTCTGATCAAATTGCTACAGGCAGGGTACCGGTTGATTGATACTGCCTGGATTTATGGTGAAGAGTGTTGTGTTTACTTCTTAAGCTCGCACAATCATACGGCAGGTTAGGTACGGAGAAAACAACCGCTGTGGCGATCAAGAAATCCGGGCTTCCCCGCGAGGAAGTATGGATCACGACCAAGCTTCAGTACGTACTACATTGTACTTTGCGTTCAGCCCTGGCCGATCAGATCATAGTCATCAACACGGACCTTTCGCCGAGAGGTTCTTTCAAGAGAGTCTCGACAACTTGGAGACAGACTATGTCGATCTAGTAACTCGTTCTAAAGCTGAACCTTGCTCTAGGCGACTGGCTAATCTCTGTCGCAGTATCTCATGCACTGGCCTCAAACCTCAAAGTGGGTTGGTGAGTGCCGTCTCCATATGAGCTCGTGACGGGACTCATGCATACAAGAGGGTGACCCCGAACCTACGGATGAGGATGGAAACACCATAACCACCGATGAGTGGACGTTCACTCAAACGTGGGCCAAGATGGAAAAGCTCTACGAGAGCGGAAAGGCCAAGGCTATTGGCGTCAGCAACTTCTCTGTCAAAAAGTGTGTCTCGTACCATTGATAACAACCCTGTTCTGATGCGCTTGCTAGCCTCGAGAAACTGCTGGAGACTGCTAAGATCGTTCCGGCAGTCAACCAGGTCGAGTGCGTGCGATAGCTTTCGAACATTCCTTCTATCTCAGCTCGTGTTTCCGCGTCAGAATGCACCCGTACCTCGCCCAGCCAGAACTTAAAGAGTACTGTGACAAGAAGGGTATTGTGCTGACGGCTTATTCGCCCACAGGTATGCAAGCCCTTCTCTCATGGAATGTAGATGCTCACTGCAGATATGCACCAGGCTACAAGACCGTGCTCACGGATCCCACTATCACCGAGATCGCTGAGAAGTACAAGGCTTCCTCGGCTCAAGTCGTGTTAAGCTGGCATGTCGCTAGAGGCGTTGCTGCTGTTCCCAAGAGCTCGAACGAACAAAGACAGAAGGAAAACATAACCGTAAGCGATCGAGCAAGAATATCCATGCGCACCTTCGTCAACGACTCACTTCTTCTAGCTGCTTACCTTGGATCCCGAAGATGTCAAACGAATCACCGCTCTGGACCGCAACCAGCGTCTCTGCAACTATGCGAACAAGTACGGCAAGGTCTGGGGCTGGACCTACGAGCAGTTGGGCTGGTGAGCGAATGTCGCAGCCATCGGGCAGTTCTTTGCAGGTTTGTACGTCTAGTCAGAGCGTGCAGTTTGAAGTTTACGTCTTGCCTATCGCAATACACTGGATGCCCAACGCACCGAGTGCAATACGCTGTCCGACGGACCGTGGAATTGCTGACATGAGCTCGGCTTCACTGGCTCGCACGGATTGAACGCATAGGGACCTGGCTGACAAGCTCACTGGAGTCGAAGTGCCAAGCCTTCTTATGTTGTCATCACATGCCATTCATTCATACCCGGGCGTGATACCCATGGTCAGCCCCCGTACTGTATGCAGGATGAGCTATTTTTGCAGATATGCCTCGGAGTTTTGCCGAAGAAGCTCGTCGGCGCTCCATATGTCGGCACAACTAGGAGATGTTTAGCAAGGCGACCAGACATGCTGTGAGTCTTTCGGAATGACAGTACTCCAGTAAATTGACATCGAGGGCCCTCGTTTAGACCGCAGAAATTGATGACCTCACAACAAGCCTCAAGCTCGACTACGTAGGCTGCCGTTGACTACTCGAGGGTGCATCTTCTCGACCGCTTGTCGTTTCACTGACTAGTCATCAGAACCACCGTGATCCGCGATTTAGACTCGTCATCAGTGACTTTAGCCGCAGGCATGCACTGCGAGGTTCCGAATTATTTCCCCTCTTGATACACCGCCTCAATTTCGGAAGTGTGCGCTCCATCGTGACTGAGGCCTGCACCGCTGCATGACGGCTCGTCCACTGCGGCACGACACTACGATGCTCAACCTATCGGTCACGCAAGCGTAAATCGCCGAAAGGTCCTCGAAGACGGCCCAAGACCTTCTCAGCCGACGCTCCATGCCAAGCCGAAATCCTCAGTCGCGCGACCCGGTGTAGGACGTCTACGATCTTGCTCGGGTATAAATGCGAATGTGAGTCTTGGCCATCCTCAGGTCGTCGCGTCCTGCGAACATGAAGCTCGCTTTCCTCTCTACTCTCGCGGTAGTCGCCATTGGCGCCAATGCGCATTGTAGGCATGAATTTGGTTTGGTTTCATGACTCCAGACTGATCGCAATCGTTCTCAGTCACCATGCAATACATCTGGGTCAACGGGGTGAGTAGATCAACTACGCATCAGGTGTCGTTGTCCGACTTGCTGACATGCAGACGTTCTCAAGGCTGACCAGGGTCACAACGTCGACATTCGTGTCCCGCCGAACAACAACCCCGTCACCGATGTCACCTCTACTGACTTGACTTGCAATGTCAATGGTCTCTCGGGCGCGGGTGTCTCAACTGTCTCCATTCCTGCAGGCTCGAACGTATGTTTCACACTTTCACTGTAATGATGAGTTCACAGCTGATGTTGTGCGCCAACTTAGATCACGTTCGAGTGGCACCAACACGACCAACGCACTGGCGAGGACGCCATCTCTGCCGGTCACAAGGGCCCTGTACAGGTATATATCGCCAAGGCGCCCTCCACCGCCGCTACCTTCGACGGCCAAGGAACAGTGTGGACCAAGATCTACTCGTCTGGATTGATCAACCCGCAGACGCAAGAGTGGGCCACCGATGTTGTCAACGCCAACAATGGTACGCGACTACGTTCATCTGATATTTCCAACATAGCTTATAGACGTAACGACAGGCAAGCACAGCGTCATCATCCCCTCCTCCCTTCCGGAGGGTGAGTACCTTCTCCGTGCTGAGATCGTGAGTACACATCTCCGTGGTGCATGTTTCGGCCTCACAATGACGCCTCATCCACTATAGATCGCCCTTCATGTCGCCATGTCGTACCCTGGCGCCCAATTCGTATGTATCGTTTGCATGCTCGTGACATCAGAGACTGACAGTATGCGGCGTCGCAATATAGTACATCGGTGAGCTGGCATGCGTTTTTACAAGAGCCTCCTCAGGAGCTGACGACTGTGTTCAGGCTGCGCTCAGGTCAAGATCACTGGCGGAGGCAACGCCAACCCCCGAAGATTGCTCTTCCGGGTGCGTACAAGCCCACCGACCCCGGCATCACGATCAACATCTACAACAACCTCCAGAGTTACACTGCGTACGTCGCTCACATTCGGTTTCATGCGTCCCAGGCAGCGTCGTTGATGAACATGTTACTCGCACAGTCCCGGTGGACCCGTCTGGTCCGGGTGAATTGGGGTCCCAGTGCAATAGTTGTATCGATGTGTTCTGTATCAATTCAACAGCTTGTATGCATCATTGCTGTCCCCAGCATAGCATCCCGCGCTGCCAGGATGCCAGGAGCCGGCCGAGTTGCGGCAAAGTACTAGTAATAGCGACAATCGATCTCACGTCTGTCGGGAGGGAGACCTTGAGTTTATGCTCGTAAATGGCTGGTATATCTTCCCCTCCCCTCGCACCTTACCGAACCGGGGTTGGGTATCATTTGAAGGGAAAGCTCAACGCCAACGACCCACTACTTGATGATCGGGCCCTGTGAACATCGGACCAGGGGACAAAAAAAAAGCTGAATATTTATGACCTCTGTCAGGGTCGAACCTGAGCACCATGTGCCAGGGGATAGACGCAGCTACCGGTAAGCCAAGCAGTACTGAATGGCACTCAGCAAACTTGCATGGATGAGTATTTGACTGCAGGACATGCTAAGGCAACGCCAGGATGATGCCACGGTGCCATAGTAGATCATCATCATCCGACAGTTCATCCCGGCTTTGAAGGCCCTGAGCGGCGCTATTCTGGATGCAAAGCGTCCGCGGATACAATGACAGTATATCAGACGCTGCGGCCAAAGAGCAGTGCTCGACTGGCAATTATCAGTACTGCGTGAACACAGCCAGGACTCGGACGCCATCGCCATCTGGGTCATGAAAGTTGGAACTGGTCCCGGTCTCGCATGTAGGGCCTCGTTGTTACTACGGGCCGTGCATGCTTGACCACGCGACGGTCATACCGCTGCACAGCAGCTGCTATAGTGAGGTCCTAAACATTCTCGATTGTTTGAGAGGTTCACATACGCATAGCTCCTCAGGGTCAGGATGATCACAGAATCACATTCGCGTGCAGGGCATGAGTTCATAGCGTCATCGCTGCCTTACGTGGAGGTGTGCCCGAGCGGCATCCAGTAAATCTACCCTCTGCCCTGTGTGGGCAACTTTCGTTATAAGGCGGGCCATCAGGCAACGGCGTGGCATACTAACTCCGTGAACGGCGTTCACTTCTAGCGTTTGCGTCAGCTCCGTTGCTTCCGCTTACATCCATATGTCTTCGGTACGCTGAAGTTGCACATGCTGAGCCTCTCAAACAATTGCTTACGGCCTGGATAATTACAGATTAATGTGACCGTCTCGAGGCTTGACCGCCTTTACCTTGCCAAGGTAGCAGATCAAGCCGAGAGATACCAAGGTACGCCCTCCGTCTCATATACCGGGTACGACAACAAACTGAGAACGCTTCTAACTACACCACAGATGTGATCACCCACCTGAAAGACATCATCAACACCCATGGTGCACAACTCACCATCGACGAGCGCAACCTGCTGTCTATAGCGTACAAGAATCTAACCGCTACTCTTCGCTCGAGCTGGCGCACAATCGATAACCTGCAAAAGAAGGAGGCGCTTTCGTCGAGCCGACAACAAGTCAAGCTCATGCGAGTGCAGAAGGAACGCATCGAGAAGGACATCGATGTGTTGTGTAGGGATGTTGTTGAGCTTCTTGAGAACACCTTGATGCCCGCAGCGAACGATGGCGAAGAGAAGGTGTTCTACTCGAAAATGTAGGTGTGCCTTGACGCCTCTGTACGAAGAAGCTGACACGTTCACATAGGCGAGGAGATTACTACCGATACCTCGCCGAGCTAACGCGTCTGAACTCCAAGGAGGAACTCGCAAGGACTTCTCTTGACGCCTATAAGTTCGCTTACAAGCATGCACTAGTAACGCTCCCACCAACACACCCAACACGTCTCGGCCTGGCTCTCAACTTTGCGGTCTACTACCACGACATCATGAGAAGTCCGGAACGTGCATGTCATCTGGCAAAGCATGCGTTCGACGAGGCAGTCATCACGGCTTCGGAGTCGCCGTCCATGGCTGCAAACCTGGAGGATTCCCTCATGATTCTCCAACTCATGCGAGACGACCTCATATTATGGCAGAGCGAGATTGCACGAGGTATTATGTGCTTTTGTGGAGGCAGTACGATACGCTGACACTCTGATTGGGCGCTAGATTGATCCGGCGTTCTCTCTGCATCTTCCTCTGCACACATACTCTACCCTGGCTTCCACATTGCTGTCAACATGCCCATCCCGCTTCTCATGTTACTACGCCGTTGATCAAGCTGTTTTCTGAACGCTTCTTGTTGCAATCTCACCGGTATTTGCTTCATCCCAAGACCCACTACGTTGACCGTTGTGACATGGCCGCCTGGCGAAATGGCATCGCGTCTGACTACGACCTTGTCCCCAGGACTTGGATCAATCAGGAGATTGCAAGTTCGACCACTGCGGTGGTCATCAGGTTATAATTTTGGCGGTTTGTTTCCATTTTTCTCGATTTTTGGTGGCCGCGGAGGCCGTCGTTCCGCCCAGGTTCCATTCTTGGATTACTGTGCCCTGCTATGCTCGGGTATGCGCGTTGATCTCATGATTACCCTCTTAAATGGCTTTTACATGATATATATGCCTCTATCTTGGTACTGAGATGGTCTAAATCCGTGTGTGGGCACTGGAGAACCCATACCGACCTCGAACTTCCAACGAGTTCATACATCTAGGGAAGTACAATCGGGCGCCTATATCAAAGCGCCCGATTGTACTTCCCCGGTAAGCCGGCCCGGGGTCGGCCCGCTAGCGCGGCCCTCTTGATTGCAGCCCCACTTCTCCCAAGTCCTGAGTTCCGGCTTACTTGCAAACGTGCTGCAGCAACTCTACGTAACATCGCAAATCTGATAATTGTTGAGGCGCCGCATTGATTGGTTTGGTGGATGGGCAACAGAAGGGCATCCCACGTCCGAGAGTCAGTCGTCTGGAAACACGCGATTATGATTGAGTACGGTATCATGCAGCGGCTTGACGTAGATGGATACAGTCTGGTAAGTCAAAGGTCACGTCATAGATGTGATACAGTATAGAACTTCCGTATGCTACAAGATGCGCCGTTATATTCAACAATCTATGCGCGAGGATCGGGTTGAGCGAACGTTGCAGCCACCAACAAGGGGAATACAAGCGTTGCGTCCGCAAAGACCTATGTGACCGGCGATCAGAGACAGGCCTCGAGCTTTGAATGGTGTTGCCGTAGCACAAACCTTCACTGATTCCGAGCCAGCCCGTATTTTCCCCCATGACACGGCCTCGTCAGGACGAGCTCCGGAATCGGAACCATCGAATTCTTGTCCGGTATTCTACAGGCGAGTCAGTCCTATATGTCAAATCGCTGGCAATGAGACTTACAATGTATACAGAGTAATCAGCACCATTACGCTTTGCAGGGAGTGAGTAAGAGCTCTTCAGCACGAAAAAAGGATGAATGCATACGATGAGCATAGCATTCGCTATTTGGTGTTTGCAGACACCACCACCGAGAATAATCATACCAGCCTTCTTCGATTTTCGCGAGAGCTCGTTCAGGTTGCGGATATCTTGAACGATGTCTACTATGAGACCAGGGTTCTTGAACGAATGGAAGTATATCATGTCCCCCAACGATCCATCGGTAAGCGCGGGGCAGAAGACAGGAATGTCGTTCTAATAGTCATAGGCTCAGTATGCAATCACCAGATTCGGGATGAAGTGTACTCACTTTGTACGCCCAGTAGTATACAGATTCCTCGTTGTTTATCTCCTTTCCGAGCCTGCGGATGAAGGAGCTCGGCGTCCACACTTGACCAGTCTCCTTCTGCTCAGCAAGCATGGCATCCAGGATAGGCGTCAGCCAATCCTCGAACTTGCAGTAATTGTCGTTCGGAACGATGAGGTTGCCTATGCGGTTCATGCCTCTTCTCCTCAGGTCGGCGCCATCCAAGTTGAAGTCTGCAAGGTACGTCTTTCCGAGGCATTTGATGAAGTCTTCCTCGATCCCACCAGCTGTGGTCACGATCGCGCTGACATGCTTGTGCTTCACGAGGTACAGAATGATCTCGCGGAGTCCGGACGAGATGAGGTTCGAGGTATAGCCAAGGAAGACGTTGCATTTGGTGTTTTCTCGTACTTCCTGTGACAAGTACTCCTCAGACTCGTCTTCCGCGACCGGCTCATCCGATAGCCGCCACTTGCGCTATGGTTGAGGTGAGCACCGAGTAGCCGGTAGAAGAACACTCGACACGGACCATCTTATTTACTATTTCGATTGCCTTCCCAAGACTGTTCGCTTGAAAGCCGATCCTCTTGTAGCTCTCGAGAAGCCTTTGGAGAGAGACTTCCTCCTCAAAGTTGGGCCCTTCTACAGAGACCGCGAATTCCGGCATGGGCTCTGAAGGCTTGAGCACGGCAGCGGATGCACCGGAGGGAATGACATTGGTCGGTGACATGATCTATTCTGAAGAGCAAGAGAGAACTGAAGGAGAAAGCAGAGACAGAGCACAAGCAAGTCTGCGGAACTGGAAGGGGTCAGGGCGCGACATAGCAGAAAGATTAAACTGGATCGGAGGCCAGGGCCCGATCCCGATCTCGCGGTGTCCCAGCTACCAGAATTGGCGACGCGTCTCGTGATGAGGCAACACACACCGCCCTCTTTCCACCGCGACTCTGTTCAGCACTCCATATAGCCCAGCAAGCTCGCGTCATCGCCGACAACGACCTGGACGCCGCCTACGACGACGACGGCCGCCATGGACGCCGCAGACACTGTTCATGAGGCCTCAATTCCCCTTCCTCCGTCCCCGCCGCCTCATGACGAACCTATGCCGAACATCTTATCCCACTTCTCCGTTATGAGGGATCCCGTGGACGAGAATCGCGCTAGGTCAGCGGACGGTGAGCGCATAACGCCTCAAGTCTCTACTGAGAGCGAGCCGGCCGAGGGTGAGTCTCAGACACAGCCAGACACACTGACCCCGTCCGAGTCTACCCCCGAACCTCCTACGTCTGCAGTCAGCACGCTCCCTGCGCCATCTACAGAGCGGGTTGCTCCTCTGCCCGACGCTTCTACGGAGGCCTCTCAAGAAGTCGTGCAGAATCTTCCTGATACTGACGACTCTGCGCCGCCCCCGACGCCGCCCGCGAAACCAATCCCGTCTAACCCCGTCTCACCTGCTGCGCGTCGCGAGAACACCCTGCCCTCGTCACCTCGAATCGCCAATGGACATCCTCGACCTTCTGTAGAAAGCAGGCCGTCTACGCCCACCAGCCGACGTGCCTCAAGACCATCTACAGACTCCCACAAACGCTCGCTCACGCTCTCGAAGGGGAACACTGTCTCTGTCGTCCTCATCTCATCCGCGCTAGAGACCATTGCTGCGTCAAAGGAAGCTAAGCGTTCGGCCCCCTTGAGAGATAGCGTGCAGCGCGCCCTGGATATGGTCAGGTCAGGCCAAGGCGGGGATCGGCAGCGGGAGATATTCGAACCGCTGCGCCTGGCCTGTGAGACGCGCAACGAGAAGCTAATGATAGCCAGTTTGGATTGTATCTCAAAGCTCATCTCTTACTCGTTCTTCGCCGACACTTCGTCTACGCCGCAGGCACCGTCGTCTCCGCCACCTTCGCCTGGCCCCAACTCTCGCCCTGCACAGTCAAATCCTAATGGGTCTCACTCTTCACTCCCAGCGCCCTCTCTTGTCGACCTTGTCGTCCATACCATCACTTCATGTCACAACGAGAGCACTCCCGAGACCGTCTCTCTCCAGATTGTGAAGGCTCTGCTTGCGCTGGTTCTCTCACCAACCGTGCTGGTTCACCAGTCGTCTCTTCTGAAGGCTGTCCGTACGGTTTACAACATCTTCCTCTTGAGTGTAGACCCTGTGAACCAGATGGTAGCTCAAGGAGGCCTTACCCAAATGGTGAATCATGTCTTTGCTCGCTGCAAGCTCGGGGCGTCACCGTTGTCACGGAGCGAGTCCATGACAGCGCTCTCTATCCGGGATGGAGACAGTGTGAAGTCTCCCAAGCGGCCTTCCATGGTCATGTCTCCACGCAACTCTATTCCGCTACCCCCTCCGACGCCTTCAGTGCCGTCCATCAGCGAGACAGAGGAAGCGTCGTCTACTCTTGTTCAGGACTCATCGGAAGGTCCTTCTGGCACGCCATCTGTGGCTACAACCGACGAGACAGCCAATGGGGATGTAGAGGGTGAGCCCCCGGTACCAGAGACTAACGGGTCACATCACTCAGCGTGAGTTCTTGGCATCCAAGAGTCTACCTTTCCTAATAGACTATATAGGCGGCGACCCTCAGAGTCTGCAGCAAGCGATGCTATTCATGATGAAGAAGCAGACTATCGAGGTCCTCACCATCGACAACTGTCGACCAACGACTTATTCATCAAGGATGCATTCCTCGTCTTTCGAGCCCTGTGCAAGCTAACAATGAAGCCTCTGAACAGCGAGAGGTTAGCTGCACCCATCACATATAGACGTGCGACTTACTCACCAAGTTTGTAGTGAGCGTGACCTGAAGTCTCATGCGATGCGTTCCAAGTTGCTGTCCTTGCACCTCGTGTTGATGATTTTGGACTCGCACATGCCCATCTTCGTTTCCCCCTCTGCAATCATCTACTCTTCGTCGACCAACGAGACTACGCCGTTCATTCAGGCTGCCAACCAATATCTCTGCTTGTGCTTGAGTAGGAACGCTGTTAGCCCTGTCCCTCAGGTCTTCGAAATCAGCGTCGAGATCTTCTGGAGGGTAATCTCCGGTCTTCGCACTAAGCTGAAGGTACACACCGATCTCCCGCGTCGCATATTATCTCAACTCATGGATGCACACAGAAAGAGATTGAAGTATTGCTCCACGAGATCTTCATCCCTATACTAGAGATGAAAACTTCGACTCTGAAGCAGAAGGCCGTGATCCTCAGTATGCTCCAGCGGCTCTCACAGGATCCTCAAGCCCTCGTAGAGATATACCTAAACTATGATTGCGACAGCGAGGCCGCTGACAATATCTACGAGCAGTAAGTACGCATCAAAGCTATGACAGGTTGTATGTTCACAAGACTTGCAGCTTCATGAACATCATCTCGAAGATCGGAACTGCCCCAATCTCAGCTGTTCCGCCGAAGGGCAGCGACCCAAATAGTCCTGCTTTGCAGCCGCAGACCAAGCAGCACCATGGATCTGGCCAGGTGCCCCCGTCGTTCAATACAGCCTCCCTCTCGGTGCCTGGTACAGTCGATGTATCGACTATTGGCAATTCAGAGGCACAGCTGCGCAGACAAGCGTTGGAGTGTTTGGTCGCAGTCCTGAAGTCTCTGGTCGCGTGGGGAACAACGAGCTCGTCGCCTCCAGAACATGTAACGGACCCCATGACACGTTCCCAGATTGAAGAGTCGCGCCGGGATAATGTCACCCCAGATGTCTCCACGGACAGGCTTTCTCCAGGAGGAACGGATCCTACGAGAGGTCCCACGCCCGAACTTACCGATGACCCCTCCAAGTTCGAGAGCGCGAAACAGAAGAAGACCACGCTACTCGAGGGTATCAAGAAGTTCAACTTCAAGCCGAAACGCGTACGTAGGAGTCTTCATAATAGACCGCCACATGCTCATCATTGCTCGCAGGGAATCGACTTCTTTATCGAAACTGGGTTCATTCCTAACAGGGACCCCAAGACTATCGCACAGTTCCTGCTAGAGACCGACGGTCTCAACAAGGCTGCGATTGGCGAGTATCTTGGAGAAGGGTAAGCTATGTTACATTCCTGCTCCTGCTTCAGTAGGTTAATACGAGTCCAGCGATGAGGAGAACATTGCCATCATGCACGCCTTCGTTGATCTGTTGGACTTGAGTAATATGCCTTTCGTTGATGCACTCCGCTCATTCCTGCAAGCATTCCGTCTACCTGGCGAGGCTCAAAAGATAGATCGCTTCATGCTGAAGTTTGCTGAACGTTACATCGCTACGAACACCGAACACCCCTTCGCCAATGCTGGTGAGTACCTTGTCATTACACGCCCCGACGGCTGTCACTTACAATGCTTTACAGATACGGCTTACGTGCTAGCATACTCTACAATCATGTTGAACACAGACGCACACAGCCCTCAGGTCAAGCAGCGTATGACGAAGCAAGGTTTTATCGCGAACAATAGAGGAATCAACGACGGGCAAGATCTTCCCGCGGATTTCTTGAACGCAATCTACGACGATATCGTCAACAACGAGATCCGGATGAAGGATGAGATGGAGGCTGCCATCAACATTGCTACTCCTGCACCTGGTATTGCAGGCGTGCTCGCCAACGTCGGCAGGGACTTCCAGAAGGAAGCATACGTCCTACAATCCAATAACATGGCCAACAAGACCGAGGTAGGTACATGTATGCGCCGTCTCAGGATATCTATTAATCTATTCTTCAGGCGCTCTTCCGCAACCTCATGCGATCGCAACGGAGAGGCACTAAGTCGAGCGAACAGTTCTTCAGCGCATCGCACTTCGTTCATGTCCGTCCAATGTTCGAGGTGGCGTGGATACCTTTCCTTGCGGGGCTCTCTGGTCCTTTGCAGGATACGGATGATCTTGAAGTTGTCGAACTTTGCCTCCAGGGATTCAAGGCGGCCATCCATATCGCATGCTTCTTCGATCTAGAGCTCGAGCGCAACGCTTTCATAAGCACGCTCGCCAAGTTCACTTTCCTGAACAACCTTGGGGAGATGAAGACGAAGAACATGGAGGCGATCAAGGCGTTGTTGGATATCGCCGTGACGGAGGGTAACCACCTAAAGGCATCGTGGCGCGAAGTTCTCACCTGCGTCAGTCAACTCGAACACATGCAGCTCATCAGCAGCGGTGTGGATGTCCCAGAAGCAGGGCGTAAGGGGTAAGTATCAGTGAGCCGCTCATGGCGTTACGTTCTACTGACCGGTCTGACCACCAGTCGTTCTCGTAAGCCACCTACCGAGGAGCTTGCGAACGAGAGTCGTTCTACCCATATCACAGTTGCCGCAGATATGGTCTTTTCACTTAGTCACTATCTATCAGGGGTAAGTGTTACGTGTCGTCTCATGATTCAATGCCTCACTGATTGTTTTTAGACGGCGATTGTCGAGTTCGTCCGGGCGCTATGTGATGTCTCATGGGAGGAGATCCAGTCCTCTGGCCTTTCTCAGCATCCCCGGCTGTTCAGTTTGCAGAAGCTGGTCGAGATTTCGTACTACAACATGAACCGTATCCGTCTCGAGTGGTCAAATATGTGGGACATACTCGGCGAGCATTTCAACCAGGTAAAGCGGCTCCTCGTACCCACCACGATCTTCACGGTCTGACGACGTATCTGCAGGTCTGCTGTCACAAGAACCCCCATGTTAGCTTCTTCGCCCTCGACGCGCTCCGGCAATTGGCGATGCGTTTCTTGGAGAAAGAGGAGCTCCCTCACTTCAAGTTCCAGAAGGACTTCTTGCGGCCGTTCGAGTACACGATGATCCACAACTCCAATCCCGATGTTCGCGATATGGTGCGTATGTCAATGTGCCTCCTCGAACGACGCTCAACCATGACAGGTACTGCAATGTCTGCAACAAATGATACAAGCACGGGTGCACAACCTCCGCTCGGGTTGGAGAACTATGTTTGCCGTCTTCTCCGCTGCATCGAAGGCTGCCACAGGTGCGTATGAAATAGTATTTTCGATGGTGATACTAATAGAGATTCCCTCAGAGCGCATCGCTAGCTCTGCCTTCGAGATCGTGACGCGGCTCAACAAGGACCATTTCCCTTCAATCGTTCGTCACGGTTCATTTGCAGATCTTACTGTCTGCATCACCGATTTCTGCAAAGTGAGCAAGTACCAGAAGATCAGTTTGCTAGCGATTGCTATGCTTCGTGATATCATCCCCACTATGCTGGAGTGCCCCGACTGCGGATTCAAGCAGGCCACCCATTCTGCGACCGATGACCCGATGATCAAGTACTGGTTCCCGGTATTGTTCGGCTTCTATGATGTGATCATGAATGGCGAGGACCTCGAAGTGCGACGTCTGTGCGTGATATAATCCTTGACATATAGCTTCCTCCTTGCTTATGCAGTTGTGCAGAGCTTTGGACTCTCTGTTCAGTACCCTCAAGACCTACGGCTCGACGTACCCTGTAGAATTCTGGGATACCGTTTGCCAAGAGCTCCTCTTCCCCATCTTCGCGGTGCTCAAGTCAAGTCAGGATCTGTCGCGCTTCAGCACACAAGAAGACATGAGTGTGTGGTTGTCAACAACCATGATACAGGCTCTCCGCAACCTCATCGACTTGTATACGTTCTACTTCGAGACCCTGGAGCGATTCTTGGACGGCTTATTGGATTTGCTTTGCGTTTGTATTTGTCAAGGTGAGCACCATGAAGCTATCATTGATTATGTGACTCACGACTACTCAGAAAACGATACCCTGGCCCGGATCGGAACTTCATGCTTACAGCAATTGCTGGAGAGCAACGTGAAGAAACTCAGCCCCGCGCGATGGGAGCGCGTAGCGACGACGTTCGTGAAGCTGTTTAGAACGACGACTCCCCACCAGCTCTTCGACGAGAGCCTCCGTATCGAGATTGACGGCAACGCTCAGGAGGTGCAAGACACTGCTGGTGAGTGATCTTTGGGTGTATATCTCGTTACCTCTCTTCAACGACCATTGCTTCACCAGAGTCGAACGATCAAGCCATGATCCCGGCACCCTTGTCGCCCAACAGCGAGCAACCAAAAGCAGGCGCCAGAATATCTCTCAATGAACGACGTCGCATTTTCAGGCAGATCATCGTGAAATGTGTCCTTCAGCTATTGCTGATCGAGACCACCAACGATCTCCTGCGGAACGAGGAGGTGTACAACACGATCCCACCTGAACACCTTCTCCGCTTGATGGGCGTCCTAGACCACAGCTACCAGTTCGCTCGCATGTTCAACGAAGACAAGGAGCTGCGGACGGGTCTGTGGAAAGTTGGTACGTGGTCCCAACGTTTGTCTCATGGGAGGATGTGCTTGCTCACGCTCATTGAAGGTTTCATGAAGCACCTGCCTAACCTGCTCAAGCAAGAGTCGAGCAGCGCGTCTACTCTAGTCCACGTCCTCCTACGGATGTACTATGACCCCCGTCCCGAACATCAAGCGGCACGGCCGCAAGTAGCAGACCGTCTCATGCCGTGAGTTCAATATTCTCTGAGTTTGGCAGATCGAACGTACTCACGGTGCATCTCAGACTGGGCCTGGGAGTCCTGCAGGACTTCAACAAGCTCCGTTTAGACACACAGGCCAAAAACATCGCGGCTTGGACGCCGGTCGTCGCCGAGATTCTCCAAGGATTCGTGAAATTCGACGATAAGGCGGTACGTACTGTCAGGGATCCTTGCTGTTCAACTATGAGCTGATAGCACGTCTCGTCAACCAGTTCACACGATACCTTCCTGCAATTTACCCGCTCGCCACCGACCTCCTCTCGAGAGACATGGCACCTGAGATCCGCGAGGGACTGCGGGAGTACTTCCTACGCGTTGGATATATCCAGGGCATCGTTGAGCGATCATGAGCTTGTCGCATCCACACCATATCTTATTACTCTGCATGGTTGTATAATGGCATCTTCGGGTATATTAATGCAATGGTTCCAGTAAATTCCAGCCCTGGAAGAGACCAAGAAGTACGAAGATGTAGCTGTGGTAGTGGTAGTAAGATACTAAAAGCGTTGTGGTGATCAATGTTGATAGCCATATCCTCCGCCCTGGTAGCCGTTTATCCCACCGAATCCTCCCCAACCAGTTGGTTGCGCAGTCAGCGGAGTAGCTGTTGAGGTGGAGTCAGTACGAGTTTCCGTAATATGAGAGCAAAAATACTCACGACTGGGCCGTAGAGCATCGTACCTATCTATACAGAGAGTCAGACGATTAATTCGAAATGGTGCGGTGAAAGTCATACCTTGTGGCTGCGGTGCAGAGTCATCGTTCGCGAACGTCCCGCTCTTCATCTGAGCGAAGATGTTCGCAGGGTTGGTGTTGACTGCGGGCTGCGACGGCGCAGGAGGCGGGGGCGGTGGCGCCTGCACACTATAGCTACCGCTACCAAATGGCGACTGGCCGAACCCTGGGTTGAAACCAGTGGGGTCTGAACCATACCGTTAATATCACCCGTATCCCTTGCGGTGGTTGAGGCAAGAGCACTTACTGGTTTGTATAGGATTGAAGCCCGTGGGGTCTACGGAAGCATGATCAGCTGAGCTTGCCTGCCTGCGCACAGCAACTGACTTACTGCTCTGTATGGGGTTGAACCCAGAGTTGGGCTGGAAAGAGGGCATACCACCCCCCATACCGCCAAAGTTCCCGCTCGGCATGCCCGTCGGCTGTGACATGAGCGAACCTTGCATAGGGAAACCGGTCTGTTGTGGGAGCAATGATGGCGCTGGTGATGTCCCAGGGAACCCCGTTTGCTGCGGGAGTAGCGACGGCTGTTGCGGCGCAGGCTGGAACGGCGAAGGAGATGTAGCAGGACGCGTTGGCACGAACCCGGCGAACCCAGTCGTCGTCGGTACCAATGGCTGCAGGAGAGCTTGGTTCGCAGGGACCGGAGCGAACGGTCCGCGCGGCCCGTTCGCTGGCGACGCTGAGGATAGCAAGCCCGTTTGTTGAGCCTGCAACGCCTGGCCCATGGGGACAGGCGAGGTGCCCATGCCCATGCCCGACTGGAATCCCACCGGCGTTGAGATGCTCACGGACGGCGCCCTTGGAGGAGCCTGTGGTACCGTCGGCTGCGGCGCCGCAGGGCTGTTAACGCGCAACTGGCTGAGCCGAGCGAGCTGTTCGAAGATGTCGTCCTGGGTGGCTGTCGCAGGGTTTGGCGCACCCTGTTGCGGCGGCTGCTGAGACGGCGCGCTCGAAGCAACAGACGCAGCGCGCGCAGGTGGCGGACTGACGGTGACCGCGGGGGCCGGTTGACTAGGTGCTGCGGGTGCTGCAGGAGCGGCGGGCGGCGGAGGCGGCGGCGGGGCCGCGGGAGGCGCCGAAGGTGCACGAGCTGGTAGGGTTGGCTTTGTTGAGCTCGGGCGATTCGTCCAAGCATCATCGTCGAAGCCGTGAGTGGGCGTACTGGCCTTTGGTGGCAATTGGGCAGGACTGGAGCTAGATTGCTGGATGCCCTCTGGACTCGCGACCATCGGGGAACTGCCCCGTTTAATCTGGTCGGAGGCGGTTGAGATGGCCTGAAGGTCAACGGTTGTGGGGAGCGTGGAGGATGTCTTCGGACGGCCGCGGCGCATGTTCGCCTTCAGTTCGCCGTTCGGGCCCGCGAACAGGTTGGGGGCAGGGCTCCTTGACTTGAGCGTACTGTTCTCCTCCGCGGCCTGCAGCATCCGCGCGAGCTCCTCGTCCTTGCGCATCTGTTCGTCCTTGGGATCGGACTTGGGCTTCCGTTGTTCAATAGCCTTCTTGACACGAATGATGTCTCCCTCACGCAGCCCCAACTGTCGCATGGTCGACTCAGTGATGTCCGGGAGAATAGCTTCGTCGATCTTGTCCCTCTCAAAGTTGGTGGCATACCGCGTGCAGTCGTCGATGTCGCATCCCGCATTGAGGAAGAACTCAAACCAGTCGATGGTCGGGCCTTTCTTCTGCTGCTGGGGCTTGGCAGCGGCTGCATTGGGGAGAAGCGACTTCCTACGTTCAGCTAGTGGCTGGTTGTCGTCATCGTCAGACTTGCGAGGCGCAGCCGAGGCCTTCTGCTTCGTGAGCTTCTCAACGTAACGCAGGTCCTCTTGCGACATCTTCTCGGCCGGGACCTCGATGACGACGCCATTAACTTTGTGGAGCCTGAGCTTGCCGTTCGCGTATCCAAGGAACGCCGCATCGACGCGGAATTGCCCAGTGCGATCGTGCCAAGTGCGGAGGTTTTCCGGAGGAGGTCCACCTGAAATGGTGGTATCATGAGTTGGATTTCCTACGAGTCTAGCTTGCATGATACTTACGTCTGGAATCGCTGGAAGACCGAGCCTGAGATTCGCTGGTCCGCGGCTTGGACGAGGACGCTTCAGCGGCGGCCTTCCGGTCTGCCTCTTTCTTGCGCTTAGCTTCCTCTGCCGCCGCCGCCCTAGCCTTCTCCTGCTTTTCGCGCTCACGCTCGCGCCGTTTCCGGTCTTCCTCAGCGGCTGCAGCGGCTGCTTTCGCTTTCTGTTCCGCCTCTTTCCTCTTGCGCTCCTTCTCGCGCTCTTCTGCTGCGCGACGCTCAGCCTCTTCTCGCTCGGCAGCCTCCCTGGCTGCGCGCTCTGCGGCGGCAGCAGCCGCGTCCTGTCCAACATTGGAGGCAGGCGCACCGCCACCCACAAGCTGACATATCTGATTAGAGAGGGGAACACATTGCACTGCAGGTTGGACTTACCTCGACGTAGCTGGCGGGAACAACACCTTCCACGCCGGAAGCATTCCGGCACTTCCACCACTCCTCACTGTCCTTCTCCAAGACGACGAGGGTCTCGCCCTCGTGCACCGTCAACTCGTCTTCGCCATCTGCGTTGAAGTCATACAACACGACCGCGGTCTCGCCCTCATCGTAGGGTGCCTGATGTGCGTGGACTTCTTCCTCTTCTTCTGCTTCTTCTTCTTCATACGTCTGTGAAGGTGGTATCTCCTCTGGTTCATCAGGAGCAAAGTGCACAGACTTCTGCGCACTGCTGCGCGGCCGTTCAATAGGCTCTGCTGCAGGGGGGCTTGCACGAGGTGGGGAGGCGGCTGCGGGCGCGTGCCCGTTGGCCTCTCCCGCAAGAGCACGAGAGGACTCGAGTTTGGCCATGATGGCTTCAGCGGTTTCCTTTCCGCCGGCATGGAAGTGCAGGTTGGCAGGCTCTGGGCCGCCCACCTCGATGTGGACATGCTTGGACTTCTCGAGCTTCACGGAGTGTATGTCCGACGTCTGCCACTTCCGCACAGGATTCTACAGAGCAGTGATGGGTGATGGATCATGCGACCTCAGCGATAGGAACAATAGTGGAGAATCATGAAGGTTAACGAAACCCCACGCACCTTATCAGACTCGCTGGCAAAGAACATCGCGCCGTTTCCTATACCCAGGGTGCCCTTCTTCTTCTTTCCTTTGGCATCCACTTCGGAGATGGCCCAGGTTTGTATAGAGTCTGCTTGTGCCTTGTTAGCAGTCGCGGCCACTCTGTCCGCAGGGTCGACATATGTGCTGATGGGGCGAGCGGGCTTGGGAGGCTGAGGCGATGGAACTCGGTATGCAGCAGCGATTATAGGTCAAATGTGTACACACCGAGTCCGGAACGACTATTGACGATAAGGAGGTCGCCGCAGCGGGTGTTGATGCGGCCTCTTCTACTTCGCCGCTGAACTGAGAGGGGTTGAGCGTGACCTACTTGGCCATATGAAAGGAATGCCCACCTCTTCAACGTAGTTCCCAGGTATATACCCGACCCTTCCCTCCTCCGATTGACTGGCGACGAGCAGCCAGTCCTCGTCCTTATCGTACACATGGAGTACTTCCTCTTCTTTGACAGTGAGCTCGGTTGGCTGCGTAGCATCGTAGTCGTAAAGCACTTTCACGACCTGAATGGGCTCGGCCTGGAGGGTCACGATGTGAGCGGAGCGCACCGGCTGCAGGATGCGGGGTTACAGACCGGCTCTACGTAGGCAGCTGGTACGAGACCAGTAGGGCCCTCTTCATCAGCCTTAACCTTTACCTTCCACCAGCTTGTGGTGCAGTCAGTGATATGGGTGACGTGGAGGTAGGAAATCAATCGCACTCCTCGTCGGTGCGCTCTAGCAGAAAGAGCAACTGGTTCTCCTTGATGGCTATCTCATCTTCGGCATCTGGCTGTGGGTCGTAGTCATAGGAGGCCCTTAGAACAGCAAGATATGTTTCTTGCTCTGCAGCCATAGAAAGTGGCAGGCGGGAGACGGAGGGGGCGCGGCTGCTGAGGGTTGTAGAGTCTGAGTTGGGTTCGGGGTCAGTGTGTGTCGACCCCGCCGCGACTCGACGCCTATGATGGCATATGGGCGCCTGCACTGTTAGCCCTCCCCATATGTCCATTTGGTTCCTCCAGCTTCTTCATGAACACGAACACGAGCTATGCTCAGGCACGAAGTATCTGCACCCCCGAGGATCAGGGAGCCGTCGAACTTGCATGTACAACGATACAGGCTTCGCCAGACAAACCCAAGGCGACAACAGAGAACCATTTAATTGATTGCACGCAAGCGCCCATGTAGATATCTGGATCTTCCACGGATGGCCGACCACAGAATAGAAGACAAATTGAAGGAGATAGGGCACACAGGCTGCTGCGTGGACCTGTTCCGATGATTTTGTGGTAGTCATGAAGACTACAACGGCGCTGGAAGAGCGGAGGCGAGAGTCGAGTCGGCTTGGGTGATCGGGCCGGAAATGGTAAGCGATAGAAAACTTGAGTGAGGGTGGTGGATCCTGTGTTCAGGCCACAGGCGTTCCTCTCGGCCTTGCCTCCGTCCACGACCATCCCGTCCTCCTCGTCTTAGGGCGACATCCTTTGACTCTCCTTCTGATCTGTCCGATATCGTCTCTTGTTGTATACATCTTGTAGCCATGAGCAAGCTCAACGCAAACGCCTTCAGCTTCGTCCCTGGCCAGGCCTTCCGGGTGCCTCAGCAGCAGCCCCCGCAAGCAGCTCAGCCTCCCCTCCAGCCAATTGAACGGCCGCCTCAGACAGAAGCTCCTGCTCCTGCCCCGACTATCTCCCTCAACATTGGTGGCTCCAGGCCTACACCCCCCACCGACCGCGCGCCCTCACCACCGCCTACTATCTCGCTCAACATCGGTGGATCGAAACCTGCTCCTGCTGCCCCCGCGAACACTCAATCTGCGGCACCCACGTCTGCTGCTTCAAAACCGTCTGCTTCAGAAGCCAAGGCACCTGCCAAAGCGACCGTTACCCCCTCACACTCAGCCTCATCTAAGACACTCACCCTCGAGCGCGCCAAGACAGACACCGCTGCAGTAGCAAACGAGGTCAAGAGCGTCGCGGATGAAGAAGTCCTCAAGGATCTTTATGGCCATAGTGCGTATCACGGATAGCCATCAACGTCTCTACTTCACTAACCGTATATCATTGACGATTAGCCAAGGAGCATCTGAACATCGTCTTCATCGGTCATGTCGATGCCGGCAAGAGTACGATGGGAGGAAACCTCCTCTACCTATGCGGAATGGTTGACAAGCGTACGATGGAAAAATACGAGCGCGAAGCCAAAGAAGCCGGTCGTGACTCGTGGTACCTCTCTTGGGCATTGGATTCCACCCCACAAGAACGCGCTAAGGGCAAGACCGTCGAGGTCGGCCGTGCGTACTTCGAGACTGATTCCCGGCGGTATACCATCCTCGATGCGCCTGGCCACAAGACCTTCGTCCCCTCCATGATATCCGGCGCGGCGCAAGCTGATGTCGCTGTTCTCGTGATCTCTGCGCGGAAAGGTGAATTCGAGACAGGTTTCGAGAAAGGTGGTCAGACCCGCGAGCATATCATGCTTGTCAAGACGGCCGGCGTACAAAAGCTCATCGTGGTGGTCAACAAGATGGACGAACCTACCGTCGCGTGGTCCAAAGAGCGGTACGACGAGATCAAGGACAAGCTCACACCGTTCATCAAGGCAGCCGGGTTCAACGTCAAGAACGACCTCACCTTCATCCCCGTATCAGCGTACACTGGTGCCAACCTCAAGGACCGGCTCAAGAAGGAAGTGTGCCCCTGGTGGGAGTAAGTGCATGCACCCGTACAACGCTCCCATTGTGCACTAACTAGGTACTAGTGGTCCCTCCTTGCTTGAGCACCTGGATAAGATGCCGATGGTGGACCGTAAGATCACGGCGCCGCTCATGATGCCCATCTCCGAGAAGTACAAGGATATGGGTACGATCATCGTCGGCAAGGTCGAGTCCGGACACATGCGCAAGGGCGACACGTTGTTGCTCATGCCGAACAAGAATCTGGTTGAAGTCTCGGCGATTTACAACGAGATGGAGGACGAGGTTGACACCGCCCTCTGCGGCGACAACGTCCGCATTCGTCTGCGTGGTGTCGATGACGAAGATATCAGCCCCGGCTTCGTTCTCACCAGCCCCACGCATCCCGTACACGCGGTGCGCCAATTCGAGGCGCAGCTTGCCATTCTTGAATCCAAGAACATCATCTGCGCTGGCTACTCCGCTGTCATGCACTGCCATACCCTCGCAGAGGAAGTCACACTCTCTGTAAGTCCCTCCTTCTACCTCTTCGCATCCAAACACGTCTGATCGTCGTGTTTCCAGGCGCTTCTCCACTACTTCGACAAGACGACTGGCCGCAAGTCGCGCAAGCCCCCACAATTTGCGAAGAGGGGGATGAAGATCGTTGCCCTTATCGAGACCGCCGAGCCGATCTGCATCGAGCGCTTCGTCGACTACCCGCAGCTCGGCCGCTTCACGCTCCGAGACGAGGGCAAGACAATCGCCATTGGCAAGGTAAGCTGCACTGCAGAACTCTGCCGGGCACGCATGCTGATATAGCTCATGGGGCGTTTGTAGGTCACGAAGCTCATCGAAGGCAACCCGATGGATGAGGCCGCAGAGGGAGTCGCGAACATGAACGTGTCCGCTTGAGGAGGAGGAGAAAAGCTGCTAGAAGTCGCTCTCACGACGCTGTAATGATATCGCTCGGCTGTAAAACAACATCCTCCAATGCTTATGTAGCCTTCCGCAACAATCGATACGCATCCACGTTGGTCCCAGCCGTTCCAAGAGAGATACGCGCCCGTATGGTGCACACCAAAACCTGGCGCAGGACCGTGTGCTCGTACAACACGAATTGTCCTACCGATACTCAATGCAACTTGCAGGTCACGTAGTTCTCCTGCTTCGCACTTTGGATCTCGTTGTGCAGGGCAAATCGCACAGTGAGCTGTGCGCATGCTGTACGTAGCAGAAGTGGCTGTTTGTGTTTGTCAGTCATACGATGATAGCGAGCCAGGTGAATCAGTATGCGACTGACGAGTGACGCCCCGCCTTCAAACAATCCTAGTGACTAGTGAGTAGTGCGTGCCAGTAACCCTTTAAGAGAACTTCCTGGCGTTGTTGGGAGGGCTGCATTGCGGATATGTGTCTCGCACCGATATTGATTCATCTGGGCAACCCTGACGAGGCCGATGTCGCAAACCTAGAGAGTCGCGAACCTGGACATGGCCGCATGAAGGGCAGAGGAAAGACTGCTCAAGCTCGCTCTCATGACACCGTAACTCCGTCGCTTGGCTGTGAGACATAATCCCGTGCTATTTACGACAAGCGATGCTACTATGCGTGCATGATCGTTCCAGTCGTTCAAGGAAGATACGTACTAATACAACGAGAAATCGACGCAAGACCGTGAGCGCATATAACCTGGCTCGTCTAGCCGGCACCTAGAACAACCTACACCTTGTGTAGTGGTTCTGCTTCGCATTGTTGATCTCGCTGCCCAGGGCTGATCGCACGATGAGCTCTCCGCATAGGTAGCAGAAGTGACTGTGTAAGTATGCAAGTCAGATGACGCCAAGTTGGTTTGCGAGAATGCGACTGACGTGTTGCATCCGGGTGCCCTACACTGAGAGTACGCGGGCGTGGTCAGTACTCTACTGGTTGCAACCGGGGCAGTTCGCTCACCGTCATGTGGTTGCAGCCCGCAATCTTCTCCGCCGGCGTCTGACAGCCTGGACAACCCTTCAGTGACACGAGGTTCATCAACATGCATACGCGTACGTACCAGGACAATGTTTCCAGCCGTGCTGCTTCATGATGTGGTCGAGCTCTTTAGTGCCGTCGCAGGAGTGCTCTCCCACGCTGGGGTCGACGGCCTGCGAGCACTGCTTACACCAAATGTATCCACAGCCCGCCAAGGGGCAGTGGATGATGTTGGTGGTCTGATACTCCTCCTTGTCCACGAAGACAGATTGGGTGCATCTGGTACGCATTAAGCATAGTCAACGGTACTGAGAGGAGGCGCGACTTACTTGCGACAGTGCATGAGGATGGAATACCTAAGCATCTGCATCTCTACGAATACCACGTACTGCTCCTCCGTGAGGCCGAGCTGCCTGATCGCCTCGTCATCGATCTCTAGAATAACACGTCGTCAGCTCAATTATCGGTGCACTGCTGGATGTACGTACCTCCCGGAGCGTTTCCCTGTGGATCCGCAGTGCACATAGGACATAGGATGGGGTATCGATGTTCCTCAATCTTCGACGCCGCATAGTTCAATATGCACTTCCGACAGTAGGCATGCTCGCAAGGGTGCACAATCGCGACGTCGTCCTCCTGGTGTTGCTCGAAGCAGATCTTGCAGTCGAAGAACTTGGGCTGGATTCGCTGGAGCTCCTGCATCTGGGCCTCGAGCTGCTCGTTCTCCTCGTTGAACGCCAGCTGGAGTTCGAGGGCGACTAGATCGACGTCAGAAGTTGGCTCAGGAACAGGCTTGGGCTCAGGTTTCGGTGGCGGAGGTGGAGAGGGCGGGATGTGCTGTCCCAGTGGAGCGAATGCGTTGTACGTGCGCCCTGCAGATTGCCATGGACGCCAGAAGCTGTATCCTGTGTACGGCATCGGCTTCGGTGCTTCGCCCTGTGATGCAAGCTGCGACATATCGCGAAGGGTGGCTATTTGCTGTTTGTAGTGTTCCACTTTCGACCGCTCCCGCTGTAGGAGGCTATCAATGCGGAGGAGGTCGTGCTCAAGTGAGGTGATCTCGGCGTGCATTCGCCGCTTCTCATCCGTCAACTCTTGCGTTTGTGTTTCCCGCTCGCGCACTTGCGCGCGCAGCGAAACGACCTGCAAGCTAGCGTCGAGCGCAACCTCGGCCCACTTCTTGTCGCTCGATACGGCATCGGAAGCTACAAAGATGTCGCCCGAGCACTGAGTGAGGAGTTGAGCTTGCCACTGAAGGCCCTGCTCGCGGAGGAGGCCCTCGTCGTACTTCAGCAGCTCAGCCAAGTAGCGCGCGACCGACGTCGACGAATGATAGAAAATGAAGGCGGCACCGTCGGGGTGCTTGTTGGGCCGCGGGTGAGAATCGAATATGACGAAGAGGGGAGTGGGCGCGTCTGCGATGCTGAAACACGCGATGATCTCCGGAGGGCGAGTGATGATGACACAAGCCGAGGTCTTCCGCTTCTGCATGACTTCTGCGGTCCTGCTGCAGTAGACAAGTTGGTCGTCAGTGAAAGGGGACATGTGGTTCTAGTTAGGCAAGCACTTGCTCGAGAAGGCGTTTCAAGAAGCCGTAGCTTGCCTGACCGAAATTGGAAGAAACTCGTTTCAATGAGTGGTCGAAGGCGGGAGCCTTGTGTATCTCATCGACCGCCAGATGGGACGAAATTGACCACGACAGGCAGGGCCTGAGGATATCCTGAGTGAAAGATCAATGTGAGATGAGTTATGATATGCCGATAGGTCTGGACTTGTATACGTACATCGAGAAAGCGACGCTCCGTAAGCTCTTGCACGAGCTGGGCACTGTCTATCCCGGCTGCATGGAGCCCAAGCACAATTCTGGTGCAGTTGAGAGCAGCGACGCCACATGCTGAGACGCCACCACCCGCTTTGCTGTACTGACTATGACCTGGGTGTGTCACGATGTACTCGGGGAATTCTCCGGAGAGGATCTTGGGCAGATCCTGAGAGATATTTGCACGATCGTTGTCGTTCGACTCGGACATGGTGAAAAGAAAAGGAGCGATGGCAGTAGCGCCTTGCAGTTTGGGGGTGTGCTAACGGTTATATAGTAGTGCTAGAGTATCCTGCCAAACACGCAGTAGTCTGCCTAGCAAGGCGCTGCTGCGGTAAACAGGATATGGCAGGAGGCGTGTGCGGGGCATGTGCACCCTGGAAGCCTTCACTTCCGCCGGGCTAGGCATGGTTGGAGCTCTAATGGAGGATCCGCGATATACCTTCTGCAAACCTTGAGTGATATGAAAGTCAGCTAATACTTGCTTCGTCTGCCTGCCTGCAATATGTCGCCAGATTCACAAGTGCGTCGTGTTCCGGAGGAGAGTTGTCTGCTAGCGCCCGACCGCAACGCTTTACAAATCTCGATCAATCTGACCACATAGGCACCCATACATCGGCGTCTAGCCTTCCTCTCCCCACGGCCATTTGTTACGGTACGTGGTTCCAAGACTCGTTAGCCTCCGACGCGTTTATGATCTTTTCTCATGTCCTCGTTCACATAGGACTCCATTGGGCTTTGCAATGGTCGCACTGGACCTTAATGATCTCCTTCGGGCTGCTGGCATCTTGACGGGACCGTCAGGATCACCATCTGAAGCAAGGCCCTCAGATCTTCAAAGCGTTTTGCGAAGAAGGCTCACTGAATATGGGACCCTACTCGGCAAGGATGTTCAGAAAGACAACGCTGACTTAGAAACGCTTCAGCAGCGCACCGCCCTAGAAGCGCTATTCCTGTTGGAACTCCTCCACGAACGTTTACAAGCGCCAGAAATTTCCGATTCGGCCACTAGAGAAGTAGCATCTGCAGAAAGCGCCTCCGGAAGCGACCAACCACTCGTCGGAACGCGAGATATGGGCTTGATCCGGACTCTCTTGTCTATTGTGTTCAAGTGGGCTGTAGAACCGCTCTTACAGAGAATAGTTGCCGCGGTACCATCTACTTCCACATCTAAAGCTATAGCTCGTGCCAGCATCATAGACCTGACCGGGCTCCCTCATGACTTCTCGACGGTCTCTACCATCGCCTCACGATTGCTTGCTCTTGTCCTTCCCCGAGGACCAGGAGCACCAATTGCTCAATCGGCTGTCACTGCAGCGCTCCTCAATCGTCAGCTATCTGACCTTGTAGTCCCTTGTATAGTGGTGGGATGGTTACCGAAGTCTCTATCCTCGGATTCAATCCGCACTGCAGACCAGATTCGGCCTTTAGTCATGCACCTTATATCAAGGTCGGTAACTTGATCGTGTGTTGTGCTGCACGCACTGACTGAAACATCTGTAGATTGCCTGCTGCGCACGTTATATCTGCAATTGGCCTGGCGCTCACGAGCACATCGTCTTCACTCCCGTATGTGCGGAAGGCTTGTACGTTCCTCTTAAGCCGCCAATTGCTCCGCCCGGAAGGTATTCGTGGATTGTGCGAGTCAGTATTCGGCGAAGAGGAAGCATCAGGAGAAGATGTTGCACTTGACAAGCTAGAACACGTTGCCCGCTTACTGGGCACCATTCCTGCAGGAATGATGCCGCAAGTAAGTACTTGTGCGTCGAACCTGCCACGTCGCTTGATGTTCACTTGTCATACAGGAATATCTGAACATCATCTTGCCACGAATGTTGACGCTGTTGAGCCTGGAGGAACGAGCCCTTCCACACTCGTACCGTCGGGCTATCGCGTTCTCGCTATCACGCATGATGACAAACGAAGAAAACGCTCAAATTAAGGAGAGCACAATGCAATTGGTCTTCCCTGTGCTGCACGGCCCTATCATAAGTGGTAAGCTGCATCACGTAGCTTCGCTATGAAGGATGATTACTCATAACGGTTTTCAGGTGCCGGAAGCATGTCCCCGAAAGCATCACTAAATACAATTCAAGTCCTTCTCATCAACACCGATCCGTCGCCTCACCTCATTACAGCCCTTCTCACGCCCATTGTCCCGTCGCTGTACTCGTTATACGCATGTCTCGACGGGGCTAAGGCGGCCGACCCTATTCTACGTGAAGGTATCAAAGGCCTGCTTTCGACATGGGGTAGGCTCGTCAGTAGCGAAGACGTCATTGGCACCATCTGGCGGATCATAGGCGGGGAGGGCAGCGACTGGCGCGTTGACGTCGCTGGAGAAATATCCCGTGTCGAGGGGTACGTACATGGGAGAACATAACAGAAGTCTTGTGCTACTCACGTAATGAACCCTCTTCAGGGACAGTGCGGATGATGGACAGCCCCTTTCACTCTTTACGCCGCAAAGTCTCAAGGAGGCGGAGGCCGCCGGGGAGTTTGACGTTGACTCTAATCTTCTGGGTCTAAAGCCTGATCCCGTCCGACTCGTTCGGTTCCTCAAGGAGATAGACCGGTCAGATGTCTCGTCGGAACTCTTTGTACAGCTTTTGGAAGCATATCGCGATTCAAGGACGCAAAAGGACCCGGACCCGGTCAAGTGCGTAACCACTCCTTCGACCCGGGGCAGAAAGACTTACACATAGCTATCAGGACGCTGTTGTACCTACAGCTGGTCCTCCAGATTCAAAAGCAGCTAACAACGGATGACGCATCGAGCGTCCTGAAGAAGCCAGAACACATCTTGACCTTTGTCAAGCATGCGTTGGAAAATCCGCGCCAGTCGGTACGACCCTCTGCGGGGCAGTCAAACTCAGCCACTGGACTGCGCATGGAAGACCTCCGTATCGTCTCAGATGAAGAATCTGTCACTGACGACGAAGACGAGGAAGGCGATAGTGACGACGAGGATGGCGACCAAGAGCACGGATCTGATGATATGACGACAACCGCTGTGAAGCTGCTTCTCTCTGTCCTCGAAGGTAAGCAGCTACGGGAGGCCTTCGTTCTTGATGCTCACAGTACCATAGCGAATCCCGACTTGTCTGCACGGACTGCTCCCGTGCTCAATGATATCTTCTCGCTGCTGGAGCCTCTGTCTAAGGCTCCTGAAGAACAACTACGGGGGCTTGCTCGCGAAGCCAGAATGGTTATGACCGCTCGTCTCGCGTCGACCTCTGACTCTACTGCCCACCGACCATCGAAGTCCGCTTCAGGAGAAGAGGATCCTCGGGAGACATACCAGAAGGCGCTCAAGCTCTTGCAGGACCAACTTCTCCCTGTCCGTGCCCATGGCCTCATGCTTCTCCGGCAACTTGTCTCAGCGCGTAGGGACGCCTCCGGACAGCTGGTGGGGCCCGCCATCGAGCCTGCGCTAGTTCCCGGGGTTCTATCCATCTTCATGCAGTCGGTGCAGGACGATGACTCGTACATGTTCCTGAACGCCGTGCAGGGTCTTTCCGCGATGGTCGACGGCTTCGGCAAGGACGTGCTGCGGAACCTGGTCAACGTTTATTCAGAAGGGCTCGATGGCCTCAGCGCGAGTACGATGTCGCAGCACGATGTCGACATGCGGACGCGGGTCGGAGAGGCTTTGGGCCAGGTGATCAGACGGTGCGGAGAAGCGTTGCCTTCTTACGGTACGTCCCGGTCACCGTCTCTTCCTATAGGCCAACCAACGTCTCTGACGATACTTCCCAGCCGTGATGCTCGTTCCCCCACTGTTCCGAGTCATCCGGGCTTCCCATTTCCCCACGGTTCTACGGACGTCTGCAGTATCGCTGTTGGCGCAGTGCGTCAAGACAAATGCACTCGCAGTCCTGCCGTATGCCATCGAGCTCTCGGACGCCATGATAGACCTTTTGCAGGTCGAATCAGTCCCCGCGGCCCAGCGCAAACCTGCGCCACGATCCGACACGGAAGCGGACGCCAACGAAGGTGCAGGAAAAACTGCTAGTCAGCCGCCTGGTACGATGGATTCGCAGCCAACGTCCACGAACTCAAAGTTCCCTCCGCTCCGCCGCGCGGCACTGCACTTCCTGACGTTGTTGACTAACGCGTGCACCACCCGCGTCTACGAGACCGGTCATGCCGATGGCCTTCTTTTCCCACCTGAAATCCTGCGCCGTGCAAAGACGACATTGGGCTACATCGCCGCTACGGACGCGGACGACGTGGTGCGCGTGATGGCACGTGAAGCAGTGGAGGGCTTGGATCAGCTGGCCGAAGCCATCGTCGGACTGTAATTTTGTCTGAATGCAGGAAGCGGGATGATGCCATTGCTTGAGTAAGGAGAAGTTACGAAGTAGGGAAGCACGGGCCCGTGAATGTATGCCCCGTATCTGTCTCAGCACCGGTGCGGTCAAGGATACTGAGTCAATAAAAAGGCAGCTTTTCATCTTGGTTCGTGCCTTCAGGTGTCACACGGTGAAGACCTGGGCATTCTCTTCAGACAGTGGTGGGAATGGTCACTGTCTGAACCGAGGATGAACCGGTGCTACAGTCGCACACCACAGAGTCACGCGAGTTCGGGCATGAAAGATGTCGTTTGTCAACCAGCAACTGCTACAGCACCTACGGCCTTGCCTATGTCGTCTACGCGTTTTCTGAAGGCCTTCCACTTCGGACTGCCTGCGGCGAGCAGGACAGCGTGGTCGTTGTACCCATCGATGGGTGCGTTCAATCTGAGGAACGGATTTGCCACCGACTGCCGGTAAGCCGTATGAAGCGCTCTGAATATCTGAGGATACGTTCCAATGAGGCGAGCTTCCGACGTAATGAGAAGGTACGCACCGTGAGGACATCGGCATCTCGCACGACGGCATCGGTCAGGGCCAAAGCGACGATGACCTTGACTTTCAATGGCGTCATGTAGCCATAGACCGCGACGTCCTCCATCGTGTACAGCAAGTTTAGATAACATTCTGTGGACTTCGACGCAATTGCGGCCGTGACTGGCGGCGCCAAGCCCAGGGGGAAGACGAGGGCACCAAGGTTAGACTTTGAGAGGGCACTCACGATGGCAGGCCCAACGCACTGCGTTCGTCGATGACATCGAGGCTGGTATGTGCGATGTAATGGTACTTCAGCTCATCCTGCCCCTGAACGAATGTGCGGATGAGGATGGGATGGTTTTGTGGAGAGACAAACGCGACCGCGTTCAACCTCAATTGAGGCGGCATGACGACGTCGTGGTGGAGCGTGGTGGTCGAAGACAGAGAGTTACGCAAGCGCCCGCCGTGGAATTCCTCGCAGCGGTACCGGTATTGAACAGGGTCTCCTACCAATTGCAATACGCTGTTAGGACGTACGATGTTGTCTCGTCTCCTAGGTACATCTTGTATCTCCTCCGTCCAATCTTACGGCAATAGTACAAAAGCCTCGAACCCTTCCAGCTGTTCTGGTGCTCTATGAACGCGCGCCGAAATCGTACGATTGTTGCAAAGAGCCACAGTTGGAAGGACACGTGCACTCCTTCTGAGAATGAGCGCGCCCAGGTCACACAAGGGTCAACGAGGTAACAGCAGAACTAATTAAGGGATATATCTAACCACAGTGAATACGGACCAATGAATGTATGATGAAGGCAGGTAATGAGAAAGAGCAGTGGGAAGATCATAGCGAACCGCTCGAGTAGTAGCGCCATGCAAAGTAGGCACCGAGCATAGCAAGAGGGACAAAGTACATCATGCTGCCAATGCAAGTTAGCACGGTTCGCGACGTAGCACATGACGTAGACGTACTTCGAGCCCTGCTCAACAGCAGTGTTAACCGCGCTGCTGGAGGAAGAGGATGAAGGCCCCTTCGTCTTGAGCTCCTACAAAGCACACGCGCCCTTTCAGAACGACGCCGACCACCGGAAAGTAAAGTGTACGTACGTCTGTCTTTTCAAAGTCACCAACAAACAGATCCTTAAGAATTACACGGGCCTCGTCGGAGTGGCCAACATCTTCAAATGCCTCAGTGGCATCACGACCTGCACGCGGAGTTTAGCCTAACCCAGACAAGGGTACAGGCACGTTAGGACTCACCGGCCTCCGCGAGAATGACCTCGTCGCCTCCAGGGTGCTTGTGACGGATCAGTCTCTATCATAGAGACACATGTCGGAAGCTCTGTAGCTCACCTCATCCATGAATTTTGTGACATCGTACACTGAAGGCGGCCGTGAGCTGTCATGCCATGTACGGAGATAAGCTGTGTCGCATACCCTTCTCGTGCAGAAGGAGGTATAGGCTGTCCTTAGTGGAGTGCGCCTTGAGATCGGCGTAGGTAACAAGCTTGGAGGCCATTGCGGAGAGGAGGAAAGGAAGGGGACAAGGGGAAGGGGAAGAGTGACACTGGGGAGTCGACGGAGACGACTGGAGTGATGGGCGACAAATGAGCGTCGCGCTATATGAGCACGACGGGTTCCCACGTGGCAAGCAGGATTATGCTGTCGGTGAGTGCGGCAACGTCTTCCCCATCCATCAACAACTACACGCGTGAATACTTTTCTCTTCAGACGCGAAGGCCTTAGTCCAGGGGTCTCGGGACACCTAGTCCACGCCCTCCCTCTGTCGCATAGGAGCCGCCGGATTTGCCGGAGGTGCAGCTGGGTCTCATCTCAGCTGTTTTACCATACCACATTGGCAGAACAGTACCCGTCCCGCGGCTCCTGCCCAATGTCCATACGCGTACCAGCCGGCCATCCCTCACGTTGTAGAAACGCCTCTCGGATCCGATACTGCTTGTCTATACTTACCCGCTTACTGACGCTTCCTTCTCCAATTCTTATTTGATTACACGGCGAAAGTGACGACATCAATGATCAGCCACACGAAGTCCAGCGTACTTCCTGGAGATGTCATGGAAGAACTCTCGGGCTCTTTCCACAAGGCCGCCACGTCGATGCACATGAAGAACGTCGTGTGCGCTCCGAGCTTGTCTTCCGGGAGTCGTCGAGCAGGGTCAGAGCGTCAATTGTCAGAGGAAGTTCAGTACGGCCCGGCAATTGCCGAGCACGCTTTGGCCATACACGGCAAGTGTTGTAGCTCCGCCGGCGTCGGTCCAACGTGCGCCCAAATCTTACTTACTGCCACCATCTTCCACTTACCTGTCCCTCTCCCGCTTGCCGTCGTGCCACTTCGACGCCCCGGGACGCGAAGTCTATACGCGCTAGGGACTCCGGTCAACCTTTGTATACGTCATGCACAGCGATGAATCGGCCGACATCCTCGGAGGACGCATCCAGGTCTCACCTCCACGTCCTCCCTTCTGGTCCGATCCTGGGCGCATGACCCTTCTCCTTGGTTTCGTAACAGTCGCAGCGATCGCATGGGTTCGTATAGCACCACACTATAGGCAATGGAGGGAGACTAGGTATCGAAAGTGAGTGCCAGAAAATCCTGCCATATCCTACCGTGGCTGACCGTTTCTCAAGGGCGATGCGTCGCCGCCACGGCATTCCAGATGATGACCATAGACCGTTCAATGTCGCCTACGCTGCTGCGTTGCAAGCTCGGAAGAAACGTGAGGGAAGGGGCTCTACTACTCGCCAGGCCCCACAAGAAGCTCCCATGGAAGACGGCCAGCATTTCCCTCCGCGACCTTCAGACACTGTGACCCGTAAGTACAATCTCTGGTCAATGGCCTAGCAATCGAAGTGCAGACATATACCTTTCCATAGCTGCAGCATTCCTATCATCTCCCGCTGGCACCTCTACCGGATACCAGAATGGCTATGCTTCTACGTCTCTTAACCCTGGACACGACAGGTACAGCATTCTCATGTAGTCTCCCACGAACGCCCCTCTTGACGCTCCGCCCAGTTATGATCTACCTGCCTCAAGGTCCCTTCAAAGCGGCGCTCCTCAGGCTCCTGTTCGTTCAACCGGCTCCGGTTCGAACGGTGGTGCACACGTCGCAGCCACGCGTAATGTTCGCGGCAAACATGCCCTCGATGATGAGATGGACGTTGGTTCGGAGACGCTGGCCAAGAAGTCTCGAGTAGAAGGAGAAAAGGTCGTCAATATGGCTGAGGCGCCTGAATGGCAAGATCCTCGTATGGACGCTGAGCAACATGTGGGACCCACCAAGCGCGGATCCAAGCGTGTGGCTAGTCTCGAGGACGATGAAGGCCTTGCTTTCATTCGTGCAGAGCGACGTGACAAGAGGGCACGTAAAGTATCCATCGACAACTCAGCCGATACATCCGAGGACGGGATGGATGAAGATGACCTGGATGGCGACCTAGAAGACTTCCCGTCCAACGTACGAGGGAAGAAGCGCGATCGGGCCGAGGCTGGCTCTACCTTTGGTGGCGAGGACTCCTTCATGGACGAAGACGAGAAGCCTGAGCGACAGCGACGAAGGCGGATAGTCTCGAACAAGCTATCGCAGTCCTTATCTCGTGGCCAGAAGCGCGTTCGCGATCTTGACTCTCACGATAGCGACGATTCCGAAGCCGAGCGGCCAACGCGGGAGTCAATGCGGAAGAAACGTGGCAAGCGGTCTGACGAGGATGCTATACCCGTCTCGAACGACCCTCTGTGCAAAGGCAGGCGCATCGGAGAAGAATGGGAGGCGAATGGTGTCAGGTACAAAGTCGGACCCAATGGCCAGAGACTACGTCAAGAACTGGTCAAGAAGTCCCGGTCCCGATTTCCTATGGTAAGTTCATGTAAACGTAAGTCTGGGCGAGGCTCTGATCCACGCATTCAGCCGAGTGATTCCCAACATCCCGACCGCCGTGCCAATGTCGATGTTTACGTGGAGACTTGGCTCACTGAAGAGGAGTATCAAGCCGCGAAGGAGCGGCACGAACTAGCATGGCAAGATGCACCACCTTCCCCAGAACCGCAAACCCCCACCAGCGTTCCGGTAAGTTCAGTCCGTTCATGATGGATCATCATGTTGACCATTGGTTCAGGATTCTCCGTCAAAAGCTGGCAAGAACCTTCTCTGGTCTTCAACGATGGCATCTAGAGAGAGTCCGGCTAAGAGGGGATCGCTGCGACAATCCATCACTGGGAACCCATTACGTCTGAGCGTGCTTGCGCCCTCTCCCGTTACTTCGAGTCGCCGCATTTCGACCGTATATCAAGTCCCAGCGTCGCCAGCGTCTGACAGTCCCAAGCTACAGAAGTCGAAGTCTTACTCGAAGTGGGAGAAGCAGGACCTCGAGGCTGCCGCTATGTCGAAAATTAGGGAGAAACAGCAACAGCAAGCCAAGGTGACGTCTGCGCCAGCGGCTACGACTGCTCCAGCGACAACTTCTACGTCGTTCGGGGCGGCACCATCCGCGCCGACGGCAACAGCCAAAAAGCCAGAGTTGACACCACAACCCACTGTGCCCTCATTCAGCTTCGCGCCTCCCTCGACATCGGCACAGCCAAGCAAGCCTACTGCGGAAATGCCGAAGTTGAGCGTTCCTAGCTCGAACCCTGCTACGGCGCCCTCTGGATCCACCAAGCCAGCCGCGCCGTTGTTCCCTTTCCCGTCATCTTCTGCCCCCAGTAGTACTCCCGCCTCTGCCGCGCCTCCCGCCACGACTCCTGCCACAACTACGGCGCCGTCGGCTACCAACAAGTCGGACACTCAAGCATCAGGGTCGGTGCCAAACTTCTTTGCCAAACCTCCAGCGACGGCTCCCGCCGCACCCTCCGCGAGTTCTGGCAGCGTCCCGAACTTCTTCGCCAAACCCGCGGAACAAGCGACTGCACCTAGTGCCAATAGTACATCGACCACACCGGCGACGTCTCAGGCTTCCACTGCACCCAAACCTACGTTCTCCTTCGCGCCTGCACCCACCACGGCACAGCAGCAGACGAACGCTGCCCCTGCGACGAACGGAACTGCCAAGCCCGACGAAGCTAAGCCAATTCCGGGAGGTTCGTTGCTTTCGCGTCTTGGCATGGGCCCTCCTCCTGTGGCTGCCTCTCCTGCGACGTTCTCATTTGCCAAGCCTGGTTCATCTGCGTCTAATGCTACGAATGGGACGCCGTCGGATGCTGCGAAGAGTGCCCCCACCGCCCCTGCCTCAGGTGCCGCTGCCCCCGAGCCGCCGAAGTTCAGCTTTGGCGCGCCATCGAAGCCGGCCAACTCAGCGCCTGCCACGAATGGTGCTACCTCCGCTGCTCCTTCGTCCGCGACGAGCGCGGGTCCTGGGACATCTACGCCCAAGTTCAGCTTCGGTGTGAATAATGCCAGCTCTCAGCCTGCTGGATCGAGTGCAAGCACAAGTAGCGCCGTGAACTCATTCCAGAACAGTAGCGCCACGAACGCCGCGAACCCTCCCGCTGCTAAATCGGCATTCTCCTTTGGCGGCTCAAACACCTCTACTTCGTCGCCGTTCGGAGGGAACTCTAACACATCCAACTCGTCGCCATTCGGTGCAGCTTCCAGTGCAGCGCCAGCAGCGAACAATGCCTCTCCATTCGGAGCTGCTACCGGCACGACCTCATCGACATCGAGCGCGTCACCTTTTGGCACCGCCAACGGATCGACTAAGCCTGCAGAGGCCCCCAAGTCTGCGTTCTCATTCGGTAACCCTGCCCCGGCCGCAAGTAACACGTCGGCCTCGGCTCCCGCAGAAGGCCCGAAATCGGCGTTCTCTTTTGGCGCTCCGACCGCACCAGCTTCGAACGCATCGGCTCCTGCTGAGGCTCCGAAGCCCGCGTTCTCGTTTGGCAACACCTCTGCGCCGTCGTCCTCTACATCCATTTTTGGCGGTGCCAGCGGTGCACAGAGCTCGAGTACTCCCAAACCGGATGCCCCAGCTACGAAGTCCGCATTTTCCCTCGGATTTTCCTCGTCCACGCCCGCATTCGGGTCCTCATCCACGCCTGCGTTCGGGACCTCGTCCACGCCTGCGTTTGGAGCTTCGTCTACGGCATCGCCGTTCGGTTCTACCACATCGGCGTCGGCGTTTGGTTCATCTTCGACCGCTCCGACCTTCGGCGCGTCTTCATCCGCGCCGGCGTTTGGCTCGGGTTCCTCAAGCGGCACTAATTCCACTAGCAAGCCTACATTCTCCTTCGGTGCCCCCGCGGGAAACAACGGTGGTTCGTCAACAACCCCTGCCACCGGCGCTACCGAGAACAAGACAGAAAACAAGCCCTTCGGCGGCTTTGGGTTCGGAGCTTCCAACACCAATGGCAGCAACAACACCTCCACGCCAGCTGCGAGTTCGCCGTTCGGTTTCGGGGCGCAACCTTCGAGTAACAACGCCAGCACGCCTGCCGCGTCTTCGCCGTTTGGCAACGCCCAGCAGGGCTTTGGCTCCTCTGGCTTCGGTGCACCCTCGGGCTCATTTTCCTTCGGGTCATCCTCAAATGCGGGCCAGAATACGCAAAAGTAGTATTCCTTGCTGCATGCCAATCCTCTCGTTTCGACCCATATGTCTGCTCCTCTTTTGGTCCACAGAGCATCAGTATCATACATCCGTAGATATGTATCATGGTAATCACGTCGCATTGTAAACTCAGACATCCACCTATTCGTCGTCCATGCTCTATCGCACCGTATCGCTGGCGCGTCGAGACTCATGCATTGCGATCCCAAGGTACGCGTACCAGAGCCATGGCTGACTGTAGGTCTCGAATTGTACAAGCTCACGGGTCCGCAAGCGCCTCCACTGCGGCTCCTGCACCTCAGCCATGTTCCGCACGAACCAAGTTCGGTGAGAGATGCGGCCGAGATGAAGGAAGCGCAAGGTCAGTACAAGCCCGGCTTTCCTGCAGCAGCGCTAACAAAACCCCAGCACTTGTATACTAGACCTTCCACGTGGTGAAAGCGATGCCCACATCATCCACTCTCTCCGAGGCCGTTCATGATGCTCCGCGTTCATTTCTATGAAAACGCCGCGGCTGTGCCCGACACGGGCTTACCACTACCGGCTTCAGTTGTACGCGCTACCGGCAATGACTGACTCGACTTCTATCGTCGGCGCCAGCTACACGCGCCATTGTCATAGTACAAGAGAGGAATGAACGCCCCTTCAGATCACTACGAGCGTCGCCCCAGCGTATCGTGATATCTATGTCAGACTTGCCCAACCTCCTCGAAGGTGCACTGTCCCATCCTGGCCTTCTCCTATCAATCAAAGTAGGTTATGCTTTGTAGCATCCTGGTCTCGTTGCATCGCTGACTACGGAACAATGTTGCAGTATGCCAACGGTTCGGGCCGTCTCCTACCCCGATCTTCAGATACTCGCTGACACGCTCCGTATATTCTATAACAACAGTAAGCACACTGGTGTTAGTTGTAGGTATTCAGCATTGCGCTTGTTTTGTCGCAATGTCTCCATTGCCAGCAGATTCTAGATGTGGTGGACACGTTTAGTGACGAGGTCGGAGGTCATGAACCATCTCACCAATATAGACACGTTAACATCCGCATACCACAGGTCGCCTTGATGTGGCCATCGAGGTTTACGGTCATGAAGGTAATATACTTCGTGAACCGCTACTTGCCACTCTTTGAGATCGCTCTAAGCGTGATCTGTGAGTATGACGCTGTGCTATGCTATAGAGCGCGGATCCCTTAGACTGATCGCTGGCACAGTCTTGGAGCCCCCATCTCTCGAGGTACTCGCATTTTCATTCTCAACTCGGATTGGAATTCATAGACGCACGGATCTTGGTAGGTTTGTAAAGGATGGTGGACCACCATGACAAGTCTGTACATCAAATCGCTCTGTGTGGTATGATATACTGAGTACGGCGGTAGTAATCTACCTCACAGGTTGTTTCACGTCAGAAGGCAAGGCTATCATCCACCACTCTCCTTCCGTGGCCTATATTGAGGCCTAGCCAGGTATCCTCCTTGTCCGCACACTGGCTCTTTGGGAGTTCAGTAGGGTGGTGTTGGGTATATTGATTGCTCTCGCGATCGCGACCGTGGTGAGTAGCCTCAATCCCATGCCCTTGTTTGGGCCCAGACGAATCCACGAACGTCTTCGTAGGCCCCATGTCTTGTGGTCATCCAACAATACTTCAGGACCATACAGTGTGCGTTACGGTCCGCTCGCATAGAATGCATCGAGTCTCTGATAGTGGGTCAATGTTGGACCTCTCAGATCCTAGCAATGAGCTATTGATCAAAACCGGGTGCATCATGAGTATCTCTGACGGCAACAGCGTATGGATCTTCGGGTGCATCATCCTGTCGGAAACGAGTACGTCTTGCGCGTCATTTAGTATGCGACGTTGGCTCTCCCTCTGACGTCTTGGCCTCCGATCAGCTGTCGTTGCCCTGACATTACTGAAGGCATGCATGACGAGAGGTACGGTTCATTCACTTTACCGTCCCATCTAGCCAGCTCACCGGTGGGTCAGCCATGATCGCAAATCACAACTTGCCGTGCTTGCTGCACACCATGTACCGAGACGGTGCGTGCCCCATTATATACAACTAGAATCACAATCTCAGCATTGCTGTAGGAACCTGCTTCTACGCCATCATCCTACTGGTCTCCATCGCCAACTTACTCTGCATGACTTTGGCACCGGTGCGGTCCACTTTCTCAATTGCTCTATCATGCCGCCCGTTGACCATGATCATACCACAGAAGGAAGCGTCTTCCTTGTTACAACTGTACGCCATATCATGAGCGCAAACTAGACACTGCTAATCGCTAACCAACCTACGCGGATTTCCAGATTCCATCTGGTGGTCCACAGTTCTTTAACCTCCCGCGTCCTACTCAACCTCCGTGCGGCTGCCGCCCGGTCGTCGGGCCTCAGCCTCAGCGACTTTCACAGAATTACGGCGATATCTTTGGAGACGCCTGACTTGCCGTCGAGTCTAGTGTGGGGTGACGAACTTGGGGTGGACGACTGGGCTGAGCCGGGCCCTGAGGCCTGAGTTGCGTGCGTGCTATGTGGACTCCCGGCGAAGATACAAACGAGATTTTGGATATCTGGTACTCGCGGGTCGTGTTGGCGTTGTCTTTGCACTTATGCTCACACGAGCGTTCATGTTCTTCGTTGTGGCTCGCTCGGTCTGCGTGAATTCCACGCGTATGCTTCGCCTTTGGAGTCGTAAGTTGCGGGAGTCGTCCGTGTCATGCAGCGCCCGCGTCAAGTATAACGAACTAAGGACTAGCTGCGCCGTAGTCTATAACTTTCTTGATCATGCGTTGCAGCTTTATACACCGCGTCCCTAGGTGGTCGTGACCGTAGGCAGGCGACCGTTGCTTATGCCACTGAGTGGAAGGGGACGAGGAGCTCGAGGCGCGCACGTGAAAGCAGAAAGTGGCTGACCGCATGTCTCGATCAGACGTCCAAGTTCCCCCAAATCCAACGTCTGCGTGGATGTCCGCGCACACATCTCGACATCCTCTCGTAGTACCCTGCGACGAGCCTCACACGACACGCACACCGGTGGTGCCTGCTTCGCTCGCCGTCATTACCGTCCTGAATTCCTGTGACGCATTCTACGTGTCGTCCCTCCATTCTACCTGAGATCACCCCTGTGCGCAGAACGTATCCTAGTCCCGCCTGGCTGCCAACCCTCGAACCGTCCGCTCTGTATGCTCCGTGCAGCTTGAACACGCTCAACGATGCTCTCAACGAACGGGACGCCCCGCCCGCGTCCTCCCGCCAAGGCGCGGAAATCAAGCTCCCTGCACTTCTCCAGCATGGCCCCGCCGCCGCCGTACGCGCCCCCTCTCTCCGAGATGCTGCTGGATTCGCCCATCCCGGTCACAACGCAGCTGATCAGCGCGCTGTCGCCGGACGGCACCGGCGCGCACGGCGGGGGACCCATGGAGGAGTGGATGGAGGAGAAGTCGAGGGAGGAGCTCTCCGGGCTGCTGCTCAAAGCGGACGGGATCATCAAGACTCGCGAGACAGGTGTGCACTAGTCCCCTCCGCGCATGCGTTCATCGACGAGTTCAAGCTTATTTTCTCTGTGTCTCAGAAATGGGCTACACTTCGGCTCTGTGCAAGAGTTTGTACGATGACAACGTCGCGCTCAAGACGAAGCATGAAGCCCTCCTCGCCAGACTACCGTCAGGCACTGGACTCACCTCCCCTTCTCCCTCCACCCCCACGTCTCCGCGAATGGGGTCGTCCAGTTTTGTCGGCTCGTCGTCCTTCTCTGCGGTGATGTTCCCTACCTCTTCCGAGGACTCCTTGCAGCCCCTGCCTCCTGCTGCACGTCTCCGCCATACCCGCAGGATCTCCGTGACCCCTACAGAGCTCGCTCACCTGGCCGACCAAAACGCCGAGCTTCTCGACAAGCTGGAGAAGCTGGAAGCAGAGTCGACGAAAGCGGACCGGGACGGAAGGCGTAAGCTGGCCACGCTGGAGAAGGAAATACAGACTCTGCGGGAAGAGCTGGACAGGACGCAGGCGAAGGGCGCAGAGCTGGAGGAGCAGGCAAAGGCGGCGGTGAACGCGGTGCAAGCACAACGGCTGAAGGAGGAGCGGGAAGCGTGGCGCCAGGCTATGAAGAAGACGGATCTGATGACAGCGTCGGATTCATACGAGTCCGAAGTGAGAGATTTTGCGCCGCCGCCAGAATTACCTCGGTCGACGTCCCGCAAGCGCCGCTTCCTCCCTCTGGCCGAGTCCGACGTCTCTGCTGACTCCTCCGACGTCTCCTTTGACCAGTCTTCGGCATCCTTCGACAGCGACCCGTCCGAGGAAGAGGATCCCGCTGTGCACAGTCCCTTCTTCCCCACGTCTCAAGCATCTACTCACGGACGCTCCGGGACTGAGTTCGCGATCATCTCACAGCTTCTGTCAAAAATCCGCGAGCTCGAAGAGACCAACGCCCAGATCAAGGAGCAGCAGAAGATGACAGAGGAACGGATGCGCGCCGCTCAGTGGGACGTAGACACCATCAGGAGAGTCTACGACTGCCTCGACGTAGCGGACATCGACATCGAGGATCCTGAAGAGGAGCCTGCTCCTTCTCGCAGAGTCCCTTCAGGCGGCACCATTCGGTTCAGCAGCCTCCGCCGTACGCTGGTCCGCGACATGAGCAATCTCGTGGCTCAAGATGACGAGGAGGAATTTGCAGACGGTATTCTCAAAGAGATGCAGAGCACTGTTCGGGATGACCCGACAGGGCACAGAGGAGGGGGCCCCGGACATAAGGCTCGAAAGTCGGTAGTCGGTCTCTTTGACCCACAGCCAGGAGCAGACGCAGGCTCCGAAGAGCCCATTCCACCTTGGGGCGAGTACCCTCCCTCGCTCAAAGCCTCGCCGAGCTTTCGCCCTGCCGCGAAGCCCGCTGAAGAGGCCGATACGTCCATGTGGTCTATCGCAGCGACGGACGGCCTCGCGCCTCCTTCACCGACCCTCAGTACACTGCAAACACCAACTGAGGGCCCACACACCGGTCGTACGCTAGGGAGCGAATTGGGAAGCGAGTTTGGCGATGACTGGCCCGAGCGCGGGTTCAATCACCATCTCCGAGCAAGCAGTCTGCACGATCTTGCAGGCCTCAACACCTCACAGTCTGCCCCCGGGTCACCAGCAGAGACACACCCGCCATATCCTCTCATCTCATTCCCGAACGAGAACATCCAAGCAGAGGAATGCGTCGCGGGCCCATCTACCCCTCCCCGCGCCCCGGCCCTCCAACTCAACATCGAGCCTCCTACGCCAACCCCAGACAGGCTACGCTCTCCTGCAGCCACACGACAACACCGCCTCTCGCAGACCGTACGTGCGCGCACGAACCGGTGGGTCGAGGGCCGCTTCCAGCAAGACTCGCTGCGAGACAACGTCCTGCGCAAGCGCCAGTCCACCTCCACGCTCGGCAGGCGGCCCAGCAAGAAGGGGAAGAGCCGCGCGGCCCCGGGCCAGGACCCGGGCGCGATCCTGGACGAGACGTTCGACGACGCGGTCCTGCAGGTCAAGCGCGTGCGCCACCGCGCGAGCCTCGCGAGCCTCGGTTTCTCTCTGTCCGCTCCCGCCAGCCCGCCAGACGCTGCTGCAGCAGCAGAAGAGGACGAGTCCGGGGACGCTGAGAAGTCCGTCGAGCTCCGCCGGCTGTCGCACGGCGAGGCCGCGGCGGTGGCGGACTCGGTGAGGCGCGAGGGGATCGTGGGCTTTGTGCTCGAGGCGTGGCTGTGGCTCCAGTTCATCGTCGTGGTTATGCTGTTCCTATGGGCGATGGCGAAGCGCGGGCCGAAGGTCGTGTTGGAGGCGGAGCGGCGGGGCGCGCATAGGGGCGCGGGGCATTCGTCGGGGTAGTGGAGTAGTTGGCCTAGGGAGGCGTGGTCTTGGTGCTGCGTGAGACGCATGCCTGAGGCCTTGGACCTTGGACGGGACGATCGGTTTGACTGGCATTCCTACGCGATAGCGTAGACTCCTGGGGGCTCATATTATATTCTAGGATACCGTATATCACTTGCAGCATTTATGTACTCATACACTCGTTCGACCATTGATATCCGCCCTTCTCCACACTCCCTATAGTTGGTTCGGCATCATCCCTTTCCTGAGATTAACGCAATCGCGGCTTGCATAGAACATACGTTGTACATAGTACCGGTCTAATCACATACAACACTCGTAAAACGCGCATAACCCTCCTCTTATCATGCTCCAAGACGAAGCGTACATGTAGCAACACCGCACGAGACGCACCCGGGCGTAGCATACGTACACCACCCACGCATCACTTGCCAACGGCCTTCTCGAGCCACGCGAGGAGGGACTTGTTGAGCTTGTCCGGGGCCTCGAGCTGCACCCAGTGCCCGGTGTCGAACATCTCCACGGTCGCCCTCGGGCAGAAGTTCTGCACGATGCGCGCGGACGGCTCCGCGAGGCAGACGTAGTCGCGCGTGCACGCGGCGAAGTACACGGGGTGCGCGAGCGCGAGCTTCTCCTTGTTTACCGCTGTGCGTGTCATGATCAGTGAACGGACGTTCCGGGCTGGCGCCCGAGTTGGGGGGGGTGGGGGGGGGGGAGATGGGGGAGCGGCGTACCTTCATCATCTTTGGACATGAGCCCGGTGGCCATGACCTTGTACCAGTTGAGCGCGGTGCCGAGGCCGGTCTTGCGCCATTCGTTCAGCATGCGCGTCTTCTCCTGCAGCAAACGTCGGCTCAATGTCAGTACCGCTGCGCCGCGCGCCGTAAAACCTTGGCAAGCCTCACCTCTGGCGTGATGTAAGACGCGAGGGGCGCCTTCTTGTCGGCTTGCAGCCAGGCTTTGAGGGCGCCCGTAGGCGAGAGCACGGTCTTCCACAGCGTCGGGTCAGAGGTGTACCAGATGCTCAGCAAGGATTCGAGCTGGAGGTGGCAATAGTGGTCAGTTGGCGGTAGATGGATGATATGCGACTTGAACTGACATGGGCATCGACCACGTTCTTCGCACCGTCCTCTGCGAGGAAGCTAACAGATTTATCGCTGTCAGACACTCATCTCTGATACATAGTATGTAGCTGGACCTACACCCAGTAGCCGAACAGCTCAGACTGGAAGTTCTGTTTGTTAAAAGCAAGGGCGGCAGCGACATCGAAGCCCGCGAGGAGAGGGTAGTAGCCTCCAGCCAGGAAGGCAAACGCAACAAATCGCTGTGGGTGATAGGATGCTAGACGCGACGTGACAATGGAGCCCCTGCGCGCATGCAGCCATGACGTGGTCAATCCCAGGCCCGACGACTGTGGCTAAACCGACGAACGTACCAATCGTGGCCAATAGCCACCGCGCGAACAGCCTTCACCTGGTCGAGAATGTCCACCAGGTCCGCGCAGATCTTGCTCGGGGCGTAGTTTTGCAGGCCAGACGGCTTCGCGGAGCCGCCGTGGCCGAGGAGGTCGGGCGCGACGACCCCATATCCGGCTTTCGTGAAGAACGCGACCTGGTTGCGCCAGTCGTGCGCGGTGGACGGGAAGCCGTGCACGAGCAGGAGCGTGGGCTTGGACGCGTCCGTGGGCGGGACGACGAAGGTGTGGTAGGTGTGCCCCGACTTGGTGCGGATGTCTTTGTACGAGCGGGCGTCCATTCTCGTTCTGCGTGCGGTAGTTGGGGTTGTAAAGGGGTATGAGCGAGGCGGGGTATAGAGCAGCGGCACGGGTGTGGCTGGGTGGTGCGTGTGGTTCGCAGGTGTGGTTGAAAGGAGAGGAGCGGTGGGTCCCGTATTTGAGTGCTTGAGGTGAGGGTGGGCTTTGTCCTTAGCCACATTGTAGCCGGCCCGCGTGGGCGGCCATGCAAAGCGGGACGCCTGCAATCTGCAAAGTAACCATGATGAACGAGACAAAGCGTCAGGACAACGCAGTGAGTGTGTCGAGGGAGCCGAGGTGCCCTGACGAGGGCAAGAAAGACAAGGCCTGTGAGGACTTCTGTGAAGGCTGGCCGTATCATCCGCCAGCTAGTTCACGAGTACTGTGCCGAGTGGCACATACACATTGTTGCATCCAGGAGTCCCGCAAACTAGCAAAGACTCCGCTGTGGTCGTTATCTGGTAAGTCGCAATGCCGCAGCTAGCGAATAAACCATATCAGCGACACATATATATGGTCAATGTTGGGTGTATTATTGAACGACTGACAGCAAGTACATCTGAAGCGTATGAGAGGTTCCCGCATTAACTCACGTCAGCACAAACACTCGCCAAAGAGGCTCATGCACAATCCGTGTTCCTGTTGCATCCGCATCGTAGAGATAGGTTCGAGAGGACTCTGAGAAGGCTCTCGCATCATGCTTTTCGTCATTCATGGGTTGTAACCGGAGTACTGCAGTGTGTAAGCTAGAGCCCGCCGAAGGTATCCGAGGAGCGAAATAGAGGATCCACCGTTCTGACAGAAATTGAGCGAGATAGCATCCGACTTTGCCCGACGGTTGTCCTCGTCGCAGCACGGCAGGAGACGATGAAGGTCGCAAGGATTCGGAGGAGTTAGCAGCGGGAGAAACGGGCCGGGAACGAGCTGTCCGCAAAAGGCAGGCAAGAAAGGCGGGTCGCGTGACGTCATTGTGATCTTCCCTGGCTATCCGACTGAGCCCGTGCATGTTGCTGTTGCCTGCATTCAGTCCATACCCGATTCCTCGCCCTTCTCCTCTAGCGGCTATATTTACCGCTCCTGGCCTCACCATGACCGCCTTCAACCCGTCGACGTTCTCTATCTCCAACCACGACCACATTCCCCCATGAAGGTGCGCGCCGTTGCTCATACTGCCAGTGCGATCGCGACGCAGACGTTGACCTCGATTCGTCGTAGCTCGTAAGTAAAGAAGAGCTCGATGCTCAGCAGCACGCCACTATCATTGGTGGCCTCAAGGGCTTCGCAGGCGGCCTCGCGTTCGCCCTGCCCGCGTCCTACGTCCTCCACCGCAGGTGGCACTACTACCGCGCACTCCCGCCTTCGCTCAAGGCTCTCGGCGTGATCCTTGTCGCGGTACCGTCCTTCGTCATCTCCGCCGAGCATGCAGGGCAGCGCTTTGAGGAGGAGCGTTGGTATGTACCACCAGCGAGCGCGTTCATTCGTGTCGTGGGCTGACGAGCAGCGCGTGGCATCGCAGGACTGGTGCAGGCAAGGCTGAGCTGGATGCAGTCCAGGCCCGTCAAAAGGCCAAATGGGAGACCATGACTACTGGGCAGAAGATTAGCGACTTTGCGAAGCGGCACGAGTATGGCATCATCCTGACGAGCTGGGCGACAGCTCTTGTTGGCTCGTTCACGTACATCATGCGGGATCCGTATGTACAATGGTTGAATGATATGTGTACCAAATGACTGACGTCGACTTCGTAGGTATCAATCTACACCTCAGAAGGTTCGTCTCTTTGTGTATGGGATGCGAGGGGTGTTGAGTCCGCTGATCACGTCGAATAGATTGTCCAGGCTCGTATGTGGGCGCAAGGGCTCACTATCGGCATCATTATTGCTGCTGGTGTCTTGACGCACAGTCAACGCGCTAAGAAATACGATGAGGAGGAAGACCACCGAATTCACCACATCGTGAGTTCATATTCACGTGTCCACGATTCGTCGCTCACGTTTTGCTTCGCGGGTAGGCACCTGATCACTCTTGGAGAGATATCCTGGAACAAGAGGAAAGAGAGCGTGCCCAAGGCACGGGTACCAGCACACGCCCAACATAAGCCGACGACCAAGGCTCACGCGGCGTTAGAACAATGGCCCAGTCTCCTTTCCCAGCACTGTTAGCTCGTTCGGGACTTTGCGCGACCCGGCATACCTGTACCATAGCGTGCATTGTATACATGTAGTTCTGCCACGCGAAACACGATATGACAGACGCAAAATTGTTTTCTTGGGCTAACATCAAGAACAAGGACAGGAACAGATTCGCTGCGGCCGGCTTGATATATGGCAATAGGCCGGGGGCTATAGAGCTTGTCATAGCCAAGGCTTCGGTTGCACCGGTACATTTACTTGCGCAGCAGTACCTTCAGACGGTGTGGTCATGCTGGGGACTGACAGATTCTCGACTTGACAGGTTGCTGGAGTTGATCCCGTAGATATCCGCAAATGACTGTAGATTCTAACTGCGACCTGTTGTCTATACTGTATGTTCGTACAGGATCTATGAGCGGCTCTTACGTGGAAGTTATGTGTAAGCGGATCGTCCACAACACTGACTCCCCGAGGACCACCGCAGACGGTCGGCCATACCTCCGTATGGCACGCCCACTATGCGATGCCATCGAAATACGGCGTGTGTGTGTGCATGCAGCGCGACAATGCCACAAGTGTCAAAGGCTCCACAGATTCGGAGGTAAATGCAGACAGTTGCAAGATGGCAGACGCCGTATTCCCCGGATGCCGAGTGTGCCGTCCTATATGCATGAATGCAGGACGCTTCTTGAGCACTTCATGAAAGATGGGAGTGTTCGTAGAGGGCATTCTGTGACAGAGGTAGGCACATCGTAGGCACGGATTCCGCCATCGTACCGCGAGAAAGCCCGACTGAGGCCGACGGACATATCAGGGGTGGCGGTCAGCGGATTGTCATTGGTGCATAGACGTCGGAGGTATGGGTGGATTGGTGAGCATCGCAGGAACACCGAATCTGATCAGACGCACCTGGCCATGGGTTGCGAACCATTCATCCCGATAGTTGGCTAGTTCGAGCCCGCGCGACACGGGTCCTAGAATAAGTACGACACATAAGAGCTTGGTCTTACATACTGGACTTTTTATATGTGACCATCCAATCGTCCGATTTTGCCGCCGAGTGTGCATCCGAGGACCGAGAGTGCGCGACCGCGGCCCCTTTTCTTCCTACCTCGCCCGTCTCACAAATCTTCCTCGCCCTCGAGCTCCCGCGCCGCCCCTTGCCTCCTCCTCTCACGTCCTCTGTCCGCGCCCGCCCCCCTCCTCTCCCCTCCCTTGTCTCGGAGATCCTGGACTGCGCCGGAGCGCACGAGCACCGAAGGGGGCCGTAGACAGAGCAGCTGCGCAGGTTCACGTACGAGAGCAAACGTCATGCCGCGCTATCCCATCAGGTGAGTGCGCGCTCGGCTCGTCCGCAATCCCATCGCACGCCTGCGCTCAGACTAGGCGCCCGATAGACGCGCGCCTAGTCCGTGTTCTGAGCCCATCTCGCGACTGTTGTTGCGATTGTTACCGCTCCTCCCATCCATATCCCTCCTCGCCTGTCTCACCCGAGACTCGTCCTCCCGCTCCTTTTCCTCAGTTCCCCTCCCATCCATTCTGCTGGCTCCCTTTATCTATCTCGCCCCGCTCAAGTCCATCTCTCTTTCTCCTGGCTTCGACTCCTTGTCTCTTCCTTTCGCCTCCCAGGCCTCTCGGCTCGGCCTCAGCTCCTCTGCTCACATATTCCCATGTCGCTCTCTAGGTCTCTCTCTCTTGCCGGCTCCTTTGCTGGCGCGGTCTGCAACCTCGCATTTGCTCTCCGCCTCCTCGCCCTCTCACGCTCGCTCGGATGGGAAAGCGAGTCCGAGTGGGAGAGCTCAATCGACGTCTGGGCGGTTGACAGCGTCCGCCTTGTTTGGGGACTGCTCTTCGCCTACTTCGCCGCGGCGGCGGCGTCATGTTTCATTGGCTTCATAGGGATAGCCAAGGTATGTTCATCCAGTGCGCCATCACATACTGGGCGCAGGGAGGAAGCTGACTGCGGATTTTCCTTACCATTCATGTCATGCTGTCCCCTCACCCACCCGACCGCAGCACATACGCTTGTTCGTACGCATCTACCGCGACTATTCCATCGCCGACTTCGTTTTCGTCACGCTCGCAACACTGGGCGTGAGCTACACGACGTTCAGCTCGCCGTCCGTGCGGTCGACGGTGTGCGAGGAGCTGTCCCGCCACCCGGAGTTGATGCGGGATATGGGCGAGATGGGGCTCTCGCTCGAGAACTGCGAGCAGTGGTTCGAACGTGCAGTCGTTGCCGTGCTCGGCGTGATGTTCATCCTCATTGTCGTACGAGTGAGTTCTCCCCTTCTCTCCGCTTGGTCCGAATCTGGGCTGTACGTATGTGATGTGGATGGCTGATCGTGCGTTCCTCCCTCCGCTGCGCTTTTGCCTTGCTTCGCTGCGGACACAATTGTGGCGGCCCGTTGCTTAGCTTCACATTGTCATCGCGCTGTCGCAATACTACAGGCACATCTCCCGCGAGCTCATCGCTGGCGCCAGAGCGACGCTCCTTGGCCTGCGGCCCATCAAGACCGATGTGCCTCTGCAACGCATCTATCTCGTCCCGACTCCCACCTCGCCTTCGTGTACCCCGACGACGGGTAACCGTTCGCACCACTTCGCTGCAAGTCCCGCCAACGGCAAGGGCGACGTTACCGTATACGCGACGGTGCCCCTCGGGGGTATGTCGGAGGAGGACGCCCGCAAGATGCATGCTATGGAGGCGTGGATAGCGACAACGCCCGTCAATGCTGTCGGATCTCCGCGGGCACACCGGCATTCGCACTCACACTCCCACTCCCACGTGCGCACGCATTCGCATTCGCACTCTCACAAACACCCCTCGTCTGGCCGGACAAGTGTCTCGCGACCGACGCCGTCGTCGACAAATGACGAGAAGGTGCCGTTCTCGGAATGATTGGCCTTCAACAGGCGTCGGCGGCGAGGTCAGGCCGGCAGTCCCACCTCGTCAGGGGCGTAGGCGTAGGCACGCGCACGGCGAGGAGGGTGCCTGCTGATGTACAGGGCGAACGTTGTCGCCATCACCTCCGCCAACGCGGCCAACCCGGAGGAGGCCAGCGCGTTCGTGTATATCGGTTTTTGTTGCACATGTGTATTTGAGTGTGTCCGAGTACGTACGTATAGGTTATAATCCCAGCGTTTGCGTGGATTCCCCGGTGCATACCCAATTGTTGCCCCATCTAGCTAGCGACCTCGCAGTACCTACATCCGTTCCCAACATTATCCGCCCTTGGTTCCTCAGCCTTCCTCTGATCGGCTCTTGCGGCTCCTTGCGATCCCTCTCACTCGTTCTGTTTCGGGTTCTTTTCCCTGGACATGGTTTGGCTACATATCTTGGACCGTCTCCTCCCCTGGCCCTGTAGATGGACGTGAAGTTGTCCTGGTTACATGCGCCTGCTGTATGTATAGCTTCATCTCCCCATCCCATCGGGAACGCGCTTCCCTGTTTCGCCCTGCGAGCGCTACCCCAGTTTCGTCTACCAGGTCCAGGCCGTCTGGCGATCGCCATTAGCGTACAGAAGACTGGAAGGGCACCGGGAATGATGGTGTGGGTATAAAGAGGCCGCAGATACGTCGTGGCCAATAGGGCCTCCCTCGCGCCGCCACTGAACTGAATATAGTCCGTCCATGACGTCGTGCTCATCTAGCTAATGGCTCATGAAGGGAAGATCGCCTCGGGGACAGGGGATGCCGAAAGCCAGCGAGTGCAGCTGGGACGCACGGTCTGGCAGGCGGTGGGCAGGGGAACTCCTGCAGTCTGGGCGATGGAAGACGGGCGAGCGCTGGGCGGATCGTGGGCCCGCCTGGACCACGCTCCGTCCGTGTCAGAGATGCAGATGGGCAGCGGACGCGGATGCGACGGCCTGCGCGTTTGTAAATGGCGAGCGGTCTCATCTCCGACCCCCCAGAATCCGCGCTTTTTTTCTCAGGGGGCCTGGGTGTCCTTGTTGGAGATTAGCGGAGGTAGGCAGGGCGCATGAGCGAGGTGTCCAGGAAGCTTTTGAAGGCTCACCCTGGCGCGATGTCCCATGTGCACCCTCTGAGTCTGTGTGCGAGTCCGAGTGCTTCGCTGATGGAGCATGGAGGCACTAGGCCACACCTGCGAACTGGGACAGAGGCATAACCATATGCGGAAGTGCGGCGTTTGCCGAGGTTACTACGGTAGAAGGAACGCGATATGTATTGTGCAGGATCCCGAGTCGGCTGTCTGGCGAGAGGATGCTCGTCTAGGCGTGATCAAAGAGGATTATCGCAAGATCAGCTACGACGACTGCACGCGTGTGCAGCGTCGTACGGGAAAGATGATGGAGTGAGTAAGAGGGAGGACAGATGGTCTGGGCTAGACGGATGGCTGAGAATTTACGGGCGCGGTCATGTCGGGCGCCTAGGACATGGGCTCCGAGGCAAGATTTCGCAGTCTGGTCTGGCCGAGGCTTTCGTTCTCCATCATCCTCCTCCTCCTCACATATACCCCCCGGCACTCTCCCTTTCCTGGCTGCACCGACTCTCCCCGTCTTCTCGCCCAGGCTGGACAGAGACCACGACCACCGCCATGACACACAGGACACACGACCGCTCCCCCTCGCCCCAGCCCGACTCCGAACCCTCGCTGCTTAAAAGGCTCAAGTCGAGCCACCTCTCAGACACCCCCGCCTCGAGCGCGACGACAGATCCGACGCCCCACTTCGCGCCGGACCTCTTCAGCCCGTCGAATATCCACCGCCTGCACTCCGAGTACGACGGGAGCTCGCCGTTCAAGCACGTCGTCGTCGACAAGCTTTTCCAGGACGATCTCCTCCAGCGCGTGAAAGATGAGGCGCTTTCAGAGCTGAGCTTCTCTGAAAAGGAGACAGACATCTACAAGGTCCGTTCATTTCTCTTGGCCTCTGCCGCGTCGCGGAAGCGCTCCCCGCCGCCTCGAATGTGTCTTGCCGGTGACATGCGCACGCGCGCGCGAATCGTTATCTACAATGTGCTGTATCTGGCCCAGGCTGAACGTCATATCTTCAACCGACACAGGTGTATCAAACCGGCGACCTCGCATCGCTCAACTACCTCGACGAACAGCAGATCGCCCTGCTCCCGTCCCTCCTCACCCTCCGCGATGCACTCTACTCGCCCATGTTCCGCAATTTCCTCCGCGCCGTGACGGGTTGCGGCCCGCTCTCGGGCACGAAGCAGGACATGTCCATCGTCAGCTATCGCAAGGGATGCCATCTGCTCAACCACGACGACGTCATTGGCACCCGCCGCGTCTCGTACATCCTGTACATGCCGCTCCCCCACTACCAGGGCTGGCAGCGCGAGTGGGGCGGTGCGCTTGAGTTGTATCCCGTGAAGCCGGGCCCGGAGGGCCTCCCCGAACCCGAGCCTGTACCGTCCAAGAGCATACCTCCTGTGTGGAACCAGTTTGTGTTCTTTGAGGTCCAGCCTGGACATAGTTTCCACTCCGTGGAGGAGGTTGTCGTCGGCGAGTCTGAGGACGGCCGTCAGAGACTAAGCATCAGCGGCTGGTTCCACGCTGCCCAGCCAGGTGAAGAAGGCTATCAACCAGAGCCCCAGCCAGAGCTGAAAAGCTCGCGAGAGCAACTTGTAAGTCTGCGTGTCGGGTAAGCCAGACAGAATATCGCTAAGACCGCTCGCAGACTTCCACCCAAACGGACTTCAAGGCGTATCCCGAAAACATTGAGCCTCCTCTCCCGACCGACACTCTATCGGAGGAACACGTCTCGTTCCTTTCCGAATTCCTTAACCCCGTATATCTCCAAGCACGTACGATGAAGGCTCTCGCTTCCCGTTTTGTCGATGAGTCGAGCCTCGAACTGCACTCTTTCCTCTGCGCTCCGCTAGCGGACAAGCTGCGATCAGGCCTGAAAGAAAAGGACGAGGTTGATGGTCTTGGGCCGAACCGCCCGACCCGCATCCCGCCCCATACTGCCGGTGTGGAAGGTGCATGGCAGCTGCGCGGCCCACCGCACAAGTGGCGGTACTGCACTCTCAAAGCCCACGAGGGTGGATCGAAGATGGCAGTGAGCCCACGCTGGGCGCACACAGACCCGGACGAGGCGATCCGCAGCCTGCAGGACGAGCTATTCCCGAGCCCGGCGTTCCGCGCGTGGCTTGCGTGCGTGTCGAACCTGCTCCCGCTGCGCTACACGGCGGAGGCGCGGCGGTTCCGCCCCGGGCTGGACTACACGCTCGCGACGAGCGAGGCGAAGGAGACGCGCTTGGACGTCGTCCTCGGCCTCACGCCGCAGGTGGACGGGCAGGACACAGTGGCCCAGAACGGACATGCGAACGGCGACGAGGCCGAGATCGAGCACGGATGGCAGAGCGGCGAGTGGGGCGGGTGGGAGGTGCGTTCTAGGCCGTTATTATTACTACTCGAGCATACAGAAAACTGACGGCACCCGCAGTGCTACATGGCTCCTCATGACGAGGAAGACGACCCTGCAGTGTACCGCTCTGGATCGTCCAAGAAAAAGAACGGTCAGAGCGCCAATGGGACTAACGGCACCAACGGCCATGTCGAGAACGGGGAAGTCGAGATGCACGATGAAGAGGAGGACGAGGATGAAGAAGAGGACGATGGCACTCTGCTGACGGTTCAGCCTGGTTTCAACCGGCTACTTCTTGTCTTGCGGGACGAGGGCGTCATGCGGTTCGTCAAGTACGTCTCCGCCGCAGCGGAGGGCTCGCGATGGGACATCTGCGGCGAGTTTGAGATTGGGATGGTGCAGGAGGAGTCTGACAACGACGAGTCATGAGCCGTTCGTGTGAACAGACACGCACACAGCGGTGTTTCTCGACGAGGGCGTGCCGCGCACGCCACATGTACATCAATATAGTCTTCCCGGTGACGATCGTACTAGTAGTAGCTGTAGTATTGTCTGTAATGACATACCATTTCTCCGCCATGCATGCCGTACGTGACGCCACCGTCCGAGGGGAACGCGTATTACCATCCATACACTCAAAAGCCCCGAGCATGATTACATGGGAAAGCGCTGCCGTAGGTGCGTAATAGGAGGCACTAGCTGAAGACAATCTTCTTGCCCTGGCTGGGAACAATGGCGACGTCCTCGCGCTTCGCCTGGGCGAGGGCAGCGCCGGGTTTTGCGCGGGCCCGTGGGTTCTTGCCGCCCTTACCCGCAACGTCTGTCCTCTTTCCTCGTGAGGCAGCTCTAGACTCGCCCTCACCCTCACGCTCCTCTGTGCGCCGCTTCTTCGCCGGGCTGCCGTCGCCCTCGGCGCCGTCCGCGTCATCGTTACGAGCAGCGCGGTCGCGCTTCGCCCCTGGCTTTTGTCCCCTCCCCTTCTGATCTTTGTCTGCGCGAGGCGAGCCGCCTCCGCCTCGACGGACGGCCTCGGGCGAGGCGTACTCGACGACGAGCTTCCGGCCGTCGAGCTGGTGGTTCCGAGGGTTCGTAAGCGCGGCGGTGGCGTGTTCGATGCTCGTGAAATCGACGAATGCCCATCTGCGAGACAGAAATACAAATTTCGGACGTCAGCAAGTGTTCGCGCCAAGACTGCGGTTCACAGGGGAAGGAATTAGGGGACGCCGCGGACGATTCATCGCCAGATTCGCAGGTAGCGCGGCGCAGGTGGCGAGGGAGACACCGGTGCGCACTCTCGACGGGGACGTGTCAAAGGAATCACGGGAGGGGAGGGCTAGGCTTACCCCTTGCATTTTCCGCTGTCTTCGAAGGTGCCCATGCGCACCTTCCGGATCCACTTCTCTTCGGAGCCCTTGGGCTTGTGCGAGTCGAGCAGCGCGCGGATGGAGTTCTCTGTCGTCTCGAAACCGAGGTTCCCAAAGAAAAGTGTGGGCCCCGGGGGCTGTTTTTGTACCCGAAGGATTTTCTGCGCGGTCTTGGAGAGGCCCGCGTTCTTCGCCGCGCTGGCCTCCGCACCTTCGCCCTCAGCAGCCGGCGCTGGAGTTGGTCGTCCCTTGAAGTCGTCACCTAGAATGAGATTCATGAGTACATGGCCCATATGTTTGGACACACGGCCAAGGTGCAACATACCGTCCTTGATGAGCAAACGCCGTCCATCTAGCGGTCGCTCTGAGAGGCTTATCGCCACCGTTTTGGCGTCTGGGGTGGCAAAGTCCACATATGCGAAACTAGGACGAAAGGAGATATATTGGCACACTGTCGACTGACAAGAAGGACGAGCCGTTGCGAACTAACCCACGGTTCTCCTGCCTCGGACGCTTGTCGTCCGGCCCTCCGGTCACCATCTTCATGGGCATGTGTATCCGCGTGATCTCACCGACACCCTCGAAGAAGCCTCTGAGGGAGACGGGGGTCGTCTTGTACGACAAGTTCCCGACCCATACGGAGTTTTGTCGTTTGGGCACCTTCGAGGGAGGCAGCTCGGCGGTGTTCTTCACCTTCACCTTGCCCTTTTTCGCGTCATATTTTGAAGCCTCGTTCTTCTTAGCTGCACGCTCCTCTTTCTTCTTCTGTCTCCGTCTCTCTGCATGCGATAGTACGGGCTCGCCGTCGTCCCCGTTTTCCTGCTCGGACTCCGTGCTGCTAGACTCGTCTGCGCTGCCTTCGTCGTCGGACTCGCTCGAACTGCTCTCATTGTCTGAGTGATCGCTGTCCTCCTCTTCAGACACACGCTGCCTCTTGTGAGGAGGAGGAGAGGAGGACGAGGCGCGTTCCGAATCCGAGGAGCTGCCTGAGGTAGAGGAAGACATGGAGGCCAGAAATTATGTGCGTGAGATCTCAATCGGGCATCAGAGACGCTCTCAGATCGTGTCGGCGAATGCCGATCTGGTCTGCACGAGCGTCTCTCGAGGAATCCAACGCACTTTGCCACTTGCGATGACTGCAGCCTCTGCGCATGCGCATTGCACGCCCCCTTCATATGGCGCCATTCACTGTTATCACGACATCTTACGTTAACAGTGAACATGCCATGCTGCCCTACGGCTTCTCGACGCTCTATCATCCCGTTCGCGAAACCAACCGCTAAGCTGGGTCAGGCTGGCGCTTGCCCATATGAATCCTCGACGAATTCCGCCCTCCTTTCGGAGCCGATTTCCGTTTACGATGTCGTCAAGTCAAGCACCCAGACTGCGCTCGACGCCTCGTGCGGTCTCGATGGTCGCGAGCAGCCTACCAGGTGAGAGCCCTGATCAGTTGGAGTGGAACGTCACTGGCGTTTGGGCTTCTTCGCGATGGCGGCAGTCGGCCTATCTGATAAGATCACGGACGGCCCAAGGCCGGAGAGATACTAACAGGCATGCGTCGCGATGGTGCCATCTTATCAGATAAACCAATTACCTCGCCCAGGACCTGATCGGGCGACGCGGTGAACCTTTCATCCTTCCCGCTCAGACGGGCTCACCAACCTCCCCCCTCGTCCGCTTCGCCCACCGCGACCGAGGAGATGGGACAGAGCAAAAATAATTGCAGGCGCTATGCGCAGAGATTGCCCTCATATCTTCAGAGGGCGGGAGGACGGCGGCGAGTCTCCCGACCCCCCGACCCCCCGCCATGAGCCACCGCGGACACAACTCCAGCGCGTCTGCCACTTCCTCCGTCGCCTCAGTCGTGGGTACTGCCGTGACCTCGGGGACCTCACATGCTACTGCAGCATTTGGGCATAATGCCGTCAAACACACGCCCGTACGTTCTTGCTTGGCCTTCCTCTTGGCCTTGGCACATAGTGCTGACCTCCCCCTTCGTCCGATGGTACTTATAGGCCCACCCGGAGTATGTGTGGTATGCGCTCTTGAGTCTGCTCGGCCTCGCGACTGCCTTGAACGCTCTCTTCATTGCATGGGCCACCTTCCGCCGCTACCAAGCTCGACATGAGCGGCCCAAGTCTGCTAGTCGCCCGACGGGACGGCTGGCTCTTCGTCGTGTTCCCCAAGCCATCCTCTCAGCATCCCGCATCCTCAGCTACAGGCTGAGGATACCCTATGTCGACATGACTCTGCTTGAGCTTACGTTGGTGATCCTGTACATGGCTGGGTGTTTGGCATGGGTGTTCTCGCCTAGTATGTGCTCTTCTCTTCTTGGCCATGCTACCAACTTGCTCACCCGCTATACAGCGGATAGCATCAAGCCCAGTATTAACTTGACGCCGAACACGTTCTCTGGGAATGCAGGCAAGCTCGCTGCGGCTCAGCTACCCCTCGCTGTCGTGCTCGCGTTGAAGAACAACCCCATCTCTTGTGAGTCTTACCACTACGTCCTCGTAGTGCATGGCGATCTGAGAATGTTACAGGGCTGACCGGATTGAGTCACGAGAAGGCAAGCTGTCTTCACCTAGTCCGAGGTTGCGCTGTCTGAAATATATTTTAGCTCGTACTCATGCACCGCATGGTGTCAAGATGCATCTTTGTTCTCACGTGGCTCCACCTCATCGGAGAGTGAGTGCATGCACTTAATACCACCGTTTTCTCCTTCTCATGACGCTTTCCCCTGCCAGATACTATCGATCGTACGTTGTTTAGATGACCCAGGGTCGTGCTGATATTCACCGCCAATTTTCAGGCCCGCTAAGCTGCTGAGCGCACACTGGAAGATCGCTGGTCTAGTTGGAGCGATTGCGCAGACAATTACCACTTTGTTCGGTATCCAGGCGATTCGCCGGCGTTACTACGAAGTGTTCTACTCCACCCACGTCGCTCTGATTCTGTAAGTCCTGGTTGGCAGGTTACCTCATGCCCCGGCGTGCTGACCGGTTGTGCGTAGGATCTTCATTGTTTGCATCCACATTCACGCAGCGCCAAAGCACTACGACGTCTATGTCTGGCCAGTTTGGGTGATCTGGGGCTTCGACCGCATTTTGCGCGCCAGCCGCTACCTTCTTTTCAACGTGATCCTCAAGCCCAAGGACCCCAAGGCGCGTATCGAGGACATCGGTGCGGGCGGCCTGCGTGTGTCTTTGAGGCGTAGGATCCCGGGAGGCTGGAAGGCCGGCCAGCATGTCTTCATCGCTTTCCCGAAGCTCGGCATTGAGTCGCATCCGTTCACTATCGGCAATGTGTATGAGAAGGACGAGAGCAGCGGTGAGGCCGAGATGGTGCTCATCATCCGTGCCATGGGTGGTCAGACGCGGACACTGCACGAACTCACTGCGCCATCGGGGAGCTGCGAGTTGGCTGCGTTCGTTGACGGCCCGTACGGCTTGCCTGAAGATCTTCGCCCGTTCTCGACGTGCATTTTCATCGCTGGTCAGTCTCCCACCTTCATCGACCAACCACTTCGTGCTAATCAGCGGTGCGTACAGGCGGGACGGGTGTGACATACACTATCTCGAGAATGCACCAGCTTATCAGGTGGGTACTCCTCACATCAGCCAAACGCGCCTTTGGTGATTCCGGCATGGTGCTTCTAGGGATGTCCTTGCTTCCAACGCCCACGCCACCCGAGTTGTGTTTGTCTGGGCGGTGCGCACGCAAGGTGAGCCACATCGATCGTGTCGTATCTTATCGTGTCCTCACGAACGTATCTCTTCCCCAGCCGAATATGACTGGATCTCCGCCGACCTGTCAAAGATCGTTGCTCTGGCGCCTGCCTCGCTCTCCCTCACCGTGGATGTCTTCCTCACAGGTAGCCGCGCCGGTCGGGACCCCATGACAGAGTCGCTCCCGTCGCTCGACAAGGCGTACGATGTCGAGAAGGGCGGCAACGACATCTCGCAGTGGACCGGACCGGAAGTCGACGCCGACGAGATGGTTGAAGAGGTCGACACGCCTGCACAAGGCTCTGGTACGTCGACGCCGACGAAGACCGACGGTGGCTACTTCGGGTCTGGCACAGCGACCCCGACCGTTGCTTGTGGCACTGGGGTATCCCGCCGGGGCATCGTGCGTAAATTTGGCCGGCCGGACGTCCGTAAAATCCTCGAGGAAGAGGTCACCGCGTCACAGGGCGCGGTCGCTGTTGATGGTGAGTTCTCGCGCCACTTCGACCGACGACTTGTCGAGCTGACACCATGCCTGTAGTATCTGGTCCTGACGGACTCGTCGACGCCGTGCGGTCCGCATTAACTCGGCCCTTCGCTGGGCCCATGGCCAACTTGAGGGGCACGCCGACTGTCCTGCTCAGCGTCGAACAATTCCGGATGTGAATGCACAAAATCCCCCGGGCATAGCCCGACGTCTCCGTTGACGAACACATGACGATATCTGCCGCTTTGGGTACTGATGATATGGCGTACAATAGAATAGAGATAGAGATAGATGACCTGATAGACGTTGTTGTAGCATACCGCATTTTCGACGCTATAGATTGTATTTCCTGGCCTTGATGCTCCGAGCGAGAACTCGTACCCCAAGTTTGGTGCGCGCGCCCCAACGCGGCCTCTTACGCCGCACAAGGAACATGGTCGTTCTCTAGAAAAGAGCCGATATCACCCCAGAAGGCAGACGTCCGAAGACCTCGACCCGATATTTCCCATTCGGGTAGGAGGAATATTAATATGGGTGCAGAGCTAGGACCACCGCACCGTACCTGCGTTTCACATGATAGTCGACTGATTACATCCACAGCGAGGCAACATCCATGCAGCGCCTCCTCGAACCTTGAACTCGGACCAGGCACTCGCATAAACCGTCCGTACCAAAAGGTTGTGTTCGGTACCGACAAGCAGCGCAGCCTCCTCGTGTATTGATCTAAACACTGTGTGCGGAAAAACGTTGCGGAGGAGAAAGTGCGTTCGGCCGTCCTGAGCGTCCAGACCGTCGCTAGCACGGTGCCACGGACGTCGACGTCGACCCGGATCGTCGCAAGACGCAATGCGGCCGGAAGCCCGCCTAGTCTGGAAAGCACCTTGTGAAATTCACGGTGTCGGTCTGCCCTACTGACTGGTATCGGTGACACTGGGTGCATCTGGCCAATGTTATGCGTAATCCCGGGATCCGATGAACGGGCGAGTTGCATGCGGTGGGGAACCAGATGTGTGGCTTCGCGACGTCACCGTGGGTAGGGGCTGTCGTGGTTACTCTGACCACCTGCGTGCTTCTGCGCTAGCGAGTTGGAATCAGCTCGGTGTTATAAATGTTATATGCATCTAATATACCGCGTACATGACACTCGGAGGCACGGGGGAGGATGCGAGGCTGGGGGAGGAGAACGCCAAGCTCAGGCTGGAGGAAGTGGTACGAACGAGAGCGCCTTCCTTTTGGAAGTCTGTCGGACAGACTGATATGATGGGAGGGCGAACTAATCTTATCAGATAAAGCGAGCGGGTGATATGTGATCGAGGGCGGGCGCTTCCCAAACGATCGTGTGCCGGACGCTCCAACTGTCCGCATTCGGAGCCCAGAGCTGCAACGGCCATAGGCCAACCATCTCCCTCACCCTCGCAATTATTTTCCAGACAACAAAATTCACCGCAGCCGTCATGTCCCGTATGCGTTCGTGTACAAATACCCCGACGCTCGCCATGGCCTCCCGCGCCCCCCGCCCTGCCCTCGAAGTAGCCTCAGGTACTCGCCATGAGCTTTCTGACCGACGTCCTCAGCACTTCCTCCGCGGCCGTGGCTGCGTCCGCCTTCCTTCCCTCCGAGACGCATGCTAGCCCCGTCAAGAGGGCCGAGACCGTCACCTACACTTACACCGATGCTACCTCCACCGCGACGTATACATATGTCGTGCACAAGCAGGTATGTCTTCAGCCACTCATCTCTTGCGCTATACAGCCACTAATAATTCACCGTAGCCTAGAGTGATGAATGCGTACTATGGCTGGCTTTCCCTGCTAGCCGTGGCGACCGTGATGAATGCGTGCTTCATCGCGTGGGCCTTGCACCGTCGCTTCCGGGGCAAAGCAGGCGCACCCTCTGGCTCCGCCCAACCCAACGGAAGGCTCTCTCTCCGTCGACTCCCACATGCGATCTTGACCTGGTCTCGGATCGTCGGCTTTCGGCTCCGTATTCCCCGCGTCGAGATGAACCTCATCGAGTTCGCGCTGAGTATCATGTATCTCGCCGGCTGCCTTGCGTTCACGTTCGCACCAAGTAAGTCCTGCACTTCAATTCGCTTATGATGTTTCTCACAAGCACAACAGCCGATAATGTCAAGCCATACGTGCATCTCCAGCCGAACTACATCGGTGCAAAGTCCGGGCTTATTGCCGCCGGCCAGATGCCCCTTGCCGTCTTCCTCGCGCTGAAAAATAACCCAATCACCTGTGAGTACGCTTATTGTGCGCAACTACCCATTTGCTAACATCCGTACAGGGCTCACCGGCATTGGGCACGAAAAGGTACCCAGTCCTCAGCTTTCCCGTTCATCGTACCGCTAAAGCTCTTGCAGCTCATATTGATGCATCGCATCGTCTCTCGGTGCATCTTGGTTTGCACTTGGATCCATTTCGTTGGAGAGTAAGTACTGTTGATCTGCACTTTCTGCTAATTCTGACCGCTCGTCTATTATCCAGGTACTACAGCTATAAGAATGCCGGAGTGTGAGCATCGTTTAGAATTCCTGGTCTTTATCGGTGCTCACCAAGGGTACAGCTTGTATGAGTTGATTGACGAGGGCTGGGAGATAGCTGGTGCCGTCGCCGCTGTTGCGCAGACGATTACCACCATCTTCGGTATCAAGCAGATCCGGCATCGTTACTATGAGATCTTCTATTCCTCCCACGTCGCCCTGATTCTGTAAGTTGTCAATAAGATTCGCATCAATGCTTTCGTGCTGACTTTGCGACGCCGAAACTAGAATCTTCGTCATTTGTATGCATATCCACCTCATCCCGATGCTGTGCCCCTACTACATCTGGCCCATCTACATTATCTGGGGCTTCGACCGCGGCCTTCGCGCCGCGCGCTACCTCCTCTTCAACGTCATTCTTCGTCCGAAGAGTCACAAGGCCTTGGTGGAACACATCGGCGCGGACGGCCTTCGCGTGACGCTCAAGCGCAGGATTCCAGGCGGCTGGACGGCCGGGCAGCACGTTTTCCTCGCGTTCCCGAAGCTCGGCGTCGAGTCGCACCCGTTCACGATTGGGAACATCTACGAGAAGGAAGAGGGCGACAACGAGGCCGAGATGGTCTTCATCATCCGTGCGATGGGTGGTCAGACGCGTACGCTCTTGGATCGCGCGATGAAAACCGGCTCATGCGAGCTGACTGCGTTCTTCGACGGGCCGTATGGTCACCCGGAGGATATTCGCCCGTTCACGACGTGCATCTTCATCGCTGGTAAGCCAACTTCGTCCGCTTTTCGCAACTACAGGAAATTGACTGTGATCACGTCCAGGTGGCACTGGGGTGACATATACTATTGCTCGCATGCATCAGTTGTTTAAGTGCGTACAGACTCACATGCTAGCTGCTTGCCACTGAAGTTAGGTCACAGGGACGTGCAAGCTTCCAAGGCTCATTCGAAGCGTGTCGTGTTCGTCTGGGCAGTTCGTACTGAGAGTAAGCAGGACCCGACCTCAGTAGCACCACCCGTGACTAATTGTCCCCGTAGCCGAGTACGAATGGGTTGCCACAGATATTGCGAAGGTCGTCGCCCTCGTGCCGTCGTCCATCTCTCTCCTCGTCGAAGTTTACCTCACAGGGGAAAAGCGAGATAATGCCTTGCAGGGCCTCCCAGACCTCGAAAAAGACGACGTCGACGTCGAGAAGGATGGCGCGCTCACCACGACTTCGTCGAAAGAGCGCAGCTCATCACGCTCGTCTAGCAACGAAAAGGCCGACGTCTCGGGCGCGTCGACACCGACGAAGCCAGCCGCAGCTTACTTCGCCTCGGGGGCCACGACGCCGACGACCGCATGTGCGGATGGCTCGTTCGCGTTCCCTCGCCCAGGGATCGTGCTCAAATCCGGCAGGCCGGATGTGCGCACTATCTTGGAGGAAGAGATCACGACTTCTGCCGGCGCTGTTGCAGTAGATGGTGAGTTCCTACTGCCCGACCGTCTCATCGATCAACTATATGCTAACGGTATCGTGCAGTATCTGGCCCTGACGGTCTCGTGGACGCTGTTCGTTCGTCACTCACTGAGCCCTTCGCCGGACCTGTAGCGACCATGCGGGGAACGCCCACGGTTCTGCTCAGCGTTGAGCAGTTCCGTATGTGATCACCCTCAGGCGGTATGTGTTTTCTGCTGGATGAAGGATGAAGGATGCGAACGATCTGCACTTGCTTGATCTCTTAGACGTTTCATGATGGATTTGATGTAGTGACACGACTCACGACATAATGCTTGTATTTTTTCCTAGCTGATGTATGCATAGACTGCAGCTACCCTTAGACTAATTGCTGCCCATATAACTGATCCCTTGACTGAGGCGTGAAGTTTACCTGGTCCTTGACAAACAAGAGGATGACCGTCACGATTAGAGGTGACTGCGACGGAGCGCCCACAATGATCCTAGAAGGGCGGAGATCTGGAGTGAGATCCGTGATCGATGTAACTCAAAGCTGTGGCCTCCGACTGACTCCAGCTTCGTCTCAAAAACCACCGCGCTCGAACTTATCCTGCGCACGATAACGGCTGCTTCTGCACCATCTGCTTGTTCATCTTCACCCACCTCTGAGTACCACAGCAGTCGCGGAAGACCCAGCACCAGTCAACAAGCTTTCACATGGCGCCCAAGGCAGACGCGCCCGAGACGGCGGAGCTCATCGAGCTCTTCAAGAAGATCGGTCTCACCCAGTCCAAAGCGGCGGAGGCGGCAAAGAGCCCAAAGAGCGCGAGCACCCTGCGAAACATCATTGAGTCTCATGGACTCGTTGACAAGCAACTCGATGAGAAGCAGGCCGTGCTGCTCGCGGCGCTTGCAGTCCAGGGAAGCAAACTCGGGGAGGCGGAGAGAAGCTATGCGGTGAACGCGATCTTGGACGGCAGGCTGAAGACAACCGACCAGGTGTCTGGTGCGTGCATTCTTGTATATATGCTGCGTATGAATCGCGTGTCTGACTGCTCGCGCGGGATGGATAGAGGCTGCGAAGTACCTCGATGCGCACCCTGTCCCTGTGGACGAGTCCGATTTCAACAAGAGCTGTGGTGTCGGTGAGAATGCCTGTAGCTTCGAGACTAGATAGACTGATGCTGATGCGCGTCGTCAAAGGCTTCAGCATTACGCCTGAGGAGCTGGTGAACCGCGTGAAGGAGTATGTAGCCTCGAGTGCGTACTCGGGATGGAACAACCTGGGTGCCGCGATCGGCGGTCTGAAGAGCACCGATCTTCGCTGGGCGAACCCCCTCGAGCTCAAGAACGCGGTAGAAAACGCCTTTACGGAGAAGTTTGGTGCGAAGGAGGCGTCAAAGCCCAAGGGCAAGGTGGGTGTCTCCCAAGTAACATACCTGGTGCGCGCACTGAATGGAAGCTGTATAGGAGCCCAAGAAGGAGACTGGTGCGAAACCCGCGGCCCAGGCAGAGCCGACTCCCGCTTCATCTTCTCGGTCGGTATTCTCTGAGGGGTTCCTTGGGCACCTGCACAAAGTGGGCGAGAACCCCCAGATCCACCCCCATTTGCGCGAGAAGCACCTTGCCGCTACCAAGGGTATTGTTCACACGCGTTTCCCGCCAGAGCCAAACGGCTTCCTTCACATCGGTCATTCAAAGGCCATTTTCGTCAATTTCGGATACGCCGCATACCATGGCGGCCACTGCTATTTGCGTTATGATGACACGAATCCTGAGGCTGAGGAAGGCCGGTATTTCGAGAGCATCTTGGAGACGGTGCGGTGGTTGGGATACGAGCCTTGGAAGATCACCTACTCGAGCGACTACTTCGACCAATTGTACGAGCTGGCCGTTGAGCTGATCCGCAGAGATAAGGGCTATGTTTGCCATTGTACCGGTATGTTTATGGATCCAGGTACGGCTACCGTTGCGCTGACATTGATATAGCGGAGGAGATCTTCGCGAACAGGGGTGGCGAGGAGCGCGGGCCTCGCAAGGCTTGCGCCCATCGCACAAGACCTGTTGAGGAGTCTCTCGCCGAGTTTGAGAAGATGAAGAACGGCTTCTACCAGCCCGGACAGGCAATCCTGCGAATGAAGCAGGATCTCGAGTCGGGCAACACGATGATGTGGGATCTGGTCGCGTATCGCGTACTGAACTCGCCACACCACCGGACAGGGACGAAGTGGAAGATCTACCCTACATACGACTTCACGCACTGTCTTTGCGATAGCTTCGAGAACATCACGTTCGTGCATAGCTTTTTCACTTGTCGGGATCCCGCGCTAACAGTCCCGCCTCATTCCAGACACTCCCTGTGCACGACCGAGTTCATCGCCTCACGCGAGTCGTATGAGTGGCTCTGTGATGCGCTCGAGGTGTACAAGCCCCGTCAGTCGGAGTACGGCCGCTTGAACCTCACAGGGACTATCATGTCGAAGCGGAAAATCCTCCAGCTCGTCAAGGAGGGTTACGTCCGCGACTGGGACGATCCGCGCCTGTACACCCTGATCGCGCTTCGCAGGCGCGGTGTCCCACCAGGTGCTATCCTCTCCTTCGTCAGCTCGCTGGGTGTTTCGACATCGGCGACCAGCATTCAGGCCGTGCGCTTCGAGCAAGCAGTCAGACAGTACCTCGAGGGCGCTGTCCCACGTCTTCTCATGGTGCTCCGCCCGCTGAAGGTCACCATTGAGAATCTCCCTGAAGACTTCCTCCTGTGGCTCGAGAAGCCTCTTCATCCCAAAGTCCCCGAGCTCGGCTCCTCCAAAGTACCTCTGACGCGCACCATCTACATCGACGAGGACGACTTCAGGCTCGAAGACTCCAAGGACTACTTCCGCCTCGCCCCCGGCAAGACTGTCGGCCTTTTCCAGGCTCCTTGGCCCATCACCCACGTCTCGCACAAGACCGACCCCGCGACAGGCAAGGTCGTCGAGATCATCTGCCGCGCAGAGAACGAGGGCGCGTCGAAGAAGCCGAAGGCGTTCATCCAGTGGGTCGCCGAGCACCGCGCGTCGGGTAGCCCCGTCGTCGTCGACGAGACGCGCATCTTCCACCAGCTGTTCAAGAGCGACAACCCGTCCGCGGCGGTCCCCGACTTCAAGGCAGACATCAACCCGAACAGCCTCGAGGTCGTCAAGGGCGCGATGGTCGAGGTCGGGTTCTGGAACTTGGCCAAGAAGGCGTATGCGGACGCGAAGGCGGAGAGCAAGAAGCGCACCGAGGCGGCGCTGAAGGCCACTGCCGAGGCTTCGGGTCCTGTCGTCGCGGGGGCGCCCACCCACGAACACGATGATACGCCAAAGGCCACGAGCGAGCAGCTCGTCGGAATGGAGTGCATCCGCTTCCAGGGTTTGCGTGTCGCTTACTTCGCAGTGGACAAGGAGTCGAAGTTGGCGAGCCTTAACGAGCCGGAGTCAGTGGAGTCGGGCCGTCGCGAGGGCGACTACCTCGTGCTCAACCGTATCGTGAGCTTGAAGGAGGATTCAGGCAAGTCGACGGCGTAAGCACTGAACCTGAATGGGGGTTGTACAGCTAGGCTATCAATGGTGTACGTTCCAGCTGTTTCAGATAGAGGTGTACAAGAATGTATTCCAATGAATGTAATGTGGCTGAACTTTGACAACGCCAGAGAATCACGCAGCCTATTGTACATGATAGAACCTTGCGACGAAGTTTACCGCGGCCCGATGTTCACTGCATTTTCAGGCATCGCGCTCGGCTTCGGTCATCTTGACCCACAGCCCACCCTGTTCAGTCCATCAGTACATACATTCGAGCGTAACGATTATCGACGACTTACTTGGACGTAGAGCGTGAGGTGCGACTTCGGGACGATCTTCTCCTTGCCCTTTTGGCCCTCAGCGCTCGCCCATTCGGGACGTGGGCGAGCCTCCGGCGGCTGGGCGGACAGGTCGAGCTCCATGTACGAGAAGTTCTGCAGCAGACGGATGAGGAAGAACGACATCTCGTTATATGCGAACTGTAACCCTTGTCAGAACATATCCTTTCGTCGATGCAGACGACTTGCCTGCTGCCCCAGGCAGATACGCGGTCCGGCGTTGAACGGGACGAAGATGAACGGGTTCGCGGTGAAGTACTTGTTCAGCCTTTCATCCAACCATCTCTCCGGGTCGAAGTGCAGAGCTGCGGAGGTACGTTCAGCTTACGTGAGTGACAATGTGGGTAGAGCTTACCGTCGGGCCCCCAGTAGTCCTTTCGGCGATGCATCAAGAACACCGAGTACGAAATGCTGCAGATTGATATAAGATGAACGTCCGACAGTACCACGTTCACGAAAAGGAGCACCTTGTATCCCGAGGAATGAACACCCGAGGTCCTGCAGGGTTCGGGTTGGGCAGCGTTGTATCGCGATTGGCAACTCTGAGGACAAGTCTCAGCGCAAGGGAATGCCAGGGAGGTCGATAAAGCAATAGCCCACCTGACATTGAACGGTCTGCCGGTATATGAGAACACTTCAGTAAGAGTGTTCGACGCTACTGTGCGGTATATGACGTTACGTACACAGCGGGGTACAGCCTCAACGTTTCTAGCAGCCCAATGTTGGTCACATAACGTGGCTTGAAGTCGTCATACTACTCACCGTTGATCACGGCTCGGAGGTACTTCATGTTCCTCACGTCGTCGAACGTGGGCATCTGCGTGGGACCGACCTTCTCTAGCACCTCGGCGCGCAGACGCTTGAATACATCTGGGTACAAGCACATCAGGTATACGGCGAAGGTCAAGGTGGCGGCCGTCTACGGCGGACGATAAGACTCATCATGGTGGATGTAGCCATATGCAATGCCACGTACCGTATCTCGTCCGGCGATGAGGATGTTGAGGGTCTCATCGTGCAGGACAACAGGGTCTAAGAGACGCGAGACGGGTAAGCGCATTGGCTCCGTGGCGTAGCTAGGGGATCACACACCGTCTGTGATCTTGACTAGGTGATCCAGGAGCGTTTCCTCTTCGTCCTCCTCCCCGAACTTAGCGCTCCGCGCCTTCGCGGCACGGTTCTTAGCGATAGCCTCTTCCAAGATCGGCTTCAAGAACGCGTCCACGACACGCATGTGCTCCTCCGACTTGTCGTGGAACAGCTCCTGGAGATGCCACATCCAGCCGATCTTCTCGCGCATGGCGATGACCTCCTGTGCGCCCGTGAACGCCGCTGAGAATCGCTCCGCTGCATCCTTCTCCTTGAGGAGCTTCGGTGCGATGGGATCGTTGTGAGCATAAGGCAACTCGCTGTCCAGGCTGTTGACGCATTTGCCAAAGAGGAATTCCGTGGCACTGTCAAGTGTGAAGCGGGAGATGGCATCCTAGAGGCGTATGTATATGAGCGGATCTCGAATCTGGTTCCAGTATAGGCCTGGTGTGTACCTGGAAGTCGACAGCATGCCCGCCTCGGAAGCGCTCCTTCAACTTTGACAATAGCTGTTCTGCGAACAAGGAACACCCGGTCAACAGATGCTCCCGAACTGCATATGATAGTCTAGGCTAACCTGCGTGCCGGTCGAACATCTCGAAGTGGGTGATGCGGTCCCGAGAGAAATAAGGCCGTGTCATCTGGCGGTGGAATCTATACAAGACATCAGACGGGCCTGATTTCCAAGGGGCGTCTAGAGTGCGTACTTCCACATCTCGCCTATTGCAGCCCAGATTAACACTGTTAGAACATGCAAGTTCCACGCACACATTGGACACACGAACTTACCGTCGGCATTGAAGACGCCAATTCCCAGCACCGTGTTCATTGCCTCTCGGAAAACCTCCCCTAGAAGCATGGCATCAGTGCCCTGGCCCGAGACGCTTCAGTTCAGAGCGAGGTACCCTTTTCGAAGTCTGTGAACTCGGTTGCGAGAACAGCCTGATGAACGTGTCAGCCCTGCCGCTCACAGAGTATATGGAGTCTAAGATCTCACCTTCACCACATTCGCGTCGGTAGTTAGGTAGATCCCATCCCACAGGACGGAAATACTGTAGAGGCCCCCGAACTCATCCATCTTGTCCCAGGCCCCTTCTCCTGCATGGAGATTATACGGTTATTAGCGTGAATATAAGATAATCTGTATATGAGTCCTCACCAAGATATCCGTTCCGGAGCCGTTCGAGTACATGTTTGAGCAAGTCTAAATTAGCAAACGAATGGCCAACCCATTGCGGCGGGAGTATCGCCCCTGCACGCGCGGCTGCTCGTCGGATACGCCATTGGTCCAACACGATCCGTAGAGCATAGAAGGAAGGGATGCTCAGTAGAATCACCAAGGCAACGACGAGGCTTGGGAGGGAGTAGTGGAGCAGTCGCTGAACCGAGTACGCAAGCCCGAGAATCACCGCCGCAGGCGTCAAGCCGACAGCCAGACAACGAGCTGTAGACGGCAGCCCTGGAGGCACCTTCTTTGCAAGGAGCATGTGGCCTCGCGGACGTCAGTATCCTGAGAGATCGTGATCGGTATAGCGTGGGCGATTCAGAAAATCCCGGGGGGGAGAGGGGCTGTAGGGAGCTCTGACCGTAACATCCAACCGCAGTCCATGGTATATATGGGTGTATGAAAGGTGAATGTTAACGGTTAAGATGACGGCATCTATAGCCGTAGGCTCCTATAGAGTCAATTCAGCTGGGCGGATTGACTGCGGACTCAGAAGCCGGAGGATGCGCTTACGATAAGTATCAATGTCTCTACTACTCTACCTGCCCATTCCCGCGCACGAGAGAGCGCTGATTCCGACGTGATTCGCGGAATGTCAGGGAAGTTCCTGGCGAGGTCTGGGTTGTCTGAGTAGGAGCTGCGGAACAAATGGTGCCGCCCAATCAGACAGGATGCTTGACGCAGGAAACCTCCCGGACTGGGCGCTTACAACTGCTCAACATTACCGAGGCGACCGCAGGAAACCTCATGACTCCCGGAATCTACTGCGATCCGCAAAGGTCTGCGGCTTTAGGCTGCAACGTGTCCGTAGCAGGTACAATGGCGCAGATTCACGTCATTTTGGACATGCCGTCAAAGCAGCGACTCAACACAATGCATGGAGGGCGAATTCATATGTCGGGACTAGTATGTAGTGTACAGACAATGGCAAGCCATTGTGTCATGCGTGTGTCCAGGTTCTCGCAGAGGTTTCGTCGTCCATCCGGCCGTGGTACAGGCTACTGCAGAGTGAATGCGTTCTTCTCTGAGCATGCACGTCTAGTGATAAGGGGTACCGGTCAATATTACCGATGAATTCGAAGTCGGGCTCGAGTCATTGTTTGGCTCAAATAGGGACAAGTACGAACACACACCATCAAGTCACGTGGCCAAGCGCGTTCTCCGCGTCCTGCAGCCTGCAGCGCAGAATCGACTCTCGAGTGCACAAAGCTCTTTCTGGTCGGACCGACAACTAGCCTGTGGTGTCCTGGGCTTGTACGAACCGCAGTCATTCTCTGATATTATGTGCTAGACCGCGAGAAGATAGCTGGGACGCTCGTCGCTGAACATGATCACTTTCACTCCACTTTCTGGTGCGGCTCGCACTGTACGCACAATACCTCTTGCCTATCTGCTGCAGGTCGACGACGTACGCATTCTACTCGACTGTGGCTCTCCAGACTGGTGTCCAGAGCTCTCCTCAGAAAATGCGCAAGATGATGCGCCTCCACCATGGGAGAAGTATTGCGAGGCTCTGAAGGAGTGCGTGGTACATCTAGTGAAGTGAAATCTCCGTAACACGTTTTACAGGTGTGCTCCTACTGTCGACCTTGTTCTCCTCTCACATGGAGATCTGTCGCACTCTGGCCTATATGCCTATGCCCATGCTCACTGGGGTCTCACTGCCCCGGCATACACTACACTTCCCGTACAAGCCATGGCACGCATTGCCGCAACAGAAGACGTGGAAGGGATCCGTGACGAACAACAGGTCGAGGATGCCTCAGGAAGTTCTTTACAATTCAATGGTGGAGAATCATCTGCTCCGCCTGCCGGTACAACCTCCCCTTCTCCTGCACCCACTTCACCTTCGCCTCCTCCACCCTCCAGCTCTCGGAAGCCCAAGTATGTTGCTACTGTCCAGGAAGTACATGATGCCTTCGACTCAGTCAACGTCCTTCGATATACACAGCCATGTCATCTACAAGGTATGGAGCAGTATCATTCAGTAACGTGCGCGTCTCACGGGGCGGACAGGGAAATGCCAGGGTTTGACTATCATTCCCTTCAACGCTGGACATACACTGGGAGGTACAATATGGAAAATTCGTTCCCCGTCAGCGGGTACAATTCTCTACGCAGTCGATATGAACCACATGCGAGAGCGACACTTAGACGGAACTGTGCTCATGCGACAGTCTTCAGCTGGTGGAGGCGTATTTGAGAGCCTGGCGCGACCAGATTTGCTCATCACTGACGCGGAGCGCGCGAATGTCACGACAGCACGGCGAAAGGACAGAGATGCCGCCCTACTAGGTAATAGTATATCTGCACGGATGGTCAGTTCAGTAGCTAACACTTGGGAAATAGACTGTGTCACCGCCACCCTCACCTCCCGCAACTCCTTGCTCTTACCTTGTGATTCAAGCACACGCGTACTCGAGCTGCTTGTCTTGTTTGACCAGCATTGGAACTACTCTCGCCTGAAGTTCCCAATATGCCTGTTGTCACGCACAGGACGGGAGATGCTGACGTTCGTCCGAAGTATGATGGAATGGCTAGGCGGTACCATCAGTAAGGAGGACGTAGGTGAAGATGGGACCGGCCGGGGAGGCAGAGATAGACGGAGACGAGATGACGACAACGATGATGATGCTCTCGGTGCCTTCGCGTTGCGTTTCCGGTGAGTACTGGGTACGGCATTGGTGCTGTGATGCAGTGCTGAACAAATCTGCAGGCATGTAGAGTTTTTCCCCAACCCCCAGACCCTGATGCAGACATACTCCTCCAAGGATCCGAAGCTTATCCTAGCTGTCCCAGCAACGCTCTCTCATGGCCCGTCCCGTAGCTTGTTCGCACAGTTTGCCGAGATCCCGGACAATGTCGTTCTGTTGACTGGGAGGAGTGAGCCTGGCACTCTGGGCCGAATACTCTTCGACCAGTGGAACAACTCGCAGCGAGAGGAGGCGAAATGGGACCGGGGCAAGATCGGGAGCAACATCATGATGGATGGTGTACTACGCCTGGAGGTCAGTCTATGTGATGTAATGACGCCAGATGGTTGCTGATCCCGTACAGATGCACTCGAAAGTGCCCTTACAGGGCGCTGAACTGGAGGAATTTCTCGCGAAAGAACGTATAGCGAAGGAGAAGGAAGCCGCACACCAGGCCGCCCTCGCTCGCACGCAACGTATGCTGGAAGCTGACGAAGGGCAGAGCAGCGATTCCGACAGCGACGACGGTTCAGACTCCGATGAGGAAAACGAGGTGGAGCGGACTTTGGGCGAAGATCTCATGGACACTACAGACGACCTCAAACAAGCACGCGAAGGTCCCAATGCGTCGTCTCGCTCTAGCAAACGAAAACGAGGCGAGAGTGGTGGAGCGGACGGCGAATGGGCTCTAGGGGTCGAGCCAGAGGACGGCGTCACGCGAATATCGTTCGACATCTACCTCAAGGGTAACGTTGCGAAGGCAACGTCATTCTTCAAGAGCGCCGATGGACAGACCCAGCGCTTCCGTATGTTCCCGTACGTGGAGAAGAGACGGAAGGTAGACGAGTATGGTGAGACCCTTGACGTTGGTATGTGGTTGCGGAAAGGTAGAGTGCTCGAGGAGGACGCGGAGAATGAAGAGACGAAAGAGGCTCGGCGACGGAAGGAGGAAGAGGAAGCCAAGGTTTGCCATAGGCTTCTTTTCCTGATTTATCAACGCTCACAACGTTTACAGAAAGCACCTCGAGAACCGCCTTCCAAGTTCGTGACCTCCGTAGTGGAAGTTCAATTAGCATGTCGGTTGTTCTTCGTGGATTTGGAAGGCCTCAACGACGGGCGTGCGGTCAAGACCATTGTTCCACAAGTCAACCCTCGAAAGATGGTGGGCTGCCTGCTTTTCCTTCTCCTGGCTCGCTCTCTAACACTTCCGGACAGATTCTGGTCCACGCGCCACAAGAGGCAACGGACGCTCTCATCGAGAGTTGTGCAAACATCCGAGCGATGACCAAAGAGATTTACGCTCCATCCCAAGGGGAGACCATCCAGATCGGCCAGCAGACTAACAGTTTCTCCATCTCGCTGAGCGACGAACTACTGGCCTCTATCAAGATGTCTCGAGTAAGTGTTATGAACTCCTCTGTGACTCTGTGTCTGACGCGCCTCGGCTTCAGTTCGAGGATAACGAAGTGGGATATGTTACTGGCCGAATCTCGAGCCTCGCCACCTCTACGATTCCCGTCCTCGAGCCCGTATCAGCAGCATCTCTGCAAAGCCGGTCTGCCGCGCGACAACTGCCCGCTCGCGCGCACATGCTTGGCTCGCGGCCCACGCAGATTCTACCCCAATCTACGATGATAGGCGAGCTGAAGCTGACCGCTCTCAAGGCGCGCCTCGCGCAAGTCGGCATCCAGGCCGAGCTTGTCGGCGAGGGTGTTCTTATCTGCGGCGCTGCAGCACGAAGAGGCGCGAGCGCGGATTCGCTAGAGGACTCAGTGGCCGTCAGGAAGACGGCGCGGGGGCGGGTAGAGCTCGAGGGCTCTGTGTCGGACATTTACTATAAAGTCCGCAAGGAGGTCTACGCGTTGCATGCGCTGGTTGCGGCTTGATTTGTATCGGTAATAGTTGTATCGCACATCCTTGGCGACTCTAGCATGTACAGTGTCCGAAGTCGCCGGCCTTTGGCTGAAGTCAGTTCGTGTTCTCTGATCCTTCAGTCACCAGTTGCAATCTAGCGGTACGTCCATCAGGTCGAAGCGTTGGGCGAAGCGCGCTGACTGGCAGTCCCACAGAGCATGTCGGGCATCAAGGAAGTAGGCCCCAAGAAGGGCTGCCATTCCCCCATATGATGACGATAGTGTGAGAAACGGACGGATCCGGTCACTCTTACAGGCTATATACAGCTTTGGCTACACTCTCAGATCGCTACACAGCACTCGAGCTCTCTACCTTCGAAGCTGACGAAGACGAACAAGATGCCTCGATTTCCCCCAGGGTTACAGTTCTTGCTACGGCATTCGCTGACCGCTCTTGTGCCAGCCATGGTGGTCTGGTTCCTTCTCCGTTTCTTGGTGTTTCAGAGCCTGCACATTGAACACTGGGGCGTGCATGTAGTCCTTGTACTGATAACGCTCCTCAGCGTACCCAGCACACACGCAATACGTATCATATACAGGAATGCACGCGCTCAGCGTGCGGCAGAAGGAGCAGGTGCTGTGCTCCCGCCACGCTTGGACGGCAGGCTACTTGGCAATCGAGATCTCTTGCAAGAAAGGCTCGAGAAGTTCAAGAACGGCTACATGGGTAAGTGTTCTTGCTTCGACAAGCTTGCTATTAGACCTCATGGTTTGGAAACGTAGGCGAGGGCCTCTGGGACAAGGTCGACGCGCTCGGCCATCTGCACTCTATCGAAATCTTTTGGAACCGGATGTACATGACAGACGACGCGAATGTTTTGAAGGTCAGTCACTGACGGCGTATGTATTTACTCGGAGGGGTTGCTGACCGGATCGGGGCAGACGATACTAGCGACCAAGTTCACCCAATTCGAGAAAGGTACGATCGGTGATCAGGGTATTGTGGTAATGCTGATGTCTGTCCACATGTAGGGGTGACTTACCGCGAGATGCTGCATTCCGTGTTTGGATCTGGTGTTTTCAATGTTGATGGTACGTCAATCGTAGCTGCCATACGAACAGACCTCGCACCGCTCACACCCTACATGTAGGGGACCTATGGAAGTACGCACAGAGACGCTGCTATGCAACATCCATGCCACTGAGCTTGGATCGCCGTACGGCATAGATTCCACCGTTCAATGACCAGGCTGTACTTCTCTCGAGACCGAATCTCCCACTTTGCATTGTTCAATGTGCACGCAGGTACGTCATAAATAGCACGTGAAGCTGCTCGAGCTTGTCGATGACCTTCCGTTTCCAGACACAGCCATTAGCAAGATGAAAGAACGTCTCCGAGCAGGACACGCTGTTGACTTCCAGGCAAGTACTTCCCCCACTCTGAGATAGTTGCAAGTCGCTCAGAGACTGCAATAGGACTTGATTCAGCGATACACCCTCGACAGCGCGACCGAATTCCTATTGGGAACTTGTGTTCATAGCCTCAAGAGCCCGCTTTCACTACCGCACTCCCACAACGATCCCACAGCGGCACTACAGCCTCCTCACCCACTTGACGCCGACGCACGGTTTTCAGAAGCTATCATGAGCGCGCAGCGCGTCCTTGCGACGCGCCTCCGCCTGGGCGGCGTCTGGCACCTGAAGGAGTTCTTCCATGACCGGTCAGCGGAACATATGCGCGTCATCGATGAATTCATGCGGCCTATACTAGAGGAGGCTATCGCGAAGCGTCGTGCTTCCGAAGCGCAAGGGAAGGAGACAGTAGACGAAGACCGTGGAACGCTGCTGGATCACCTGGTCCAGCTTACTGACGGCAAGCGATATACCCCAACTCTCTATTGGCGGCTAAGTGACGTACCCTTCCTCTAACAGATCCGGTCCTGCTACACGACGAGACATTGAACATCCTCATCGCTGGCAGAGATACTGTGCGACCATGCGTCTCGTTGTGTCTCTCGATGAAGGCTGAAAGTTGCCTCTCTGACAGACAGCGTCGACGTTGACTTTCGTTGTGTATCTGATGTGTCTGAACCCTAACGCCTTCAAGCGACTCCGGCAGGAGGTCCTAGAGACATGTGGCCCTACCGAGATGCCTACGTTCGATGGAGTGAAGAAGATGAAGTATCTGAGAGCGGTAATCAACGGTGAGTGTCCTCTCGACGCATCGTGCGCAATCTGGTCGTGCTGACAAGTTCCCTTTAGAAACATTGAGGCTCTACCCGGTCGTGTGAGCGGTCCCCGAAGAATACTCTTAATCTACTAGTAGTACTGATCTTCATGCGATCTCAGTCCCTTCAATCTACGGTAAGTCGAACCATGCTTGCCGTGTGGTGTCATAGGGATTGTTACGGTTAGTTGTTTCCAGAGTTGCAACGCGGGATACGACTATTCCCAATCCCAAGAGCCCCGCCGGCCCTCCTGTGTTCGTTCCTGCTAACACTCCGTATGTATACTGCGTTCTTTCGCATCGTATACCGAATCTCAAGGTCGCTCACGCTCGGGATTGTGTAGAGTAGCGTACTCCGCCTTCATGCTGCATCGGCGAAAAGACTATTGGGGCCCGGATGGTACGTTGTGCAACACGTTGTGAGTACTTCTCTGACGTACGGATCGCTTTGGATAACGCTAGCACTATCATTCGACCCCGATCGGTGGTTAGACGAACGATTGAACAAGTACTTCGCCCCGAACCCGTTCATCTTCCTTCCCTTTAACGCCGGACCGCGCATCTGCTTGGGACAGCAGTTCGCGTACAATGAGATCTCGTTCTTCCTCATCCGACTAATACAGAACGTTTCCGACGTGCAGCTTGACTTATCTGCTCAGCCGCCAGAATCGCGCCCGCCTCCGGAATGGGCCGGCGCCGAAGGTCAAAAGGGCGTTGAAAAGATCATGCCGCGATGCCTGCTAACTTTGTACTTGGAGGTACGTGAGGACCTGTGGACCCTACGGTTGCACTGAATTGGGGGCTGTTCTGAACTGGAATATGTCTACGTTGCAGGGAGGCCTTTGGGTCAGAATGACCGAAGCGGAAACGGGATCATGCTTGAGTACCGATACCAAACATGGATAACCCGAAGGTTGGCGGCTGAAGTTTGGGGTGAAATTGCGAGTCGACACTCCAAGGGGCCCCAAGTACTCGAGGAGACTCTGCTGCTTTCACGAGAACGGTGCAGGGTGATCGAGCTCGAGTTTTCAGTGGAGGACATCTACGAAGTCCACATGGAGGAATACGCGGTGCAATTTACAGCGTAGTTTGCATCGGAATGCACACTGTCCATGATCTCCTGACTTATGCTTCGCTTGAACGAAATAGTCTCATGATATAGTGGTTTATACAGTCGATGTCCTGATTGTAGTCACTTGTCAGTTATAGGTGGTATGTCTGCTAAGCCAAGATGTCTGACGAAATGACGTACTGACCGGTCCGACAGGAGCGCGTTATGCATCACAAAAGTTTGCTACAGGCACACTCGGCTGTTGTCGCTGCAGCGGACGGCGATGAAAGACCAGCTGAGAGAACCGGGTGAATCCGGATCCTTGCGCAGGCTCGAATCTGCCTCTTATATGCAGCCTCGATGATCGTGTTCCTGGAATCATAACACTCTACAGCATTCTACTTTCAACCACGATGCCCCGAGCCAACCCAGGCCTGCCGTTCTTGTTACGGCATTCGTTGACGATTATCGTATCGGCCTCTGCGGTCTGGCTTCCTCTCCACTTACTGGTGGAAAACCTGCGCCTTGATTTCTCGGGCGTCCGATTGGTCCTTGCACTGATCACGCTTCTGAGCGTACCCGGCACGTATGCGATACGTATCTTGTATCGGAAAGCACGCGCTCGGCGGGCGGCTGAACGGGTCGGTGCTGTGCTCCCGCCCCGTTTGGAAGGCAAGCTGTTCGGCAATCGGGACCTCTTGCAAGAAGGGCTCGAGAAGTTCAAGAATGGCTACATGGGCAGGTGCTTTCGCTATATGGAAGATGTTCATCTACGTAATGATGCACCACAGGTGAAGGCCTCTGGGACAGGGTCGACGCCCTCGGTCACCTGCACTCCATCGAGATTCTCTGGAATGGGATGTACATGACGGACGACGCGAACGTTCTCAAGGTATGTCGCGTAGTGGCATGTACATCGTCCGGGGCGTGTTTCTAATGGGCGTTCGGGCAGGCAATGCTAGCGACTGACTTTGCGCACTTCGAAAAGGGTGCGACTCTGAGCATGCACGACTTGTCGGCAATGACGCTGATAGTTGGCTGCCCATAGGAGCGACCTACCGCGAGATGCTGAACTCCGTGCTCGGAACTGGGGTCTTCAATGCTGATGGTGGGTCCCTTGTATCTACCATACGTCATGCGATTGCTCACTCCTCATCTGTAGGCGACCTGTGGAGGTATGCGCGCATACATTATTCAACACTGTCCTCCGCATCGCTCACTACGGTCTGCGGCAGATTCCATCGTTCGATGACTAGACCGTACTTCTCCCGTGACCGCATCTCTCACTTTGCGCTGTTCGATGTGCATGCTGGTACGTTGATGTTGGCACTAGTGGTCGTTCAAACCCGCCGGTAGCTGATGCCCGGCCCGTGCAGACACAGCCATCAGAAAGATGAAGGAGCGTCTTCGTGCTGGACACGCTGTGGACTTCCAGGTACGTATCCTCCTTCCAATCCCTAGATGATATAGATCCACTGAAGTGCCGCCACAGGATCTCATCCAACGATTCACTCTGGACAGCGCGACCGAGTTCCTGTTTGGAGCGTGCGTTCATAGTCTGAAGAGCCCACTGCCGCTACCGCATTCACACAACGACCCCGCGGCAGCGCTGTATCCCTTCCACCCGTCCGACGCGGCCGCGCGGTTCTCAGAGGCGATCCTGGGCGTGCAGCGCGTCCTCGCGATGCGTTTGCGCTTAAGCTGGGTCTGGCGGCTGAAGGAGCTCTTTCACGATCAGTCAGAGGAGCACATGCGCGTCATTGACGAGTTCTTGCAGCCTATCTTGAACGAAGCTATTGCGAAGCGTCGGACCGTCCAATCAAAGGGCAAAGAGGCTGCCGAGGAGGAACACGATACGCTGCTAGATCATCTCGTTCAGCTCACTGACGGTGAGCAGTGCCATTATGTTATACTTGACAGCGGTGTGGTAACACGCCCCTTTGGTATTAGACCCCGTCCTGCTCCACGACGAGACACTTAACATCCTCATCGCCGGCAGGGACACGGTATGGCCATGCGTCTCATTGTGTCTCCCTAGGAGGGCTGAGAATTGCTCCGCTCACAGACAGCATCGACGCTGACCTTCATTGTGTACCTGATGTGTCTGAATCCTGACGTCTTCAAGCGACTACGGCAGGAAGTGCTGGAGACAGTTGGCCCTACCGAGATGCCTACGTTTGGCGGCGTGAAGAAGATGAAGTATCTCAGGGCTGTGATTAATGGTGAGCGTGCCCTCGATGCGTCGCGCGCGCTACGGCGGCGATAACATATGTCCTGCAGAAACTCTGAGACTCTACCCGGTCGTGTGAGTTACCAGTATCCTTCCATGTCTAGCCTTCTTGGGGTGCTAATACAGTTGCTATCTCAGCCCCTTCAATGTACGGTAAGTCGGGCAAAGCGTGCAATACGGCGCTAGTAGGAGCGAGAATGACATTAAGCAAATCTCTGTAGTGTCGCAACACAAGACACGACCGTACCCAATCCCAAGAACGCCGCGGGTCCTCCCATATTCGTTCCTGCTAATACGCCGTACGCATGCCGCGCTTAGTCCACATCGAACCACGAAATTGCTCATCTCGATCCTTCTGTTGTACAGGGTAGCATACTCGGTATTCATGTTGCACCGACGAAAGGACTATTGGGGCCCAGACGGTAAGTCGTACAAGCAGATCACTGTGATTCCTGTTGTGACTTACTCCGCTAATAACACTAGCACTGTCCTTTGATCCCGACCGGTGGCTGGACGAACGATTGAACAAATATTTCGCCACAAATCCGTTCATCTTCCTCCCCTTCAACGCCGGGCCGCGCATCTGCTTGGGACAGCAGTTCGCGTACAACGAGATCTCGTTTTTCCTCGTCCGACTACTACAGAACTTCTCTGACCTCACACTGGACCTTTCGGCGCAGCCGCCAGAATCGCGTGCGCCGCCGGAGTGGGCCGGCGCAGAAGGCCAGAAAGGGGTTGAGAAGATCATCCCGCGATGCCTGCTTACGTTGTACCTGGAGGTGAGTGCATATCCAAATGCCCCATTGTTCTGCTGCCGGAGCTATTCCATGTTGCAGGGAGGTTTATGGGTCAAGATGACCGAAGCAGAGCGGGATGCTTGAGCAGCTTGTCCCCCAACACCAAGTAACGATATACACTTGATTAATGAATTGTACACCCCGCTCGAACGATATGCTTATTCCTGGATCACACACGTGGGATATATGCGACAGAGATAGATTGTCGTTTTCAGTGGGAGCGAAGGTAGGTGGAACCAGTTGTTCTCTAGCCAGGCAATCCTTGAAGTAGACGTGACATGTGAATCCAGAACGTAAATCCCATCGGATGAACGGCGACCTAGTTTAATTCCGAACGTTACTCCGGCTATGCAGGTTAGTAAGTGAGTGCCTCTCGTGAATGCCGACGACAGGGGCGATGAACCAATCAGGGCGCAGCAGATAGTATCCGGGACGACATAGCAAGGCTTGTACGACAAATGATGGGCGGAGGGGGCGATCAGATGGCCCCTAACCCTCCCCGCACCGTCCCGCGGACGAGCACGGTCATCGAAGCATCTGACCGTGAAGCCACCTCCGCATTTGGCAAGGCTAGATCGACGGTCTCAATGTTCGCAGGAGCCGTGGCCTCGCGGGCTTGCAGGCGTTGGGACCATCGCGCATGCTCAATCTCTCTCCGCAATACACTAAAAGCCAGGCCCCGCTGCCGTGAGGCACGTAAAGCCTCTGCTCAGACTGCACTCGCGCGAACGACGTACATCTTCACATCTTCCGCTCTGCCTATAAGCTGAATCACCTGGTTGCGTATCACACCTCAAACACCTCTATCCGTCTGAGACCCCTGAGGTCACCGAACGTGCCTTTTATCGCTCCTCTTCTCTCTCTCTCTCTCTCTCTCTCTCTCTCTCTCTCTCTCTTACTCAACGACAATATGCGTACTACGAGAAGGATGCTTCCTCCGGGCTTGCCCTTCATAACGCGCCGCCTTGCGGTCAATCTCATCCCCGCTATAGCCGTCTCGCTCGCTGCACGGATCCTACGCCTCCTCTTCGACTACGATATCCCTAAACTCGCGGTCTTGCTGCTGGAGGCCCTGAGCGTCCCTATCGTATACGTCTTGCGCGTCCAGCTTCGCAGATGGCGGGTTCGGCGGGCGGCTGCGCAGCTGGGCGCGGTCCTGCCCCCGCATTGGGATGGACAATCGCTCGGGAACGTCGACTTGCTTAACCACTTCCTGGAGCGCTTCCAAAATGGATACCTCGGTGAGACTCCTATCGATAATGAGGTGCTATGGATTGTCCTGACCAAGCACTTGCATCGCCTAGGGGAGGGCTTTTGGGACAGAATCGACGAGCTTGGCCACCTGCATAGCGTCTCGCTCTTCTGGGAGACTTTCTATGTCACGACCGACGCGAACGTCGTCAAGGTAAGCCGCAGTGTCGTCCACGGCTCTGCAGCCCCGCGCGAAAGCTAAGCGTACCCCATAAAGACCGTACTCGCTACAGAATTCTCAGACTATGAGAAAGGTGCGAAGCATTTGCGGTTACGATCTTCAGTTTCGATACTCACCGTCATATAGGGGAAGTATTCCGCGATACGATGAACAGCGTCCTGGGGACAGGCGTGTTCAATGCAGATGGTACGACTCTATCTCAAACTGTCCAAATTGAACCCGCGACACTGACATCGGCGATCCACAGGCGAGCTATGGAAGTGAGTCTGCTCAACGACATCCCTGAGGAGACGCAAACCCTAACATTGCCCCTAGATTCCATCGCCAGATGACTAGGCCGTACTTCTCTCGCGATCGTATCTCCCACTTCGAGCTCTTTGACAGGCATTCGGGTACGTTCGGTCTGCTCAATAGGTGCATGCAGCGCCTCTGAATGAAGCGCATCCAGAACTCGCCATCAAGAAGATGAAAGACCGTTTCAGGGGCGGCCACGCCATCGACTTCCAGGTACGTGTCCCGCCATTCGTGCATGATCCTTGCAGTATGTCCTAATGCACGATTCCCGGCTGCCTCAGGACGCCATCTCGCGCTTCACGCTCGACAGCGCGACCGAGTTCCTCTTCGGCAAATGCGTGCACAGCCTAGACAGCGACCTGCCGTACGCCTACAACGACGCGATTGCGCCGGTCCACGGCGCGCGGGAGTCGAGCGTCGCGGAGCGTTTCGCGAGCGCGTTCGCAGGCGCGCAGCACGTCGTCGCCGTCCGCTCGCGCACGGGCTGGGTCTGGCACCTCCGTGAGCTCTTCCGGGACGACTCCGCGGAGCACATGCGCGTCGTCGATGCGTTCTTGCAGCCGATCTTGGAGGAGGCGATCGCGAAGAACCGCGCAGCGAAGGGCAAGGGTTCCATTGACGCCGAGAAAGGGGAAGAGGACGAGAATGAGACGTTGTTGGATCATCTTGTCAAGATCACAGACGGTGCGTCCATCCTTGCATCGCTATAGAATTCACATAGCTGATGTCTGCTGGTCAGATCCGGTTGTGCTGCACGACGAGACACTGAACATCCTAATTGCTGGCAGAGACACGGTGCGTGCACTCACATGTTTGCAGAATAATGGCGAGCTGAGACACGTCTAGACGGCGGCTACGCTGACCTATGCCGTGTATATGATGAACCTCTATCCCGAGGTCTTCAAGCGGCTCCGGGCCGAGGTACTGGAGAAGGTTGGTCCAACGCAGATGCCCACGTTCGAAGACATTAGGGGTATGAAGTACCTAAGGGCTGTCATCAACGGTCTGTCCAACTCAAGCCAACGATGCTTCGAAACAGTCGTGCTTACCATCCATTCACCAGAAACTTTGCGTTTGTATCCCGCTGTGTATGTAGTTCAATTCTCGGGACGTCGCGGGAGAACTGACTTTGCACACATGGTGGATTAGGCCGTTTAATGTCAGGTAAGTGTGCGAGGGTTACTTGAGAGTAGGGCCCCCCTATATGAAGGATGCTGAATGCGTTCGATTATCAGGGTTGCCAACCGCGATACAACATTGCCCAACCCGGACCCTACTGGTCCGCGCGTTTTCATCCCCGAACGCACCGCGTACGTCCCCTCATTTTACTCCGCTGGAGCGTTCGCCAGCTGATGCACTACAGTATCTCCTACTCTGTGTTTCTGATGCATCGCCGGAAGGACTACTGGGGTCCCGACGGTCAGTCACCTTGACACCTATGCTGCTAAATACACCAGCTTACCGTGATACCATCAGCTCTGGAGTTTGACCCTGATAGGTGGTTGGATGAGCGGCTCAACAAGTACTTCACCGCAAACCCGTTCATCTTCGTGCCTTTCAACGCTGGACCCCGCATCTGTCTCGGCCAACAGGTGCGCCATCATAGCTTCCGATGGACATTGAACGCATGCTGACGTTCGCGCGCGTACACAGTTCGCGTACAACGAGATGTCGTTCTTCCTCATCCGCCTGCTGCAGAACTTCTCGCACATCGAGCTTGACCTGTCCGCCCAACCGCCGGACGCCCGACCGCCGTCGGAGTGGGCGAGCGCCGAGGGGCAGAAGGGCAAAGAGAAGATCATCCCCAAGTGTCACCTCACGCTTTACGTGCACGTAAGTCTTTCCTTGGGTTCTGTCAAGCGATGGGGTGGCAACTCATGGAACCTGTGTGTTTTTCAATAGGGTGGTCTTTGGGTGAAGATGGTTGAGGCCGAGCGCGAGGTTTGAATGAAGCCATCAAAGTGTGTGGTCTCGGTTCATGGGGCGGCTGCGTTTAAGCAGCGTGCCCTGGTTATAAGTGGTGTATGTAAGAGTAGCTGTATGAATGTGAAGAATAGCCTTTGAGCACAGTGGTACAGCCATGCCGTCAGAGAGGATGGGTGTCTTGATTGTCGAGCGCAGGAGGGGAGACCGAGGAGGGCGGGGTGGCCGGAAGGGGAGGCGCAGTGCCACGTTGCGGAGATTGAAACGGGCGCTGTGGGCAGACGAGCGAGGCCGAGTGCTGAGTCTTGCGTCTTGCAGTCACACTCACATCTCTCCTCCTCTTCCCTCGTCCTCTCCGCTCTCCGCCCCGTCGTTTCTCTGTCCCCTTCGCGTTTCCCTCGTACATTAGCCATGGGTCTCTCTGTCTCCCGCCTGCTCTCCGGCCTCTTTGGCAAGAAGGAGATGCGTGAGTATCGCTCCATCGATGCCAGCGCGGCGACGTGTAGCTTAATTGGTTTTCTAACCCGCCCGCGTTTCCTCTAGGTATACTGATGGTTCGTCCCGCTTCGCCCCCCGCCGCGGGCTCTGTGCACTAACCTCGTCGCGCAGGTCGGTCTGGACGCCGCTGGTAAAACCACCATCCTGTACAAGTTGAAGTTGGGTGAGATCGTCACCACCATCCCGACGATTGGTCAGTCCACCCGCCCCGCCTCGCATACACGTACACAAACAGCTTACCCCGCCCCACTCCGCAGGTTTCAACGTGGAAACCGTCGAATACAAGAACATCTCCTTCACCGTCTGGGACGTCGGAGGCCAGGACAAGATTCGTCCCCTCTGGAGGCATTGTGCGTGTCCGGCGTCTCTGACGTGTCCTCCGGCACCGCCGCTCACACTCTAATCCGCGCCGTGCAGACTTCCAGAACACGCAGGGCATCATCTTCGTCGTCGACTCCAACGATCGGGAACGTATCTCTGAGGCCCGCGAGGAGCTCCAGCGGATGCTCAACGAGGACGAGCTCCGCGATGCTCTCCTGCTTGTCTTCGCCAACAAGCAGGATCTGCCCAATGCTATGAACGCTGCTGAGATCACTGACAAGCTCGGCCTTCACGGTCTTCGGCAGAGGACGTGGTTCATCCAGGTCAGGGCTGTCGCGTGCTCTCCGACTCGACCTTGTACTCACCTTGACCTCATAGGCGGCGTGCGCGACGAGTGGAGACGGTCTTTACGAGGGTCTCGAGTGGCTGAGCGCCAACATCAAGCGACGGGTGTAAACGATATTCCCCCTCACGTTGCTTATGGGTCCCTTCTTCAACGTCACCAACGTTCACGTTTCATGATCCTTACGATACGATATCGAAGAGGGTTTCGCTGGTTACCTCGTTCTTCTGCTCAGCTGTCCGCGCAAGTAGTCTGTTCCGCCTTCTCGCCCCGATTCCTTCCCTTCCTGTGCCATATAACATAACTCGGAGTTCATTCTTTCACTTTATCGTACGTCCTTTGTACGGATGCGCCCCTGGAGGCCTTCAAAATGCTCTCCTGCCTAGAGAAAGCATATACACTGGTATAATTTGCGATTACGATGGGGTATGTGCACACACGCCCGCGGCCGACGCAAGACGGTGCCTATCCTTCAGCGGTTCTCGCCGGGGAACAGCCGTCCAACAGCTTCGGCCTCTTTTCTGCGTTTCTCGCCCCGCTCGCGGGATGCTGCGTCCCGACATTCCAGACCGTATCTCGCGAGCTTTTCGAGCAGCGCCTGGAGACGCTTGGGCTTCACAGTAGCGTATGACGTCTGGCGGATCGATGCGACGAGGTACGCGTTCACTGCGTCAGACATGACTACGGACGTGGTCTGGATGGGCAGCGACGATCCGCCTCATCAGTTCATATCACGGTGGGAAGTCGGAGGGAGGGCACTTACGGAGCGCAACTCGGTGAAGGCCGCGCTGTAGGAGTGCCCACTCCGCTTGAATTCTTCATCGAGGAAGTCGACGTCCATGATGAGGTTCGCGACCGCGTTCTCGTTCAACATCGGGATATCTCGCCCCGTAAGGAAGTCCTGCGCCCGCGACCGTTCAGCATGGGCTCTTCACTCGACGTAGCGTAAGGCGCGGAGCAGAGCGCCAATGTACGCACCATGAAGCAGCTGGCGAGGTAGCCGACCGCGCCGCGGTACGCCTCCTCCTTGTACGCGTCCTTGAGCGCGAGCGAGTCGACGACGGTCGTGAGCCAGTTGACGAGATCGTAGAGGTACCCGCTCGGCATGTCCTGGCGCGCCTTGGGCGTCCAGTCGTACTCGGATAGGCCAGGATAGTCGTCCAGCTTGGAGCTGATCACCTCCGTCACCCGCGCGAGGGCCTTTGTCCGCGTCGCTGCGAAGGACGCGGCGGCCTTGACGCGGATTGTGCCACCTCGCTGGGAAGAGCTGTCGGGAGGCTTGTCAGGGGATGTGTAGAAAGAGAGCATCTGGACGGGAACAGACCGGATGTTCGTGAGCGACCGCTCGAGTTCGGCGCATGAGATCTCGAAGTGCTCGAGGTTCGTGATGATTTGAGCGAGCTGCGAGAGGTTATTGGTGCTCTGTGCACGCTTCGCTATAGACTCGCTAATGTATGTCATGAGTATCGCGTCCAGGGACTGTAATTCCGAGGCACCGTCAGGCACCTCCTAACAATCGGGCTAGAAAGTGGGACACTGTACTTTGCTGAGGAGGTCGTCAATATTGCGATGATGCTGCGAGACTCCCTCGATGAATTGGTAGAAATTGTGCACAAAGCTCCTTATCTGCGGAGCGTTGTCAGCGACACGGATGTCATACGCATCTTGCATTACCCACATCCTGACAACAGAGGTAGAATCCTTGTGACCAGGGCAGATTCAATGGTGCAGGGCTCCTATTGATGATCAGTTCACCAAGCACCGTGTGAATGAAGGAGTGTGAGTAGGACTGACTGAATGAGCTGTTCTCTTTGATCCCGTGTGAGCCAGACGGTGTCTAGAACTTCGTCCTTCTCGCTTGACTTCTCGACATACATCGGCTGGAAGTCGTCTTGTGCCACGATCTAGGCGTATGTCAGTACTACGCACCGGGTTCACAGGAATTTATGCCTACACTCTCAAACCGTTTGCCGAATTTGATCTCGAGAATGTTAGCATACTTCTCGAAGAGACGCAGTATGAGTGAATGTATGCTGCCCGTCGAGTAGGAGTATGACTGTTGATGATACGTGAGCGAACCTAGACGCAGATACCATTCATGGGATTACCTCAAGCGTCATCACAGCACCCAAGAGTGCCTCTTTCACTTTCAGGAAAGTGTCTGGATCCTTTTCATTCCTGAGTGCGTCCTCAACCGCCTTGCTCAGCCGGTTGATGAGTGCTTCCCAGAGGTCCTCGACTTCACGTTCTGAACGGAAGCTTCCTGTTGTGTTCAAGACATGATTCTCGACGATGAAGTACCCCACAATCTCTTGTGCAATGGACGGTAGAGACGCCAAAGGTAGTGGTTCTGGTATGATCAGATCGGATTGCGCCTGGAACCTATAATCAGCAGCTGTATGCTGGGAGACATGATCAAGCGGCAAACCTTGCGGTCGGCCTGGTATGAGCGTCGAATCTCGTCCAACGAATCCAGTGCGGTGTATATATGTATACATTCGTATAGTGGCTTGAAGTCGACCTTGAGCTGGTCGTTATCCAGCACGTTGTCTGCGGGGTTGACAAGCGTCAGATGAAGCTTTACCAGTTGATATGATGCGCATACATTCGGTCTTCTCGTATGAAATCACCTCAACTGCACTACCGACGCGGCTACTTTTGAGCATAGCGTCCTTCTCTCGCCGACTACGCCATCGTCGCGTACGAAGGTCCATAGCGTCCAGTGCGAGCTGACCGATTTGTGCGCTGACATTTCGGATATCCAGGAGCCACTGCTTCATCGAGGCGGTGACGGCATCCTTGATTTGAGTTCTCAGTGAAGGCAGGGAAGACAACACGTGCTGGAACAGAGGTGTTGTCGATAGCGACGTTGGAGGCATGCTCTCGATGTCCTCAAGAGACTGCAAGTGAATATATTCAATGCTACAGATTTGAACAGTACCGCACAGGGGTTGGAAGTACGGACCCGCAGCGCACTCCAGTACTTTCCCTCCTTGATCATTTCTCCCACCCTGTTCACCACGTCCAGCACCCGCAAGCATGCTTGCAGGCCGTCGATCGCCTCGTCGAGGTTCGCTGCCGTCTTCTTGGTCTGCAGTAGTGCCTTCTTCTTCTCAACAAGGCTCTTGCCAACCTGTGAGACACTCGCGTCTAGTGTGGTGATCTTCTCGCGGAGGTTGGTCGTATATGACTTGATCGAGAACAGCGTTGAAACGGAGCTGATGAATTCCTGGTAGTTATCCCCGCATATTGACTCAATCTCGGCGTCCTTAGATTCAATCAAGGCTTGGAGGGTACGGAGATACGCCTCCTGTTGTCTGTTGGCATGTATCTGCTTGATTATGGGTCCCAGCTGCTCAAGGTTCTCGGACGAAGACGCTTGGTCGAGTAGATGTATCTGCTGAAGTTGTTGGTCGATACTCTCCTGCGTGAATTGTGGACGTCGCCTAGGGGGCATGGCGGTTTCACGGAGCTCCCGAGTCTATACCTCCAGCACAGTAAAGAGACAGGCACGGCAGCGAGGAAAGGCTGTGGCAGAGCTGAGAGTAGGATAAGACCAAGAAGCGTATGTCCGAATCTGGAGGCGCTGTTTGGCAACGGCTTCCGACCCAAACAACTTCGCATTGATGGCAAGCTTGAGGTTACTAGACTGCGTCACGCATCCGGAGCCAACTACTCGCGCAGTGCATGATGTGTACGACCCTTAAATCCACTTCACATTCGGTGTGTGGCATAGCTATGCAAATCCCAAGACAGACTCATCCGAAGACCTGCAATTCTTGATCCCGTTTGACTTTATGCTATACCGACGGCGTTCGGGCCGGGGCCATCCGTAATAAACGACCTCGAGTCAACGGCGAGGAAACTCCGTACTACTCTTGGCTTCGTCGACTTGGGAAGGACTCTTCCTCTAGCCAGTGTCTCTGTCCGTACCATTCGCTTGAGGTCTTTGGGTTTAAAATGCCTACAGTAACACTCCAATTCGATGCCATGTAAGTCACGAATCTCAGTCTGCATCGTCGTGGCTCGTGCTAACTGAAAGCTCCGAATGACAGTCTATTTGACATGGACGGCACCTTGGTCGATTCGACCGATGGTGTTGTAGGTGCCTGGGAGTTGTTCGCAGAAAGGTATCCCGGCCTGGATGTGACCCAGGTGCTCAGCTGTAAGGCTCATTTCTCATGGTCAAGTCCTCCAACTGAAGGATTATATGCTGTGTCCCAGCCTCGCATGGCGTCCGTACGGTGGAGAACTTGAGGATACACTGCGGCATCACCGATCCCGAAGAACTGGAAGTAAGTCTTGCCATCGTTGATATAGAATGACTATTTAATAGTCCGCAGCGGGAAGCCAGTCGCTTCGAGGACGCCATCGTCGCTGAATCTAAAAAGAATGGACGACACGGCATCGTCGCATTGCCCGGGGTTGTTGAGATCATGAAAGAAGTAAGTTCTACGATTCCCGCCACTCCTGACATACCATGCTCACATCTGAGATAGATTGGCCCTTACGCCAAGCTTCCTAAGCCGCGATGGGCAATCTGTACTTCTGCTACCAGGAACTATGCTGCTGCTGCTCTCAAGGCGGCTGGGGTTCCCGTCCCCGAGGTCTTCGTTGTATCAGAAGACGTAGAGAAGGGCAAACCCGAGTATGTTTGACAAGCCCTCTTATCCACGATAGACCCCGTAACGCATGATCCAGGCCCGACCCGTACTTGCTCGGAGCCAAGCGCTGCGGCGTAGACCCCGCGCGCTGTTTGGTTGTTGAGGACGCGCCAGCTGGTGTTCGCAGCGGACGTGCCGCAGGCTGCAAAACTCTCGCCTTGATCACTTCCCATACACGTGAACAGATAGACGAGGCGAAGCCCGACTACGTCGTCCCGAACCTCTCTAGGTATGTGTATCAATCAGGTTGTATGCGCAAGCCATCCCTCAATCGGCTTTACAGAGTAACCATGAAACCGGTGGAGAACGGCATAGAAGTGACGATTGAGACCGACTAATCACCGAGTTCATATTAGAGATGCAAGGTAGAATCACGATATAGAGGTGTACATCTGTCATGATATCTTAGTATATAGGTCTACTGGACGTCTGAACCCTGTAGAAAGACCTCGTGAATAACGAGTAAACAATGAGTTCATCTCAAGACCTACCTCCATCTCCCGCCTTCCCTAGATGCTGAGCTGGCCCAAACCCGATGTCTTGTAGTATGCGTTCAAAGTCATCTGGGCGAAGTTTCAGGCTCTTCGCATTCTCTTTGAGTTTCTGCGTGACTTTTGAGCGATGGTCGTCCCAGCCTCTAGGTTATCATTCAACGTACTGGATCCATGCGTTTCGCTTTGCCATACGTATCCCATTCCTGGGGTTCGAGTACAAATGTACCCCTAGGCCCGAGAACCTGGTAGACGCGACGGAAGAATCTGAGCAGCCCTTCGTCACCTCCATTCAGGTGGATCCACTTTGAGATTGAGAATCTGCACAATATACTGGATGTTAGCGTCAGCGATCTAGGTGTACATAAGAAAACGCACACAAGGACAATGTCGTAGCCTTCGGCATCGTCTGGTATCACATGATTGACCCAGTCCGCGGTACGGAAGGCAACATTGTGGGGGAAAATGTCTGATGCGTCCTCTTGCGACGCTGCGTCCGGTATGGGTAATGGCCCAAACATATGTTCGCATGACGCGGGGAAGTAGTCTGCTACAACTTGCTGTGGACGATGGTCGTCTTCCGTTGGGGATGACGATCTCCGCCGCTTCCGGCTCTTCTCGTACGAATGGTCCTCTTCTTGATTTTGGCCATCACCACTTCCTGGAGGTCCCTGTTGACTCCAGACCGACCGCCGATGCTTCCAGGCTAGCCTGACAAGCGTGTCGTCGATATCCACCCCGACGACACGTTTGGCCCCAAATCTCTGTGCTTGCCACATGGCATGAGATGTTAGTATGCTCGTGTATGTGAATGCAATGGCTCTCACCGATTTCGCAAGTTACCCAGCCTTCATTGCAGCCTACATCCAAGACTCGTCTGCCTTTGAAGAGCGAGCTGGGTAATAAGGAAAGGCGAGGATCTTGTGTAGGAGGGCGTTTAGTGTAGTACCTGCTCGTCGGAGTGTGAGTGATGCTACCCGGTTCGTGCGTTCAGAGTGTCGAGAGGGTTTAGTGCGCACCCATGGTAGTTCCCATGAACGGGAGCGAGGTTGGTCTTCTCGTGCATCAATATGAGTTGATCCTACTTTCGATTGTCATGCGCCAGAGCCACTAGCGGCGTATTTGTGTTGTAGTATATGTCGTACGACGTGATGGTTCGGAACTCCACCTTTAACAAGTTCAGGCGGCAGTGCCACCGCGCTTCCCGGCAGCCACACACCCCTTGACACAGTGTATGCACTGGATCAAACGCGAACTTGAGTGTATAAACGGCGGATGGCGGATTTCTCGGCATCACATCGGGTACAGGATGTCATCTTGGATAGTTGTATGATATTCGGAGGTCCTCAGTAAATATCCTTTTGTACAACAGAGACATGATATTTGGGAAGAATATTGGGTACTAGGAGATTCGAGTCCCGCCCTTGGCACCCCAGATACTTCATGAAAGTCTCATCCGTATCTTACATGGCCCTAACGACACTGGTGTACGAAGTTGCATAGACAATGGGAAATCAGTACATTTGCATCACGAGAGGCGACTAACCGACCACTAGGACTTACCCATATGTCCCGGGTGCTAATGCGGTGGCAATGCCTACGCTCTTTCTCGGCGGGGCCGCGTAACGTTCAGGGCATCCAGCTCTACGGCCAGTTGCATGACCTTCTTCATAGTTACACCTTTCCCATTCGCCGTGTCTGAGGCTGCGCCTCCGGAGGCAGTGTCGTCATCCAACGAGTTGATCCTCGCGCGGACGATTGGGTCCTCCAACGGGAACGAAGTCAGCGCCCACTCCGCGAGACCGTTGTCGCTGATTCCATGTCCGAGTTCCTGCAGCGCCGCGCCATCTTCCAAGAACTTCGAGACCCGCTTCACGAGGGTCATTTCCGGAGGACAATTACGCACCCGCTCGATTATGCGCCTTTTGATGCGTAACACCCTGGCCATGTTCGGCAATGTTTTGTGCTCCGCAAGGATGCCATCCCAAAGCTCCTTCGCCGTGGCATACTGCTCGGTTTCGGTAACGTAACCGTCCGCCAGCTTCTGGAGGATGAGGAATCGGGTCTCGCGGTCGCGTTGCTTCCAGCGGTCGATACGCCGTTGTGTACGCGCCTTGTCTTCTGCGGGCATGTTCTCATCAATATTCGGACAGCTGTCTTCCCCCGTAACGATACTCCAGCGACCACATGCCCCGAGTAGATCTTGGGTCCGTACCCTCCAGACGGCGAAGTAGTCGTCTGCTGCTGGGCTACATGAGGGGTATGGCAGCGGTTTGTATCTCGCGAAGTCCACGATACTTTGAGGTAGTGGCTTGTCGAAAGGGTCAAGAGACTCGTGTGTTGGCTTATGGTTGGGCATTATTGAAGACGATTGGTGTAGCTCAGGGAAGACCGTAGCATGCGTTTCCAATTGACGGAAAACCTCCTTAATTTAGCGCCCGTGAGATAGTGAGCTCCTTCATGGTCAATGGCGAACTTGCTATTCTGTCAGGTTCGAGAACAGTCGGATCTACATACAAACCTGTTTGTTCATAGCGTTGTGACCTATGGGTATGCTGATTGTCAACATGCGGTCTTCCAATGGCTTCACAAGCGAGACCGGAAGGCCGGTTTGATATGAATGCGTTAACGAGCACAGATCATATTTCAGCACGAATACACAGGATAGCACCGTAATCAACTTGGTATTGTAGCCAAACTTAGGGCGACTGCTGACCGCTGAGTAGATAGGCTATAAGATGAAGGAAAGCATTGCACATCACGTTACGTTCGAAAGCGTCTAGTACTCCCCGGTCTCCTCCTCGACGTCGCCAGAGTCGGTGCCGACCTCCTGGTAGTCGCGCTCAAGCGCCGCGAGGTCCTCGCGAGCCTCGGAGAACTCACCCTGCAGATGGACAGGTGAGAGACTCGTTCGTAGATTATGAGATCATGACGTACCTCCTCCATACCCTCACCGACGTACCAGTGAACGAAGGCACGCTTGGAGTAGAGCAGGTCGAACTTGTAGTCTGGAGAGGGGGTTAGGTCAAGAATATGGTTAAATAGATGTAATACCCACCAAGACGGGACCATGCCGCGGAGATAGCAGTCGTGCTACAGAGGGGTGAATTAATTATTCGGGCGAGTAATGGCATATCAACACGCACTTCGAAAGCATGCACAGGCTGCGGGTGGTCTTGGCGAGGTCGCCACCAGGGACGCAGGCGGCGGGTTCGTTACAGATACCGAGCTAAAATACAATCACCATCAATGGACTTGCGCTGTAGAGTAGTAGACGTCAACGTACTTTGAAGCCAGTCAAGCACCAGTCGACGAACTGGATCGTCTTCTTGGTCTTGATGCTGGCAACAGCCGCAGAGGTGTCCTTGGGAACGACATCACCACGGTAGAGCAGGCAGCAAGCCATGTACTTGCCCTCACGGGGGTCGCACTTGACCATCTGGTTGCCGGGCTCGAAGCACGAGAATGTCATCTCGGACACCGTGTTCTGCTCGTGGTGAGCCTTATCGGCCGAAATGAGCGGAGCATAGCTGGCGACGGGGAAGTGGATACGCGGGAAGGGGACCAAGTTGGTCTGGAACTCGTTCAAATCGACGTTGAGGGAGCCGTCGAACCGGAGCGATGCGGTGACCGATGAGACGACTTGAGCGATCAGGCGGTTCAGGTTAACAAAGCTGGGCTGCGAAACGTTGAGACGCGTCTTGCAGATGTCGAAGATAGCCTCATTGTCGACCTACAAGCATACACGGTTAGGCTATAGTCAAACGCCACGATCCAGGAGATTCGCACCATGAACGAGCAGTCGGAGTGCTCAAGGGTCGTGTGAGTCGTGAGAACGGAGTTGTACGGCTCAACGATGGAGCTCGAGAGCTGCGGCGCGGGGTACACGCAGAACTCAAGCTTGGACTTCTTGCCATAGTCGTTGGCAAGACGCTCCATCAACAGAGCACCGAAACCAGAGCCGGTTCCACCGCCGAACGAGTGGAACACGAAGAAGCCCTGGAGGCCATTGCAGTTGTCCGCAAGGCGGCGAATTTTGTCCATGACGGGGTCAATCAACTCCTTTCCGACGGTGTAGTGACCGCGGGCATCTGTTCCGCGACGCGCCAGGTCAGCACTACACACGCGTGATCGCCATGGAGGAGTGACTCACAGTTGTTGGCCGCATCCTCCTTGCCAGAAATCATCGTCTCGGGGTGGAAGAGCGAGCGATACGGACCAGTCTTGACATCGTCGATCGCACCGGGCTCGAGGTCAACGTAGAGCGAGCGGGGGACATACTTGCCCGAGCCAGTCTCGGAGAAGAACGTGGAGAAACCACCGTCGTTGTGGGTCTTCGAGCCCTCAGCAGGGCGACCGTCAGGCTGTTTATGGAGATGAGCAAACCGAAGGGAGAGGATGGAAGGAATCGCGTACGTTCAGACCGTGCTCGAGCGTGTAGAGCTCCCCTGTGCCCAAGATCAGCGCCCAGGGAGACGAAAACGCTGGCAGACGACTTACAGCATGCGTTTCCGATTTGAACACCGGCCTGCCCGACGTGTAGAGAGATGACTTCGCGCATGTTGACTGGGACGGACGAGGTAGAGATGAGAGGTTGGTCAGGGGAGGATGGTCGTCAGCAACAAGTCGCGTCCTTGGTGATTGTGCAACTCTTCGGGAATTCTCTCTCGCGTCCGTCCCAACATCAGTCACGCCCACGCTCAATCTTCTGAGACCATTCCGGCCTTTGTAACGCACTCAACGCCACGTTTCCTCCGCGCTGTGCGCACAATTTCACAATATACTTGGACCGCACAAAAATCGAATTGCTCAACGACTGTTATGCGCCATCTCCGGAAATTACAAGAGGGAATATAAGGATGGTATGATTGCGAGTGCTCGTATGGGAGAACAAGCGGGGGATATCGATATGCGTATGCGTAAAGTCGTGATGATGGGTGAATCAGAATGACCAGCTACCGGATGACCAGAGACAGCAAAACAAGAGCGAAAGTGATAGCAATACCGATGCATCTAGTACTCGCCAGCATCCTCGGTCTCCGCCGAATCGATACCAACCTCCTCGTAGTCCTTCTCCAGAGCAGCGAGATCCTCGCGGGCCTCGGAGAATTCACCCTCCTCCATACCCTCACCGACGTACCAGTGGACGAAGGCACGCTTGGAGTAGAGCAGGTCGAACTTGTGGTCAAGACGGCTCCACGCGGACGAGATGGCAGTCGTGTTGGAAAGCATGCAAAGGCTGCGGGTAACCTTGGCAAGGTCGCCACCAGGAATGTGCGCGGGAGGCTCGTTGCAAATACCGAGCTTGAAGCCAGTAGGGCACCAGTCGACGAACTGAATGGTGCGCTTGGTCTTGATCAGACTGACAGCAGCGTTGGTGTCCTTGGGGACAACATCGCCACGGTAGAGGAGCGCGCAAGCCATGTACTTGCCCTCGCGGGGGTCACACTTGACCATTTGGTTGCCAGCCTCGAAGCAAGAGAACGTCATGTCAATGACCGAGTTCTGCTCGTGGTGCGCCTTCTCCGCCGAGATGATGGGAGCGAAGGTAGCGAGAGGGAAGTGAATACGAGGGAAGGGCACCAAGTTGGTCTGGAACTCGTTAAGGTCGACGTTGAGCGAGCCATCGAAACGGAGAGACGCCGTGATCGACGAGACGACCTGGGCGATGAGCCTGTTGAGGTTCGTGAAGCTTGGCGAGGTGATGTTAAGACGCTTCTTGCAGATGTCGTAGATGGCCTCGTTGTCGACCTACACAAAGTGAATGTATAAGGACGATATATGCAAATCTGTCGCAGCTCAGCGTACCATGAAGGAGCAGTCAGAGTGCTCGAGCGTGGTGTGGGTCGTGAGGACAGAGTTGTAGGGCTCGACAACAGAGTTGGCCATGGTAGGCGCAGGGTACACGCTGAACTCCAGCTTGGACTTCTTGCCATAGTCAGTGGAGAGGCGCTCGAGAACGAGAGCACCGAAACCGGAACCAGTTCCACCGCCGAAGGAGTGGAAGACGAAGAAGCCCTGAAGACCGTTACAGTTGTCTGCCAGGCGGCGAATCTTGTCCATCACAACATCGATCTGCTCCTTGCCGATGGTGTAGTGACCACGAGCGTCTGTCATATGCGCGTCGGTCAAAGGCATAAAGGTGAATTACCATATGCTACTCACAGTTGCTGGCAGCATCTTCCTTGCCCGTCACAAGAGTCTCGGGATGGAAGAGACTCCTGTAGGTACCATTCCGAACCTCATCGATAACATTGGGCTCAAGGTCGACGTAAAGCGACCGAGGCACATGCTTGCCGGAGGAGGTCTCCGAGAAGAAGGTGCTGAAGCCATCGTCGTGGTGAGACGGAGAGCCCTCCAGAAGGCGACCGTCAGGCTACAGATCTCATCAGCACCCTATCGCAGCCGCGTCTGAAATGCTACTCACGCCAAGACCGTGCTCGACGGTGTAAAGCTCCCCTACACGTCGAGATCAAAATCAGTCAGTATCACCATGTATACACGCTCCGGTGTCACGAAAGAGTATAACGACGCGTCAATCTTACAGATCGATACGGTGTACACTCGAATGTGGGGTAAAAGGGACTGGTCAACTCACAGCAAGCGTTACCGATCTGGACACCAGCCTGACCAACGTGGACGGAGATGACTTCACGCATCTTTTCGAGGAACAAACGAAGAACTTTGGGATTTCACTGTCAACGTTTTCTGTTCTATCCGACGCGTTTTCGAGCCACTTACACGGGGTATTCGAGCGGGCAAGGAAGAGGTCGGGGAAGACGACGCGCAAACGTTGAGGGCGCAGGGTTAAGAAAGGCAAGATGGCGCTGACATAGCAATTCCCACGGCCGAGACACGTCTGTGGTCCGTGCGCACCCTTTCACTTCCTACGGCCACGCACAAACCGCGTTGCATTCATTTTGACAAAGGCACCTAACGTCCGGCGCATGCTCAGAAGATACACGCTTCCGGGAGGGTAAACGAAAGACTCGCAAGCGACGAGGCATGCACACAGGGAGCGGCTTTTGAGTCGTTGTTGACGTGGAGTTATCCGGATTTGCGCAACTGGCTACATCTTGATTCTAGATCTAGGGTATTACGTCCTGTCCGAATTCGAAGGCGAAGGTACATTGACAAGTCTATAAGAGAATGGTTGTACGACGAGCCGTGTATACTAGCTAGAGTAAGGTGGTATCATGTAGGTCCAATGCTCCCAATTCTGATTCATGCCGTGCTCGTAGCCGACTGGGAGGGCGATTTGCCCACCCCACTGATCTTGTCGCTGGTTGAATGCAGCGCGGAGGATGCGTGCTTCTTGCCGCGCTGGACCTGCTTCGTGCTCTTTCGCATGAACAGCCTAGACATCACGAACAGTATTAGGACGGAAAGCGTCCAGAACCCAAAGCCATGCGCACTCGACGAGGGACTGCCACATCCGCAAACCGTGCATAGGGATCACTTGCGCATGAACTTGCTGCTCCGAGACCGACTGCTGGGGTGCCTTCGTAGGGTGATCGTCCGGATCGAACACGGCGCGCACTGCATCAGACGTTTTTAGCTTGGGCACCGTGCGGTGTGTTGCAGGCGCGTTGTGGTATATTGTCTTCTTTAGCAGCGCAACGGCTTCTCCCTACAGGTCATGTATGAGCTTCGCGTGCGCTTCAGACGACGGCTATCTAGTCAATGACATACCGTGTCCCGCCTACCAGCGATGGCACTGGGGGGCGGGTTCTCGTCCTTGAGATCAAGGGGTCCTTGGCGCCTTGTCAGTGCGTACCGAACGGAAACTTCAGAAACGCTTACCCCAACGCCGTTCCACCTCTATCTCCCCGACGGAGCCGGAAGATATCGACGCGCTCGAAGACACTGTGGATTCTCGGGGACCAATCTCCTCGTGTATGAAGCCCTGCTCTCTTGCGTGCTCCAGGAGTCTTGCGGCCTTCGCCTCGTACTGCTTCCGTTTGCGAATGACATTCTCAGCGGCGCGCTTGTACTTCCGGTCCCACTCCTCTTGTCCTGCGAGCCACCGGCGTACTGGTTTCTCTTTGATAATGCCGATTTCCTGGGGTTTCAACCGAAGCGCTGCGATCTCTTCGGCGGGCTCCATTGGTCTGACATTGCCCAGGACGTCCACACGCTCCCTGATCATGAAAACCGCGGGAATATCCTAGGTATATGTGAGCGATGATGAGCGCTCAGTTTCGGCCAATAGCTCCTACCTCTCCGCTTGATCCACGAGCCATGCGAGACGAAGTGTCACTGGGGAGTTTCTCTGCCTGGCCTTGCTTGACTTCGCGCTCAGCAGTTGCTTCGTTTGAACGGTACAACTCTATGTCCGTTCGGTCGCCTTCGCTGTCCGCACTACCGAGAGGACCGGAAGCTGGCTTCGGATGTTTGGCGTGTTGCGACCTGTGGAACTTGGAAGATGGGTGTTTGCCAGAGGGACGAGCCTCATCCTCCGACTCCGATCCCGAGATCTCCGAAGGTGGTCTGTGCAGCTCGGGGAAAGGGTTACGTAGCAAGTGCTCGCTAGAGTTGTCTGTGACATGCTTGACGAACTGAGCGATTGATCGGTATGCGTACTTGGCCTGTAGTATTCTATTAGCTACGTTTCCGGTTCTAACGTAGTGAACATACATACACAATCCGTGAAGGTGAAGACCGTCAAGACATGGCACATATCTGTGCAGTTCCGTCAGCGCAGAAGCAGAAAGGGACAATAGATGATACCGGCCATCAAAAACTTGCAGATGAACCTGGTCGGTTGCTCATGTCATCGCATATCGGACACTGCGAATGTACATAGTTGGCTTACCTTCGTCGGCGTCTGGAACTTTTCCGCATTCTCTTTCTGGCGCCGACCTTCTCTCAGGACACCAGGTCTTGCAGGATAGTCTGTCGGATGTGCCGCCTTGTGCGCAATGTAGATGATCTCATCCCTCAAACATTCACCGTCCCCCGCGATGATGTATAGAGGGCAGAGGTTGCCAAGCGACGATTGCAATACAGGGGAGACGAGCGGATGAGAAAGTTGCCTGTCGGAGATACGTGAGTAAATACCGATATCCCGATGACTGGTCTCTCCAGACGAACTCTGTTGTCGCATACAGCTGGATCTGTGCGAGCAGCTCCAGGGGTGTCGCGTGAGGGTCCTCCATCAACACTTTGGGTGGTTTCGGCTCCCAGAAGTCCATTGCTATGTCGTACTTGGGGTCACCCTGCCCGTCCTGTGCATGGCCTTCGTTTGCACTACTCCCCGTTGCTGGAGGGTCGTCGTTGTCTTCTCTCTGCATGTCTTTCTGAGGAAGAATATCTTCCGAGGGTTCTTGCAGATCAACTGAGTGTATTTCTTTCCCTGCTTCAGCGCTCTGCTGCAGTCGCTGCTCGACTTGATCCATGAGGCGCTCATTGTCCGGTTTGAGCTTGTCCGTATGCCCTGGTTGAGGAGGGGGATTCGTTTTAGTGGGAATAGCGCGTGTGTATCCCCCTTCCGACTTCGGGTTGACAGGCCATAGCGGCGAAGGCTTATGAATGAAACCATGGGGTGGTATGATGTCCTATGGTTCCGATCAGCTCAGCGACGTGATACGTAGACGAGCAACTCATACCGTGTCCGTGTTCTGCATGACGCTAGGAAAGCTATGAGTGAGATCTACCCAGGGGCTAATGAGGACGGCGCCTGCAGGTTGCGGTAATCCAAGATCCCTCAAGACCGTCAAGACTGTCAGGCACAGCGCAGCGCCCGCAGAGTCGCCGGCAAAGACGAGCTTGGAGGGATGTACAGGCTTATGAACCGAGCCTGGTGGGGGACTCGTTAGGTAGAAATCTGCGAAGCTTTGAGTATCATGGACGAAACGCATCTGGATCAAACCTACATGCGGCGAGGACGTCTTGGAGGGGGCAAGGCCAAGGGTATTGAGGAGCTTTCCTACAGAGCCAATTGATGTTAATCTTCCCGGCGAGTTAGCTCTCACCTACCTATAATTCACTGCGAAGGCGCGCCCATGCATTTTACGCGCTATGAGATAGCGTAAGTACTACGCTACACCGTTCCCAGCGTCCAAATCTCTCACCATAGCGTATGACCTGGTAGCGATGTGTATCTGGTATATACCCTGAGTATACGAAGTCCTTCGGGCGGACACAAGACTTACTGATCGAACCCCAGAAGTATGCACCTGTACAAGCTCGTATCATGGTGATATGTACATCGGCGACGACTGCTTACCTCCATGAACATACAGCTAGATTGCATCAGGTCAGAGGCCTAGAGGATAGACGCGTACTTCGCAGAATACTTACCATAACTCTATCCAAGTGTTCCATGCGTAGGATGGTGTTCTCCTCCTCGCTGAGCTTATCGTGATGCTTATGGCCTGAATCCTCCAGGAAGGCCTTCTCTGTGATCCACTCCCCGTCGATCCATTCGAGCCCCCTGATTTGCCACCAGCGCTCTCCCCCAACGACATGCTTGAGTTCCTCCGGACCGAACCATTCGATGAGAGCGTCGGCTGCTTTGTTGCACGAGGAGAGTGGTATTTTCACTGGGACGACTGCGCACCAAAACGGTGCTGGTACGTGTGTGTTCGTGCTAGATGCGCCCGTTAGCGCGTCCAGATGCCTGAAGCCTGAGTACCAGCACACTTACAACGCTTGTAAGGACTCGACCGTGTTTCTGGTGCCAAACTCTATAAACGCCTTGACGATATGAAATGCCCTGATTGATATTGCGAATAAGAGCTTCTCTCTGTGTGCCTTCCAGCGGTGAAGCTCACTCGTCGTAGAGAATGTCATCCCACCCCTGGACGGTGCCATCTCCATCTTTGTACTTGACGCCCTTGCGCTTGGCATGCTTGAGGAACGTCTTGAATACGACTACAAATCATGGCAATAAATGATGGTGCAAGATATATGTGATCCTACACGCCCTACCTGGAGTGATGTGTATGGCCGCTGAAGTGGTCGTGACGGGCATGAGTGGGAATTAGAGAATATGTAGAGTATAGCGATGTTTCTGTGTGTTGGTGTGGAGGAGATAACGAGCGAAAGGGGTGGACGAGAACGGTCGAACACGACGCAGCCATGACATTCGCGCGGTCAGCCACCAACGCGAGCACGATCGTGGAGCGCGTGTCAACCCTTCGCGGTAGCGTGCCTATCACGTGGTCATGACATCAGCGCTCCTCAGCGATACCTTTCCAGTTGTCTCGTCGTCGTTTCGGGCTAGTGCAGGCATACACACCCTATTTGTCATGCAGGACAAGCACATATATTATATTACGGTCGAGGTAGTGAGCGGAGTTCCAGACTACAGGGGCTTATGCTACGCGCAATTCAGAGAGAAAAAAAGACGAATGATGCTACAACAGACAACAAAACAAGATATCGAGATCGGTACCGAGCATAGTCAGAAAGCTGGGGACGCTGTAACGGTTTCTAGGTGGTATACGAAAGACTTGAATAACCTCGCGTTTGATGTCCTGTAGGTGGGCCCTCTTCAACGACGGGAGCCTTGGGCTTGTTGGCTCTGCAGGTAGCGATCGATCTTCTGGCGCCAGCGCACGTATATTCCTTCAGTGGGGGTAGGATTGTACCGGCAAAGTCCAAAGAGGACCAGTTGCTCCTGAGACAGAGTTAGACGCCATATGTCATAGTATGGCGTAAATAGCTTACTTGGAAGCCCGGGATGATCCATACTTGCTCGCGCGCTAGCAAGGACATTGTCAGGGAAAGTAGATCATCGGGCAACGCAGGCAGCAAATTACCTCGGCGCACGATCTCCATGGCTTCGCTCGCTTCAATGCGGCGAGAATACATTACTACGCAAAGGGCCGCAGTTAGTCTCGGCATAGCTCCAGGGAGGACGGCTGAAGTGGTTCTTACAGTATGCCGCTACAACCGTGGCACTGCGGGAAAGTCCCTGGACGCAGTGTACGAGTACCACTCCGCCAGCGCCGATGGCCTCGTGAATGAACCGGCAGGCAGTAGGCAAGTGGATGAGGAGGTCGGCATAATCCACGTCCTCAACGCGGATGCGGAGGTGGCGGATGCCAGAGGCCGGGTTATCGGCAGGAATAGGCTCGGAGCCCACGGAGACGATGTGAGTGATACGTCTGTCCGCAAGCGTCCTAGGAGAAATCGCAGCGTCGATCCTGCGAAGTAAAAGGGAAAGATTCTGTTAGAGAAGGTCGCTGTCAAAAGGCATTGCCACCGACTTACGTGCCCAAATAGAGCTTTCCGTCTATGACGGCGTTGATATTTCTCCAGACCATGCTTGAACTTGCCTTGCTGCCGCTGCTTGTCTACAGTTCAAGATGCTGCGTCCGCTGCCGAAGCCGGGGTCGACGGGTACCCAGCATCGGGGAAAGCTGGGTTTTGTATGAGCCCGCGACCCGGCAGGGCGCACGCACAACCGCCGGGTGTTGCGTCGGGGCGTATTCGCGGTGAAGCTCATGGCCGGATACTCGATAGGCGTAATGGCAGTTGCTGAGAGCAGGGCGATGTAGCGCGCACAGCCTTAGACGCAACAAGCCCGCCGACTGACGCGCACGTGAGCGCGTCCTCTCCCGAAGCGCCCCACGTGTCGCGCGATGCACCGTCAACGTCATTGCTCGTTCTGTCGCGCTGCCACAGCTGCCACCGTCGGCCGTCGCTCGCAAGGAGTACTCTGGCTGAAGCTGTAGCCTTGCAGTGTCATTTCAAGCGCATCCCTCTGACACAACAGCTCAATTCCGGGGCCTCGTGCTCTGCGTTATGACACTCCTTCGACCAGGCTGCGACGTTTCAAGCACAACGCCTCCCAATCTGCGGCACAGGGACCATATGGCTGCCCGGCGAATTGTGTATACCATGGCACACTCCACCCTCCGGAGGGAAATAGCATGATCATCACCCAATGAACATACAAGGAAGAAGGGATCTTACGTCCCTTGTCTACGGATACTCGCATTACGCAGTTGTCAGAATCTGCCAAATCTGCGTGCCATGCCAATACACGGAATCTATAGATCCATCTTGATGTCTATCGCTCCAGATGGTGACTCTTCTCTGAGACTCTTAACTCCGTGAGGCAATGATAGATCATCTCCAAGTATGCTTGAGTCATGCTGAGAAAGCCCTGACTACATCCTTCGTGCAGAACATCCTAGACTCATGTTCCCAACATCTTTAGATTTCTTCCAGATACCGGCAAGCTTCCTCCATTACCTCGAGGCTGCACGGAGAATACGGCTAACCTCTACCAGTGCGAATTGGTCACTCACAACTTCGCCGTAGCTGCCTCATGTTACGAACTATCGCTCTCTCTGACTCGAAATTGGAGTTTGCCGTCACCGTAACCGCGGAAGATGAACTCTTCCGTCTGAATAATTGTCTGGCACCACTGAAGTGCATTGCTTTATGACCATACCGCTGGTGAGACGATTGCACAGAATCCGCAAGGAGTACGGGGCTGTAAGGAGGCGGTGACTTCTCGAACCTAGTTACCATTTTAGGCATAGGTGCGCTGTACATTCCGGAGGCGCCCCCTCCGGATGCTACCCCAGGGGCTTCTCTCCACACGACGGGTGACACTCGACGTTCTGAATTCCGTGTCTGTGTCAACGTCTGATAGTCAAAGTTATGTGTCCGGCGAGGATTACAACAGAACATCGAAAGTCTACACGAACGATTGGTATAGATTACATTGCGCTTAGATATAGTTAGACTACGTTGACCGATAGCTCCGCGCAATTGAATACAATTAGTCCGTTGTGCATTACCGCTCTGCCCTAGCCCTGCCAACCGGGCGGTTGACTTGCTATACTCAATCACCGATATAGTGGCGCGAGAAGAGGTCATTTTGGATCCAGAGAACCTGACGACGTACGCAGTCAGATCCACTACCAAATGTTGAGCTCGGCTCCGTGTTATCGTACCTTGTTGATCGCAGCCACCGCCTCGATCTTTTCCGACATGGAGCATACACTCTCCGGGAGCTGGAGAATTGCAGAGTGTAGGACCGTTTGTAACCAGCCAAGCGTCAACGCGATATCACGATCTATCATTGTCACAAGACTCTGTCAGCAGATACCTCTCACCAGAGTGCCGCATACATACACGGAACGTTCAACGGAGCGATACCCATGGTTCGTTGGTGCTTGAAAGGCGATGCGCCCGTATGCATAATGCCAACCTTGTCCATGTACGCCCAAGTCTTGCCACTAGAGTAGTCCGCTGTCAGGACGCGACGAGCCCACGCTTTCATGAAGACCTGAAACAAATAGTGAGGATCGGACAACAGTGAACTGATACTTCGCATCTTACCTTCCGGAAGACAATCTGTGCGCTATCCAAGGTAAGCTCCTCGAGCGTCTGAGGGAGGGGTCCATCGAAGCCCTGTCACGTTTCAGCACTGTCAGCTGAAGGACAGAGACACACACAGCACCGAGGGAAACGTACCTGGTTCCGGGTCATGAAAACCTTCTTCGTGATGTCGAACTCAAACAGCTTGGCATACATTCCATCCACCATGGAGGGTATAACATCATTCACCGAGGGTGCAATCTTGCTGATCACCTCAGCATCCCGAGAGGTGAAATTCAAGAAGTCGGTCAGATAAGCAATGCGGTCCTCGAGCGAGTTCTTGATCAACAAGGGGTCAACCTCTTGGGTAAAGACCGGACAGCGATACTGATCGTAGTCCGTGTGCGACGAAGAGGAGTTTAGAGGGGTATGCGAAGACTCGGTGGCAGTCGGCGAGTGGGAGGAGCTCGGCACAGGGCTGGATGATTTGGACGACTTTTCGGATACAATGTTGCCCGAGAAAGGACAAACAAGAGGCTCCGAGATGTCGAGGGTTAGCGAGGAGAATTGGCTCTGCATTATAGAAGCTAGGCACGAGCTGACTCCGGCGTAAGGTCGTTATGCGGGTTGGAGGGAAGACTGATGGCGAATGGCCGTCCCAAGCCTCGAGAGATGCGGGCAGCACAGAGGAGGTGCGAAAGCTTTAAGAAGGGTCTCGAGCATGGCAGCCATTCGGGAGAGACAGGGTCAGATTGTACGGCAGGATGGCAACGCGCAGTGTACCGTGCGTCAAGCGAGTCGAGAACAGGGAAACAGTCAGCGGATGGGTCGACCTGGCCTGCGGAGGAGCGCGCGAGAGCGGTCGAGGCATGGCGTTGTGGCGCCAATAAGGGACCTCCCATTCCCACGTGGCGCCGACTTCCCATCTTGGGATTGTAGAGGGCGTCGGCCGTGCCTGTCCCCGCCTGTCATCTCGCGCTGTCTGCAAATGTTGGCAATGCCGTTACACGGCAACTTGGCCATAAAACGCCACCGCTGATGGTACAAGCATGCGCAGACTGCTCCGGACTTCACGGTGAGTACCATGGCATGTATTGGCTCTGTCAAAATCGTCAAGCGACCAGGTTCAATCTTACAAGTCATCACCGTGCGCTGGTCGCCGTATCCCGGGAGCTGGTCGGCGTTCATAAGAAGTTATTCTTGAAGTTTGCAGGGTGGATGCACGAAGGAGCTCATCGGTGAGCGTTCCATATCAATCACCATAACAATCAGCGCGAGAACTTGCAGAACCACAGATACCGACCCCGATGAATGTGTCGTGGAACAACCCTTCGTTTTGATCGAGATGGTTTAGCCAAGACATTGGGCTTGTCCTCATTCACTGGGTGAACATAACCACCCCAGCTCGCGCATTGTGGACGAAAGACGCGTGTGTGGCTGAGGCTCGGCGAGCGTGTTACAGCTGACGCAAAAACTTTGGGCGCGCGAGCCCCCGCAAAGGGTGTGCTCGGATCACGGCAAACCCCGGCCGGACGCTCTCAGCCACAGCTAGCCCCGGGCGCTCTATGCGATTTCGGCCTGTACAGCGTACTCATACTTACCGTAGATTGTTGCAATTACATCTTCCCCCGCCTAGACCAAGGGAAAGACATCCAGAAGGTAACTTTCATGAGACAGAGCGTCCAGGAAATACTTAGCAAATCGGAATGCCTTCGCGTACGTGCCACAACATGGTGCCAATGGCAATCTCGAGCTTCCGGAGGAGCAATATGGCAGTTGGCCATGGAGATTCGACATCCGGGTTCTTGTTTGGTATAGTTACATGCAAGTTAGGAGCAGGAAAAATGTCTTGTCAAGCACAGTACGAGGAATCGACCGTAATTTCTCAGAATGCGCGACGCGTCGTTGCGCGTCGCGCGTGCAGGCGCGCAGAGCGCCCGGGGCTAGCTGTGGCTGAGAGCGTCCGGCCGGGGTTTGCCGTGATCCGAGCACATCCCTTTGCGGGGGGTCGCGCGCCCAAAGTTTTTGCGTCAGCTGTAAACGCGTGTAACACAAACTCACGTGCATCGTGACGCTCGCGTGTGCAAACAAGGTGATCTGCTAAATACGGCGAACAGTAGCCTCTTCGAGCTGATTTTTCTAGTTGAGAGTCGTCTCGTGGGACGGCCCCGTAAGATACCCTCGCCTGCTCCTCTCACCCATCGCAATACGTTGTGATACCAAGTTATACGAATGCCGGGCATTGGATCTATAGAATGGGACTCGGTGCGTTTCGATCTAACTTCAAAATCCACAACAGCGCTAACTAGGCGACCTGCGCGATCAGGAAGAGGATAGAAGCCGTCGCCGTCATCACCATAAGGCTTCGACGGTGCATGGCTGGGTTACCAAGATGCGCGGGACGCTCTTGGGCAGCGAATCTACTCGTCGGCAAGGCATCCGCGAGATGAAGGAAGCCTGCGCGATACGCAGATACAAGCAGGAACACCCTGAGGTCTTCCGCAATCGCAACAACACCGTCCTCTGGATTTTCCCCAGACGCAGCACACGGCGCACCCACCACCACCCTAGTCACCACCATGCGCCCTCCCACTCCCATTCGCATTCGCACTCACATCACTCCCATTCTCATTCTCACTCGCGCTCTCACTCCCGCCGTCGACACCATGACGACCCGCACTACGACGACCGGCGGCACCACCATTACGATGACCGTTATCGCGAACGGTACTCTGGGAGACATCCATGCTTGCACTTCCACCACCGTGTCAAGCCGCATCATCACGGCGTCGGTACCCTACTCGCCGGCCTATTCATGGGCAATCGCAACCTAAAGGAGAAGGGACGCTATTTGAGGCATCTGGCCGCGAAGGAGAGACGCAAGGAACGTCACAAACGCAGGCGGCAACGACGAGATGAAGCGTATGCGATGCACAGGGAGCGGTCGATTGGTAGGAACAGGTGGTGGCATGTGTGAGCTGAACACTGCTCCGTTTAAATTATGATTGTGCTATGTATGCTTGTAAGGTATGTATACCCTCGCGTCTTGTGATGTACTACTATTATGTATGGGATGTTCAAGCACAACTGAAGAGCTCGCCGGACCGACCATTATGTTGGGCTCATGATATCCAAGATGCTGCTGGAATACATACACGGCTGCAGCTTGTTTTCCTCACTAGTCTGAGTCCACCTCATCGTCACTCCTGCCCACCTCCATCGCATCCGCGTCCGTAGTAGACTGCGCGACAGCTTTCTTCTTCTTTTTCTTCCTTTTACGTTTCTTCTTCGGGGATTCTGGATGGCCCTCCCCGACAACCGGTGGAGGCCCTGGGAGGTTCAGCAGCGGCAACCCCAGCGGATCTTGGCGTGCCGTTGGTTTCTTCGGAGAAGATACCGTTGTGTTGGTACCTGCTGTTGTAGCGACGGATGCACCCACAGAGGGCGGGTGGGAAGCACTCTCGCCAACAACCGGTTCTGGGAACGGCGGGTCAGCATGCACATGCTCACGAACGCGGCGCGTGGTTGACGGACCAGACGAGGATGCCTGCGGGATGCCTGCGATCTTCGATGGCAGATGTTTCAAGGGAGATACGCGAGCCGGGTGGTCGGATGTTGAAGAGCCCTGCGCGTGTTCTCGCATTTTAGGGTTTGTAGACTGCCCATCATCGGGCGAACCATCCTGCACGGCGGCGCTCTCCTTGTGCTTCTTTTTCTTTTTCTTCTTGCTGGTCAGCGCAGGGGTAGGTGCGTCGCCTTCCGGAGATTGTGCCGCCGCGGCCCCCTTGGAGGAGGACGCCATGTCGATATCTGCATCGTTCTCGCCCTTCGACGTGGACGGCAGCACGCTTGGTACCGCCTTCGTCTTTCCAGCCGCTTGAGAGACTGCCATCGGGACCGCCTTCTTTTTCTTCTTCTTCTTTCCCTCGCCCTTCGACGCGAACGGGTCGACCCGCGCCTTTTTCGTGATCACGCGCGCCCTACTGTCCTCATCGTCGTCGTCCGAGTCCGCCGCGGCGCCCCCGGCGGCGGCGGTCTTGTTCGCGCCGGCGCGCGAGGGCTCCGCCTCCTCCTCGCGCTCGCGCTTCTTTCCCTGCCCGGTGAGCTTGTTACGCAGTTTGGCGGTCTCGCGGCTGAGCACGCCGGTGGACTCGGGCACCGATGCGCCGACGCCCAACCTGTGGCAGCGGCGAAGTTATCAGTCTTCCGCGAGCGAGGTTGGAGAGAGGCTGGGCGATGACGCACCGCGCTGGCCTGCGCATGTATTCTTCCAGCTCCTTATCGTCGTTACGAGTATAGGAAGGGAGTTTCGCTTTGGAGGACTTCATCCATCCCGAGACGATGCTGTTCGTGAACGCCATGGACATGTCGATCTGCGCCTGCAGCGTTTCAAGGTCTGGGCCATCCTGTTCGTCTTCTGCCATAGTGCTCGGCGATGGTACTTTCCCGACAGTGTGCACGAGAGATAGGACGCGGATTTGGCAGCAGAGACAGACTTTACAGACCGTGAGCCAGCTGCGGCAAGTGGCGGCAACTGCCAGAGGGTGATCGTGAACGTAGACGCCCATTACGACTTGTTCTGCATCCATCTTCGTGCATAACACATTCCTTGCATCGTCCTCTCATTCGTGCCGCAACTAGTCACCTTGCAGACCTTTTCCCAATAATCCACGGACGGTACTCCTACCATGTCTGTTTTGGCCAAACGGAAGCTCGACGAGCTCGAGGATTCCGACGATGAAGAGCCTATGCTGGGGCGCCAGGTACTACCGGTTGCAAACCTGCCGGACTCGTTCGATGGGGTGCCTACAGACGGATTGCAATATCTGTTTACTGTTAGGTACGTCGCGTTGAGCTCCACTACAGCGTATGCTAACTGGACAGCCATTTCATTGGCCTTTAGACGTGATGCACGCCTGCTTCCCCATGTAACGCGGGTAGACAACCCATACGCTACGCCGGAAGTTCCTATTACTGGACCGGAGCCGGGGCCCAGCGAGCCAAAACCACATCGCGACGTCCTCCCTTCCGAAGAATGGCGCACGACGTTTTTGCGGCGGTTCAAGAACTTCCGTAAGGTGCGCACCTCTCTCAAACTACCAGCTACCTTTACCTCCTGACAGGACCCTGCAGAATTCCGTACAGCCCACTATCCATGTTCGCATCCCTAACGCTAGCTCCAAGATCATGCCGGACAAGAAGGAGCGGGACCTGTGGTGGGCGTTTCTCGCTGGCCGCCCGGAGAGTGAGTGGAACCCGCCCAAGAAGCCGAAGCAGCCCAAGGTCTCCCGGTGGCAGCAACGCAATGCGAAGAAAGGCATGGGTACGATAGCGTTTGCGGACGACCTTCACGAGAATGCGTCCCTCTTCTATGATGCCCCAGATGGTGGAGGTGTAGAAGCGGGCCCCAGCAACGCAAGCTTCGACATGCAGGGCGAAGCGTCGACCAGTGAGGCTGCTCAGTCACTACCTACACCCTCCGGAACGCCCGCCCCACCCGAAGTATCTGCAGACGTCTCGATGACTAGCGAATCCGATGCTGTCATTGTGCAAAGTACGCCTGTCGTTTGCGTACCACGCGAACCGACGCCAACCCTCATGCAATATATTGATCATGTGCGTATAAGCAGTGGCGTATCAGTATGCATGAATGCTCACTTCTTCGTTTAGCGATACGCCATACATCTATTGATGTATTTTACACATTGGATCAACCTACGTCTCGATTCGCCGACCCTATCGGTGACGGACATCACGCAATCCCATGCGCGATGGATGTTCACACTGTTGTCGCGAGTAGATGATTGGATATCAAGCGACGAGACAAGTCTCCTGCGCAATCTGGCTCGAGCGTGTATATCGCTCATGGCTGCACGGCGACGAAGGCGCGCCGCAGAAAACGAGGATCCGGAAGAGGGTGAGGACGTGAAGGTGATGGACGATACGTCGTGCTGGATGATCATTGGTGCGATTACGGGGATGTGGGGCCAGACGGACCTCTGGACGGATGCTGAAGTTTCGTTGAATGAGGCGATGGATGCAGCATGAAAGACGGCAGAGCTCTGATAGGTATGTAGTAGTGTATGTACATGACATCTTGATGACATCTGTTGCACGTTTGTGGCTCTTGCGCACATGCGTTCGTCCACAACCTGGAAAGTGCACGTCCTCGTTGCCGCCTGCAGTCGTTGCTCTGAACTCGCTTGAGGGCGTCGGTCAGTGCAGGCCGGGGGGACGCGATGACCCGCGAAATGAGAAGTGGCTGTGTGCAGTCTGGGCTTGTGAACCCGATAAGGGAGAATGCGGGCGGGCTGTCACGTCAAGCGGCGTTGGGTAAGGGAGCGACGGCCGGAGTACGGCGACTACTCTCCGTCGCTCCGGCCGTAGATGAGTCGCGACTCCGACTGGATGGCTGACAGCGTCTGAGTCTCGCCTTGCGTTCCTTCTTGACCCAGCCGCATCCTCCTTTTTCTCCCTGCTGCTTCCTTGCACACCCCCACGTTCCTTCTCTCCCTCTCGGTCCTTCCTCAAAACTTACCCTTACACCACCACCTATTTCACCAACGATGCGTACGGTCGCCCTCCTCCTTGCCCTCGCCTCCTCGGCGTTCGCGTTCAGCGTCAGCGAGCCCAACAACAGCACCGGCTGGACTACCAGCGGCCCCAACGTGGTGGCATGGACCAGTGTCGCTACTGACCCTGCCAACTTCACCATCGTTCTCAACAACCAGGTATGTACACCCCTACGCAACGCGCGTTCGAGCTGACCGCTGATTCTATTTTACTTTAGAACATCTTCCCCCAGACCACTCAGGTCCTCGCTGCCCTTGTTGACGCCAGCCTTGGCAAAATCACTGTGAACCCCCCGAGCGGTGGCTGGAAGAGCGGCCCCGGCTTCCGTGTCAACCTTGTCAAGGATGCTCAGGACCTCAACTCCATCCTCGCCCAGTCCGATATGTTCACCATCTCGACTTCGACCTCGAGCACCTTCTCCACCGCTACTGGCACTGGCACCGTCTCCGCTGGCAGTGGCAGTGGTACCTTGTAAGCCACGCATCGTGCTTCTGCTGTATATCGGAGATATTTACGTGGTACGCGTTCTAGGACTGTTCCCCCGTCTGGTACCACCGGTAGTGCTGGTTCCTCTGGCAACACTGGCAACACCGGCTCCACTGATACCACCGGTGCCCTGAACCCCACTGGTTCAGATACCTCGACCACCCCCAACGGCGCGTCCGCCTCCATGGGCATGCAGGCTGGCCTCTTCGCTGGTGTCGCCCTTCTCGGCGCTTTCCTCGCTTAGAGCGACATGGCGCCGTGTTGGTTTTTTCTGTACCGCTCTGGGTTCTAGGTTTCCCCTTCGATTTGGCGTGAGCGATATTACACGTACAGCGGACGCTTATCTAGAGTAGACGAAATCGTGTTTTTCGTTTACTTGCGGCGTGGACTGTCGATGCATAGTAGTAGCCTTGCTAGCTGTGTATCACAAGCATATCTCCCTATCTGACTGTCTTTGTGTGCCTTAATCCGTGCGCAATTGATGCAACGCCTCTCAGGCTGTCAGACACACGTTGAAGTTGAACTCAAAAGATCTGAGCTTGAGCTTGTCTGCGCGAGATTCCTCTATTCGTGTGGACCGGAGCGCAGATCCCGTTCGCGGTCACGCCAATATTGCTCAGCCACACCTTGATCTACTCAGCAGTAGCAGTTGCATCTCTGACCGCGACGACGACAATGGCCTCCTCTCCCGACAACTTCGACCATTATGAGCACCTGCTCCCTCCCAGCTGGAAGACACAAGTAACGGCGTGGTTGCAAGAAGACACGCCTTCGTTCGACTACGGTGGTTTCGTCGTCGGCGAAGCCCCGCGCGAGGCCTTCCTGCTCGGTAAGGGCAAGCAAACCGCCGTCCTCGCAGGCGCGCCCTTCTTCACCGAGGTCTTCACACAATTGGGATGCGAGTACGTCTTCTCTCTAGTCTACACGGAGCTTTTCATCGCCGTCTCTTCGCCCGGTCCTCTGTGGCCGCAAGAAGAGCGCGGACTCCGCGAGGGCGGGATCGCTGACTGATACACTTCGGTTATGCGCTGGGGCAGGGTCGAATGGCACCTGAAGGAAGGCGAGACGTTCGAGCCGGTCAAGCACGTCGCGACCGTCCGCGGCAAGGCGCGGCACATCCTCCTCGGGGAACGCGTCGCGCTGAACATGCTCGCGCGGTGCAGCGGGATCGCGACACAGTGCGTGCTTCCCCTGATTTACGTTTTCTCTTCTTCCCCTCGTTTCCTAACCGTTCGCGTGCGATTGGCGGCGGGTCGTGCAGGTCGAAGAAGTACAAGGACCTCGCCCGCGCGGTGGGGTACAAGGGCATCATCGCGGGCACGCGCAAGACGACGCCGGGCTTCCGGCTCGTTGAGAAGTACGGGATGCTCGTCGGCGGCATCGATCCCCACCGGCACGACCTGTCGAGCATGATCATGCTCAAGGATAACCACATCTGGTCTTCGGGTGCGTGCCCCCTCTTCCCGCACATGTATACATCCCGTTGTCTGAACCCTGGACTGCTATGCGATGCAAGGCTCGATTACGAACGCGATCAAGCAGGCGCGTAAGGTCGGCGGGTTCAGCCTCCTGCTTGAGGTGGAGGTCGGGTCTGAGGCAGAGGCGGACGAGGCGATCGATGCTGGAGCGGACATTGTGATGCTCGACAACATCGAGGGCGCAGAACTTGCTGGGGTTGCGAGCCGGCTCAAGGACAAGTGGGCGGGCAAGCGCAAGTTCCTGTTCGAGAGCAGCGGGAACATCACCGAGGCAAACTTGCACGAACGGGCGATTAACGGTATGCTCTTCCGCATAGACAAGGCGAGACGGCAGGGGACTGACTAGCGATTGCTCCAGGTATCGACATTCTGAGCACGAGCGCGGTGCATCAGTCAGTGCAGCACATAGACTTCAGCTTGAAGATCCAAAAGCCGAAGAACTAGACGCAGCCCAAGTGCCGCGGTACAAAGGTGGAGGAACGACAAGAGAAGCAGAGTGTATATTCCTGTAGAACACTGCTGGATAGTCCAATACACACATCTAGCTATATCCCATATCCTCGGCCATCCACGATTTCACGAACCCAGATTGAACAACGAAAGCGCATTCCCGCCCCTTACGGCGTCCTTTTCCGTCTCTGTCCAACCCCATACGCCGTCGATCGCTTCCAGGTTCTCCACCACGCTCTTCCACTTCTCCTGCGTCCCGAGCGGAGGGAAGAACGGGTGGTCCGTCCCAAATAACATACTCCCGCTCCCCACCCTCCGCTTCTCAGCCCCATCAACGCCCTTCGTACTCGCCGACGCCGCAGCAGAAGCCCCCGCCCGCGCGTACTTGTCGGCGCGGCCGATCGTGTCGCTGACGAAGCCGAGTTCCTCGGAGCCGTACGCGACGGCGTCGAAGTAGAGCCTGCCGAGGTAGTAGCGCGCGTCGTGCGCGAGGCGCGAGGCGACGAGCGGGTCGTGGTCGATGCAGGACGCGAGGCGGGAGGAGAGCTGTGGGAGGGCGCCGCCGGAGTGCGCGAGCAGGAGGCGGAGGTTGGGGTAGCGGTCGAAGACGCCGGACAGGATGAGACGCGTCGTGGCCTGTTGCGTCGTAGACGATCAGAGCACGTATGACCCGGGAAAGAGCTTGAAGCACTCACGATGGTCGTCTCAAAGGGGAAGCCGAGAGCGAGCGGGAGGACGTGTCCGCTCTCCTTCTCGCCCCATGCGTTCTTATCCACGCCATAGTGCGGGTGGAGGAACACCACCAGCCCCGCCTTCTCGATAGCTGCCCACATGGGCTCGAGCGCGTCGTCGTCGAGCCCCTTCCCGAGTCCGCGCGTGCCCATGATCACCCCCTTTAGGTGCGGCAGCTTCGCGATCTGCTCGACGGTCGACACGAGGGACTCGGTGCTCGCTTCGGGCACGAGGGGAAGTAGGCCGAAGCCATATAGGCGCTTCAGGTTGGACGTGAGCGCGGGCCCGGTTGAGCAGTACGTCTCGAGGTCGTCGTTGAGCTCTCCCGCGAGCTTGTGTGCGGTCGGGGCGGGGAGGAAGTCGAGCCATGGGTTGGCGGAGCTGGTGGATGCATCAGTATTGTTCAATCCTATTGGTATACCAGTCGGGTATACGTCGGCCACGCACCTTACGACAGACACGTCGATCCCATGGAGGTCCATGAACTTGAGCTTTTCATCTCTATCCCAATACTACTCGGCGCGGAATCAGTCGAGGCCGCTAGCGCGCAGGCGAGCCTAGTAGCTACCTGTGCACCGATGGGCCGTCCACTGCTGGGCTCGTCGTCGAGGATGAGCAGGCGCTCCTCTTGTCTGCCTTCGGGCGACGTGCGGGTGAAGATGCGCGGGACGGTGGCGCGGCTGCGGAGGAAGGCGGCGTAGCGCGGGAGGTAAACGTGCGTGTGGATGTCGACGAGCAGTCGCGATGCCGGGGACATGGTGAGAGCTCTTAGCTACTACCCGCGACGTTCTCGATGAGTGGTCGCTGGTGCGGAACGAGCGTAGACAGCCTGGTCGTGGCCGTCGCGGGCTGCTCGGGAGATAAGAAGGCACGGTTCGCGGAGGCGGGAGAGGCTCCGCTCAACCCGCGATAGTTGCAGGCGCGCATATCTCGGAGTGTCGCGCCCACGTGAGCCAGTGGAACTTGGCGAATCCCACCTCCGATCCCTCTTTGCTTGCGATTGACTGGCTGATTGCCCACATCCGTCTATCTCGAGTGTTTGTGCCATACCCAGTCAAGCATCCGTAGTGAAGATATGCCTTCGGTCCATATATGGTGTTATTATCCGTAGAAGGCAGAGCGCTTGAACCATGAATGCAAGGGCGTACTCCCTAGACGAGCCACACAGGCCTGCTACGGCCACGGCATGCACCCGAAACCCCTCGCGCTCGGAAGCACGACACACTGGCGGCTTGCTGCAGCAGCGACTTCGCGAAGTGAAGGAATGTTGATCTAGCATTGCAGCAGCATGACCGCCTTGGGTTTAACCGACCACTCGGACGCTCGCGCTTCCCGTCTCCTGTTGCCCATCTCTATTCGCATCTGTCACTGTCCTTGTCCTTGTCAAGCCACAGGGCTCCTGCGGCAACACCGACGACGCGTAGAAACCCGAATCCCCCTCTTGGCCACAGCCTGCACTGGCCCCTTGCACCTGTTCGGCGATCGCTTATAGCCTTCGTTCCCTTCCTAGCACGCAATGGCACTCGCAGACCCCGATACCGCATCCTTGCCGGATCTGGAAAGCCTTCAGCGCGAGGTATGCATCCATGCGCTCTGTCTCGAGGAGGAGTTCCAGGCAGGATGCGCCGCTGATTGACTTGCGGGCAGCTTGAGAACTTGATGTCCGGTCTGGGGCGCACGCACGAGAAGATCGCCCAGGTCGCGATGGAGGCGGACCGACGCAACGCGGAGCTCAGGGAGAAGATCATCGAGCTTGAATCGCTGAATTTAGACCGCATGGTCACTATACAAGACTTGGAGATGGAGAACCTGGAGCTGCGCAGGCAGTTGGAGGAAGGGCACCCGTCGGAGGAGTGGGACAGGCTTGTCAAGGAGAGAGACCAGGCGCTGGAAGACAAGGAGAAAGCGCGTAAAGTGGGCCAGGAGCTGTTGTCTGCCGTTCGCCAGGTGCGTTATGCGGGTTTGAAGCCGAGAGGTCAATTCAAGTGCTATATTCGTGCAGCTCGAAGCCCAGGCGAAGCGATGCACCTGCGCGGCTGCACGTGCCGCATCGACATCTTCCTCGTCGAGCAACACGACCCGCGCCGGCCGCGACAACTGGAGGTTCGCAGAACGTCAGCAGCCAACGGCTGTGGCGTCCGAGGAAGGTCCCGCGACACACCCCCACCCAAGCAGGGCGACCACGCCTACTCCCGGCGCTCTGGTACGCTGGAATCAGAACGATAGTGGCTCTGCAACATCCGGGTCTTCGCAGTCGCTTGGGTCTAATGGTTCCTTGAGCACCCAAAGTTCTTGGGACACACCGTCCTCCGCATCGAGGGCCATTGCCAAGGCGAATCAAGCATGGTACCTCGAGTTCGCCAAAGCACCCGGCACGGCACCGATGAGTCGCGGTCCTATCCCCTTTGAATATCTGGCAGAGCAGTTGATGCTCAATGAAGAGACGGTAAGTTTCCCGTCCCGTTCATGCTTGACTGGCGCTCAGCTCGGTGTGTGCACGTCCAGAAACGGGCGGTTACAGAGTGTGTGCACGATGTCGTTGTTTGCTGCAGCCTTGGAAAGTTGAATGTTGCCTAGGTTGGAGCGCATGCGTGGCTATGAAACGCGCATACACGCGGAGTCGGACTGCGCGTTCGTCTATCAACCGTTCATCTTGGAGGGACCCGGGGCAACTTATTTCGTTGAATGGAGCACTCCTGACAGACCCGAGCGCCTTGCAAAATGGACGCGGGGGCTGGGCGATCTACATCTGTTCGTCTGGCCGTACAAACCAGTGAGACGTCCTTTGCTGCATGGGATCTTGACATGTCTGACCAATGCACGGTGGGTGCAGAACGGAGGTTGGTACTACGTCGGTTTGCACTCGCTGGTTTACGCAGAGATGGAGTCCCGATGGCCGATCCTTGACCGTAGCGTGAGTTTCCTGGTGGCGGTGGCCGCCGACGATGTCTTGCTCACTGCTCGCTGTGTTGCAGAATAAGAGGCAGCTTCTGGATAACCTTCGCAGCAGGAACCCCGACATGAATCCTGTGCAGTTCCGGAACGACATCAGAGAAGGCAGGAAGGTGCAGGTCTGTCTGCGATTGGAAAGCAAGGGTCTCATGGAATCGGAAGACTTTGCGAAGGAGTCCGGCCTACTGTTCGAAGAATGAACAAGGCTTTGGGCGTGTGTCTGGAGGATGGACCTGGAGGCTTCCGCATCTGATCACTATCTGTGTCTGGTATGTTCTTGCTTCGTTGTATGTGTGTTTGTGGCGATACTCGTGTTGTATTTACCCAAGTCATGGCTCGAGTGTTGTATGATGGATATCGGGATATTCAAGTGCATGAAACGAGCAGAGAGCGACGGCGTAGGGGAGCCTGGGAGAGGGGCCACGTGGGGATCTGAGATGGGAAGGGCTCGAATAGCCGCCGTCGCGTCTCTCGAGGGAAACAGTCTTGTCCGCCTCCGCCGTCCCTGTCTCTCCTTCCTCCACCATCCTCCACCGCGCTCGCGCCCTCGTTCCCGACGCCCGACGCCCTCCCCGCCCTCCCCCTCCCTCTCCAACCCTCATACACCATGCGTGTCTGCTCGGCGTCTGCAGCGCGCGTCCTCACGCTCTTTTCTCTCGCGCTCCTTTCCTCACACTCCTTCATCCTAGCCAATGCTCAGGCAAGCACGGGGAGCACAGGGCTGATTCCCTCGCCTGACTCTCCAGACGATGGCGGGTCTGGTACTGGGACTTCAACGCCCCCAGTCACCTCCCCGACGCCGACGACCACCAATACCCCGGTCACGAGTCCCACTTCGACTCCAACTCCCACCTCGCCCTCGCCCACTAGCACGCCCCCGGCTTCCACCAAGTCTACCACGCCCCACAATTCGTCCCACACCCCGCAGACGTCCCCGTCTGACACAAACACGGCTAACACCAATACCAATACGCAGACGTCCTCGCCGAACTCTGCGACTTCGGACACTTCCTCTCCCGCTTCGTCTTCTGTTCCTACTTCTGCCTCTACAGACACGTCCGTGTCAGCTACCGCCACTTCGGCTTCTGCTACCCCAAGGTGAGCCCACGCGCGTCCCATCAAATTCGCTTATCACTACAGAGTCTTACCGCGTATTCAAACAGTGCTACGCTCCCGTCGTTCACATCTCCTACCCCCTCTGTAACTCAGCCGTCGAACACACTAGTTGTAGGCTCCGATCCCACAGGCCAGGTTAACGACGGCCCCGATACCACAACCTACAACTGGCTTTCCTCCTCTGCGACCGCTACTGGCGCGGCGGCTGACGACGTATCAACATCATCCAAAGGGTAAGCATAGATCCATCTGCCAATATCCTGCTTCCATGTCAATCTGGTTGCGCCCCCCTCTCCAGCTTCTTCTCCAACAAAGGTGCTGTGGCGGGAACGTTCACAGTCGTTGGCGTTGTTGCCCTTGGTGCCGTCTTCGTCGGTGTCATCTATGCGAAGCGTCGTGCCGCGCGCCTGCAGGATGAGGAGGACATGACATACTTCGAGAAATACAACGGCCCGAACACAGACAACCACGATAGTGGCCCTGGTGATCTTAGCTTCGGTAACGACAACCCGAGCGAGGCGCAGATCATGACGCACGCCGCGCCCGACGCGTACCCGGATCGCAGCATGCACTACGGCCTTCCGACCATGGAGGAGTATGCTCAACCCCAGCCCATGAACTTCTCATACGACGCTCCCGCTGCTGGTGTAGGCTACCCCGCTGGTACCGCATACGCTCGCGCTCATGCGCAGCAGGGTCAATACCAATACGACGGACAGATGGGCGCATACGGTGCGGACTACAGCGCTCAATACCAGGAGGCGTACTATGACCCCCGCCGTTCCCCGAGTTCGCCTACCCACCCGTACGCGGACCCGAGGAACTCCCCACGGGCTGAAGGTGCCCCGCCTGTGCAACCATACGGCTCCAACACTGAGCTGGTCGAAGGCGAGGCCCGCTGAACTAGGTCATGAAAACCGCCTGCGCTAGCGTTCTGCCCCTCAAGTCCCGTCCGGACATGCTCTGACGTCTGGGCCGCCGAATGCGCGCGAGCGATATACCCTTGATGATGAACTATTCCATATCTATAGGACGGGTGCGTTCTGTACTCTTTTCTTCTTCCGCCCTTCGTACGCCCGTCCGCAGGGTCGCCACGTTAGTTCGTGCCATCGTAGTTCCGCCTTTTTCTTGCCCGCTTCAATGCCGGTGACATCTGCGCCTGTACGTCTACAATATGGGTTCATGATGCATACGTTGTGTGTCTCTGTGTCTGTAAAGCTACTACTATTACCACCCACCTACCTTTGCCACTCTTGCCCTCGTGCGTTGCTCCCCGCCACCCACAAAGTACCTACAGTACCTACACGAGTCGGCTGTACGTTCTTGTTCTGTACCGCCTGTCATGTCGGCGTACAGCGAATGGGAATCAACAACCTCTCTGGTCGCCCAACCGGTCGTCGTGTGTATCATCGAGCCAAATGAGTGAGCGAGAAGCTTTCCGAGCCCAGCAAGTTCCGGCCTCGGGCGTCACGCGGGCGGTCCGGCTACGCCAGAGAGCGCGAATGCGGGGGTGGCTGAGCCCCGTCGGACAGCGTCCCGCACCCAACCTTCCACTTTCCCCACGTCTCCCACGTCGTCGACCTAATCTTCAGCTCACCATGATCCTCGTAGCCTCTCGTACATCTAGCTTGACTACTCTGAGGAGCGTGCGCGTCGCGTGCACTGCGCGGCGATACATCCAGACCAGACAAGCCCCAGCGAACGCGGCGGAGGCGTACCTCGAGCCCGTGCAGGACCGGCCGGGTATCACTTCGTTGCTGCTGAACAGGCCGAAGGCGAAGAATGCGATTTCTCTGAGGTTGTTGAAGGTCCGTCTGGGGGAGCTGTGGTTTGCCGCTTGTAAAAGACTCAGCATGCACTGCTACTTGTAGGAGTTCCAAGAGTGCCTGGACAAGGTACAATTCGACAAAGAGTACGTCCCAACCCATCACGCACTACCCCTCCTGCATTCCTACCGCGCGTCCTAAACTCACCTCCATGATCCCAGGACGCGCGTGCTTGTAGTGCGCTCCTCGACCGTCGGCTCGTTCTGCGCGGGCGCGGACCTCATCGAGCGCGCGAGCATGTCCAAGGCGCAGGTCGACAAGTTCCTCATCGACCTCCGCCGCGCGCTCGGCACGCTCGAGAACCTGCCCATGCCCACTATTGCGGCGATCGACGGCCCTGCGCTCGGAGGAGGGCTTGAGCTGGGGCTTGCGTGCGATTTGCGCGTGGCCGGTGAGTCCTTAATCCACGTTCATTTGAAACCTTCAGCGCGAGATGTGCTTATGGCTGCGTGTGCAGGACATGCGGTGACGAAGATCGGTCTGCCGGAGGTGAAGCTCGGGATCATTCCCGGCGCGGGAGGGACGCAGCGCCTTACCCGCCTCCTGGGCCTCGCGAAGGCCAAGGACCTCATCTTCACCGCCCGCGTAATGACGGCGCAAGAAGCGCACCAGATAGGTACGCCTTTCTGCGCGTGAGATGGTAGATAGATGCCAAGCAGCCGTGCTGATGGTTTGTTCAAGGTGTTGTGGACTACGTCTCGGCTCCTGAGACGACGGCGTTCGACAAGGCTCTTGAGCTTGCACAGCAGATGAGTGCGAATGGTGAGTCCAGAGACTTCAGTGAGTATCGCGCAGACGGATTGACGATGCGCCTCAGCACCGCTTGCACTCAAGGCAGCCAAGCAAGCCATCTCTCGCGTCCCTGAGCTCGGCCTCGAATCAGGTATATATCAGCTACGACTACTTAAATACGAGCCTCATGATGAATCTCAATCACAGGACTCGACTTCGAGAGGGCCTCGTATGAGCCGCTGCTACACACAAAAGACCGGCTGGAGGCACTGCAAGCCTTCAAGGAGAAGCGTGCACCGGTGTTCAAAGGCGAATGATTGGATCCATCCACAAGCAGAACTAGTGTAACAATACATCTACATGCGGACATGTACATCTCCAGGTATCATATGCCACGCGCAGCTCACACACTACGAGTAGTAGGAGGGGAAGAATGCATAATTTAGAAACCATCCAACATATCCTGTCGCGACGCCATCTCGGCTCAATTGCCCGCCCCGCTGAATCGCGACGGTCGCGCGTTCGCGAAGGACGATGCGATGTTGCCCGCAATGTTGCTCATGCCGTGCATGGGCATGCTCGGCATGCTGATCTGCTCGCGCAGGGGCTCGAGGTCCTTCATGATCATGCTCAGCCTGCCCATGCCGAAGCGGTCGCGCATGCCCTTCCCGTCCGCCTCCTGCGCGCCCGCGCCGTCGCCCGGGTCGTTGAAGCCCTTCTCGGCCTGGCCCCAGTCGCTGCGCTGCGCGAGGTACGGCCGGAGGAGGTTCGCGTCGATGCGTCCGAGGTAGCCCTCGGTGATGTACGACTTGAGGATGTCGGGCTTGACGAGGAAGACGTTGCCGAGCTGTCGGATGAACTCGAATCGCTCGTGCAGGGAGGGGATGGAGAACGTGTCGATGGTGTCTTGGTAGGACTTGAGGTCTTTCGCGAGCATGAGACCGCCCGTGGCGCTGACGGGAAACTTCTTGAGGTGATCAAGCAGAAGCCTGACAAGCTAAGATGAGTACCGGTAGTGTTTGTATGATCACGACGGTCAACATACCCGTGGAAGGCTACGCCGACCTCCGTTAGGAACACCTCAAGATTCTTCCCGCTCAGGTTCGCCTTCGCGGCATCGCGGACCTTTTCCAGCATGTCGCAACATGCGATACATGGTTCGGTGTTGACCCGGGCGAACGACAGGTCATCGTTCCTAGGCTTGAAGTCCGTACGCTTCTGCTTCGCGAGCTGTGCAGAAAGCCAGGTAATGATCGCTGTAACAACCACGTTAGTGACCGACCGATGAATAGATGCGCAGAAGACTTACCATCTGTCAGCTTTTGTGTGACCTGATTCGCGCCGCCTTCGATCCTGGACACGGTTTGGTTGTTGAACACGACCATCTCACGTCGTATCGTGACGGAGCTGCTCGCGAGAGGCAACAGAGCCATCGTCACATAGCGCTGCCAGAGGTGACAGATGAGATCGACTTCGCGGAGGACTGTGAGCGGCTGCATGCTTGGTTCTGACTTGGTGTCAGCAGCTTCGAGCCTTGCCTGAGTACTAGGGTGGAGGTTAGGGCAGTGTGCTCCCAAGACGGGTGCTTGACACCCACCTCTCGATGGCGGTCTCGATGTATGAGTTGGCGATGGCAGCCGACAAAACCCGCAGTAGCGCGAAGGTATGCTTAGGTCTATGGATCACTGTTCAAACGATGGCACACCGAATCAGGACGGATACGACCTACACATCGCTCGACGGGCTGAGTTCAACGCAACGGCCGATAGCCTCGGCGTGCCACTTCAGCATCTTCTCCGCGACTTCGACACTGAGTAAGCCATCTTCTTCGCGAACGGGGTCTTCTCCTGGCTTTTCAGGAGCCTTATCTGTGGACGAGCTTAGGCCGCCGAAGCGCATGAGAGCCGCCGCTGCCTGTGCAGAAGTCGTGGACGTGCCAGAGGTAGATGTCGTCGCTGCCGCGGCACTCAGCTGATCGACCATTCGACCGAACATCGACGATTTGCCCTTGACACCTGTCCGTTCCTGAGAACATGTCAACCCCCTTCGCCACAGACTATGTCAAACAAGTCCTACGTGGTAGCGAGTGAATTTAGCCAAATAATTGGCATAGAGTTCACCCAAGCTGCGGCTCTCCTTCTCAAGGTATCGTTGTCCCTCGGTATATGGAACGAAGAGCTCCTCCATGGCAGTCTCAAGCATGGTGCTGATTGTCGCGGCAGTCGCAGTATTAGAGGCCGCTGACGCGGGCATCCCTTTCACCGTCCGGTCGAATTCATTTGCATCAATGGGAGAGCGGGGAACGACCGAGGGAAGTTCGTATGCCTTGAGGTCCTCGACCAATACGGACGTTTGCTGGTGAACGAGTTGCAGTATTCGAAGGAACCCTAGGTCTGGCATGTTCGTCGTTCTCGTTATGAGTTGTTCTAGATGGTGTTGTATCTACCGTGATATCAGACATTGAATCACGGCTACGTACGCGGATAGGATACAGGACTTACTGATTGCGCAAAAACGCGCTGAAGGAAAACCTGCATGACATACGCAGGGTTGGGGAAGACTGCCTGCACAATCTGCGCCTCTTGGCCAACAGTCGTGCGAATCTCAGCAAACAGTTCTTGTAGGCCGGACTCCGTCACGGGTGGCGGCGCATCCGGGTCTGGCAACGAACCCCAACTATGAAGCTATGATTAGGCTCAGAGCCAAGTGTAGAGCCCACCGAGACTTACAGCTGGTCGTCTATGCTTGTGGACTCGCCTACTCGGTTGATAAAGAAGTCATGCTGGTTGACGTACACTTGTACGCACGACGCGCCGCCATTGAAGTCAAGTAATGTTTGCGCGCAGTGCTGTTCTGCTGTATCAACACGTATATCAGCGAAACAAGCAAACCAAGCCTTACGTGCATCATCTTAGGGTCACCTCGCCTATATGCTCGGTCAAATAGGTGCAACATGTCCTTCTCGAATTTCTCGCAATATCGGTCAATATGCTCTCTTGTCTACCATGAGGTCAGATGTCAGGCGTGAGCAGCATGTCTCCTGTAACAACAGCCTACCTTGTCAGAGAGAGGCAAGTCGACCTCCTTCGCGACAGTGGCAAGCCGACGGAGGAGGACGGCGACCTTGCGTCTGCCCTCCTTACCCTCCTTCTTCAACGCGTCGATTCGTGTTGTGTCGTCCTTCGCGAACTGGCCATAGTAATCGATCAGGTCGTACGCAGCTTGCGCGCGCTGTCGTTGCTGGTGGACAGACTCCATCTGCTCGCCTATACAGGGCATGAGTTGACTCATGAGTGGACTTTGAGAGTTGCTTATTACCGATTCGGATAGCTGTCCGCCCGACCTCATTCATCTTCGTCTCCATCCCCGAGAATGACTGGCCGACTGCCTTGCATCACATTGGTGCGCACATGTGAGCTTCAAGAACGAGCATAAGCGCAGCGCAGACCATACCTCAAACCCTCGGTTCAGCTCTGCCATCTTCTTGGAATAGTCTCGCTCCGCGACCCTGACGCTCTTCTCGCTCTGCTCCGTCTTGGTCTGGACATCCTTCCGCACGGCGATGAGCCTGTCTACGGCAGCTTCGAACGTGCGAATAAATGGCTTCGGGTCGAACGCTGTTGCTCTTCGTTGGATCCAGCTCACTCTATACCACCACGACTACCACGATGTACTCACGGCCGGGGTCCGCTTTCGACTGTGCGATGAGCTTCTCGGATATCACACCGACAAAGTCCTTCACGTCGAACTTTCCCTGGGACGTTGAGCATTGCATTAACAGAGCGCCCTCGTTCACAAATCCTGCGCATATACCTCAAAGGCCTCTAGACGGAGGTGATCTTGTACGGACGGGTCCAGTGCCCGGGGTGGTAGCGCCATGTCTCGTGTCTGACTCTCCGTCTAGCAATTCCCGCAGCGCCGCAATTGCAGTCCAGGTGTGATTTCACAAGCACGAGCAATTACAGAGCGATTGTTAGACCGTTCGCATGTAGTTAGGACACAGAGATGAAAGCTGCGGTGCAAGATGCAGCAACGGTGGCGTACCCACTTCAAGCGACCAAACAGAAGTGATCTAGGCGCCGGCGTCTACAGAAGCGGATCAATTGCTCACTGCTCAGTGCTTGTATCTATCGCTAGGCCCACTTCCGCTAGGCCCCCTTCGAAACACTGATTTCTACCGCCCCCCCCCCTCAAAGCGACAGATTCTAGCATGAATATCATACTAGACTACAGCTCATGCACGGCCCCGTTATCGGCGTTATGGCTAGCCACTCTCTTGTCCATCTCACGACATCTTGTCTGTCCCCCAAATGCCTCCGGTCAGCATGCGCAATGCAACTCACAGATCATGCATGTCATAACGCACCTCGAGCTCAAAGAGGTGTGAGTCATGCGACTCCGGCGCAAGTTGTCGCACGGCTTCTGCGAGATGGTACAAGTAGTCCTACAAGCCGCTGTCAAACAACGGTAGAGCACGGGAGGAGCGGCTTACTCACTTTGTTAGGACCAGATGGTCCGACTGAGTGCCATATGCGCTCGGCAAGCTTGTCAATGGGCTCGGAACCAACTAGTAACAGCGAGCCCCCTGAGTACCTGGTCATACATTGGGACAAGCGATGACACGTACTGAAGGATGGATTGTCTGGTCGCCCAACATAGCACTAGCGTAGATCGCTTGTTGAGCCACAGACCAGAGAAGTCAAAGTAAGACAACCTACATAAGCCTACAACCAAACGTTCAGCGTGAAGGCCTGTCATCATTCAACTTGTAGAAACTGACCTTTGGAATAATCACAGTCTCGTGGCCGTTCACGAGGCCGTATATGTCTAATTCTTCAAGTGTATAACCATCCTGCATTCACCAACTTGATTCAGCCGCAAGACCGAGCAGGTTGAGAGTGGGCATTACCTTCTCTCGATAGTCTGGATACCTCGTCAGCGCACGCACCATTTCATTCGAGTCGTGAAAGTCCCGACGTCTCTCACCTAAGTAGTCTCGCACTTCAGATTCGTATACGGGATCTATTGTGTACGCAACGCCTGATTCACTTGTCAGCCACCACAGTTCCAGGAGGCTAACAAGCCTCCACAAACGTACCCCACACGACATCGTCGTCAGGGAACGGATCCTGTCAAATATCTCCACGGTCATCGTTGAGCATCGATACATGACAGTGACATCGACTCACGGATTCAGAGAAATGGTCCCAATCCTCCTTGTGGATCAGAGTAACCACTCGTCCTGGATTCTAGCGACAAAGAAAGTGATGCGCGTTCCGAAACCGGTTGTAAGTATGAGGTCCATATAGTAGCGCGATGAGCAGAACTTACCTCCGGCGTCCCTCTATGATCGTGCGACTTCTGCGCAAATCGGCGCACATAGCCCTTCAAGTATCCTGGAGCTGCAGACACAAGCGTCGCACGCACTTGATCAGCAGTTCTATCCTCGAAACAGAGCAGGGTGTAGCTCACTCTGTGCGATCACATGCGGTGGGGGCTGCAATCAAAGCCTACGCATCAGTCACCGACTACACTCGATGCGACCGGTACCCAGTGATAGTAATACTACTCACCTTCCAAATGAGAGACCCGTAGCCGAAGACGACGTACGGCCGTTCGCCCGTCGTCGTATTCCTAGTAGCCTCAGCCTGAGGCCCGGGAGCCGCACTGGAGCCATCCGGTACCGACAAGTTGGTCTCGGACGCCATATAGCCGTCGACGTCGACACGGTCGTCACACAACCTGCACAACCCGTTGAACTGCAGCTGATCCGCGGGACGATCGCGCGCCGATCTGCACACAACGCGCACCACGATCCGGGACTCCCAGGTGGAGTCGATCGGGGAAGTATATCAGTGTGCTAGATCTCCTGGCCAGGTCCGGTGGAGCGACATATGTATACATAGCAAGCGCCTCACTTTACCCCGGTAAGTAGGCCACGCTGTGCCGCGCACAGGACAGGTACATGCTTATGCATGATACCAAGTCCGCGATCTGGCGACATTCTGCACGATCACACGCAAATCATACGTCTTCGCCGATTTGTAAGTCTTACCTCCGACGACAGCTTACAAACCTACACCGAATTTGGTCGATGGGCCTTATGGAGACTGTCTTTGTACATTATCACAACTTCTATTCGGGACAAGTATCGTACCTATCCATAGAATATAGGCTGCGAGCATCGCGGTGATAGTGATACTGTGGGACGTTACAACAGGGACATGAAGGGGTCGTCATCGGAAACAAGGAGGTCGGAGCGGAGCGGTGCGGTGGGTGATAGCGAACAGGGGAATGACACGGAGAGCTGCGACGCAACTAGCCTATGAGTCAAACGGGATGCAATGGATGATGGGGGGGGGGGATAGCGGACTCGATGGAGGAGTGGGGAGTGGGAAGATAGGCGGACTGTGGTGGATGAATGCGCAGGTGCTGTACAAAGGGGGCAAACAAATGAACTTCGTACAGCGATAGGATGTGCTGAGATAGAGAACTACTGCAGCGGAGTCGCGCATGAGCGGCGTGCGCAGTAGGGGGACGCAGCTCGAGGAGCCCCCGAAGGGTCCGAGCGGCGAGGTCTCAAGTGGGGATAGGCGAGCACACAGACGTGCGGGGTGGCAGGGCTAGCTAGCACGGATGCGGCCGGAGGCGTCTGATTAGGGTATGCATGCCGTCCGTATTAGACCATTGTGGTAGTAGGATGTCGTGTCGAATAGAGACCGTATGCCGTTGCGTCGTGGAGTGGATGTAGTTTTGACTGCGGCGCGAGCGAAGCCCCAAACAACCCTTACGCGGATCCGTGGAACTTCATATGAATCTGATGCCGGCTCTTCAGCCAGCCCTTGAACGACACGATGAACAGCGTCCAGCAGAATGCCAAACAGGTGATCGCGACGCCGACGTTGAGGAACATCATGACATCGTCATGGCCTTGGCGCATCGCCGCGATCGTCAGGTCTTCCGTGGAGAACATGAACTCCAGGCCTCCGCACGCGAGGAGGAACGATGCAAGCGCCTCGGTTGGTGGCCGCGATGGGAGGATGGAGCGAGGAGGGCCGAGCCAGAGGAAGAAGTACGTCAAGCAACGCATCACAGCGAAGCCAGAGAGGAGGTAGCCCCAAACCATGTGGATCTGCACCTGGAAGAGGTACGTCTGGAAGTGCGCGCTCATCGCAGCACCAGTGATGCCGATGCACAGCGCGGGGAAAGGGTTGAAGCTTCCAACGTAGCTGGGAGGCTCAGCAACAGCTTCTTGGGAGCGACTGGAAGGAGGTACGGCAGAGGTCGCACCGGCCGCGAGCCAACGCCTGATGCGTTTCGATTCGATGCCCATACCAACGAGGCCAGCGAACCAGAACATGACGGCGATAGAGATGTGCTGCATCTGCTTGGTGGTGTACGGGTCACCAGGGTGCGCGCCGAAGCGCTCCATCCAAGTGTTGGTAATGCCGTACAGGAAGATGACCAGCGACTCAACAAACTCGGCGGTGGGGTACTTGCCGTGGTGGCGAGGTGCCCGATTCCAAGCCCAACCAAGTTCCGAGAAGGAACCCAAGAAGCGAGCGAAGGTGACGAGACCATAGCACCAGAAAATACCGCCCTCTGTAGGTGTACGGTCAGGCGAAGATTTAGCGGAATACTGGGACGGCACTCACTGATGAGATGAGCGAGGCATGCATTGATAAAGCTACCACGGCAGGCGCCGGTGTAGACTACAACGCCGCTGATCACTTGCATGAACCCGGCAAAGACCAACGCTCTCTCGCAAACAGCGAACACCGCACGGCCAACGAAGCGGAGAACTTCACGTTTGCTCTTGCCTTGCCACGGGTAGACTGGCTCATCTTCATGAAGTGAGTCGTTGGAACGTTGAGGAGAGTGAGCACCGAACAGCGTGCGTTCGGAAGCAGCTGAATGGGGATAAGAGACGGCACGGCGATGGCGGCGAACGTCGTTCGCCCACTGCGCTGTCTCGTCGTGGTCGTCCTGTTGATGCATCTCGATGTCGGTCCTAATCGGCTCAACAATACGGGCACGCCTTACATGAAGAGACTCGTCCTCAACATCTTTGACCTTCAGCTCGGCATCGTCGAGCTCTTCGGGCTCATCGATGACGAGGTTCGTGTACTCTGCCTCGGCACCGTTCAAGTGCTCGTCGCGGTCGAGAATGACGAAGTTCCAGAAAGTCTTCAAGGTAAAACGGTCCTCGCCCGAACGGATGGCGCGGATGTACGTAACGAGGCGGAGGATTTGCGAGAAGACGTCGAGAGCAGAGAGTGCCACTGCGCATGCGAGGAAGAAATAGCCCTGCGAGCCGTGTTTGTTGCCTTCGTACCTGTGACGACATCACGCCGGTCAGCAAATGTCGAATCAACGGAGCGCCGAAAAGGACGGACAAGTCTGGCGTCAATTTACGGTAAAGCGCACTCGAGAAGAGGCCGAGCACAACGAAGGTATAGAAAAGGACAACTGTCACCCCATGCCATGCATGCTTGACAGAGCGCAGTGCGATTCCTGAGTAGAATATAGGAGATTAGTCCGATAACACTTCGCGATGAGGCGCGAAGCGAACGAACCTGTTGGAAGGGCACCGAAGAAGGCGAGAGACATGCATAGTGCGTGCAGACCCATCAATCCCGGATAACGCTTCTCATCGGCAGGCGGCTCCTTGATGTCGAGCCAGAAATACGAAGGCGGAGGCTGAGGAAGTTCGTCCTCCTTGAGCTCCGTTAGGGGTTGGGCGTGGTGGTTGTGACCGCCATGTTCATGGCCTCCGTCCCGAGGAATGAGATGTTGTTCTGAGGGGCCGGGTACACAGTCAAGTGATCGTACATCAGAGCAGGATGGTGCTGCCGTGGCCGAGAGGGCTGCGACGGCGAGGAAGGGGACGAGAAGGGTGGGAGAACGGAGGGGAAGACGCATGGCGGGGATGGCGGGAAGGGAGAGGGGCGTAACGGACGGCACGGGGGACCGAAGAGGAGGTTATAAGGCAAGTCTGGCTCGGAGGAGAACATGGGGGGACCGGAGGGCTGGACGGCAGAATTCGGACGACCGAAGGCTCGAGAAGTCTGCGAATGGTTGAGTAAGGCTTCGAGCACAAGACAGTCGCGACCTTCCGCGCACTCGGACGCTCACTAACACACAAAGTCCGTTCCGCTCGATGGCCTGACTAACATTCCCCGTATAAGCATCCTCCCTCCCTTATTTCTACACCTCCTCCTCCTCTCCCCCAGCCGGCTCTCCGTTCTCCTCTTCCTTCCCGGCGTCATTCCCGCGCACTGTCTCCTCGCCCCTCCCCGCGTCTCTCGTCCGATCCGGCGCTGTCGAACACTCTGCGGACAGTCATCTTCAGACGCGGACGGCCAAGCGGCCGGGCGAGATGATCGGGTCCCGCGGCTCTACGTCATCAATGACTCGGGCCCAAAACGGCAATCCTCCATCTCTGCATCTCGTTGCCGCCCATTGCCGGGCAACCCATCAATGCAGAAATTTGTCGCCACAACGGTTTCCCATCCGCCTCGCTCGTCCTTGCTCTCGGAGAGCTCGTGTTCTCATCTCCGGGAATGTGTCCAGGCCTTCTGCTCCTCTTTCGGTCGATTTTCGGCGTACCGCCCTCTTTCCGCCTTTGTCAAACACGCTAGCGCCTACTGGTTCCTCGGCGGTGCGCTCAGCGCTGTCTGCAGCACCGGCAAGACCCTTCCACAGAACGCCCTTGTCCGGATTCCTTGACTCGCGCTGCGTCACTAATTGATGGCCTTTGCCCAGACATCTTGAGGCATCTGCGAGTGGATTCGAATACTTGGTCTCGAGGCATCCAGACATGATAAATATCGTGTCTCGTCCCTCATGCTGAATTTGGGGCACCTACTAAGCGTCAATAGTCTCCGTGGACGACCATTTCCCTACACCAAGTCCCCGGCCGAATATACTGACGTGATCGTCCCTCCTTGAAGTCGACATATTATACACATACCGCCGTGCGTGTACGTACTACGTACGCTAGCGCTCGGCGGTTGACCGGCGTTGCGCAATGCGCATAATATCCTCTGCTACCCTTCCCTAGCCTTCCTTGTCTTGTCATGTCTTGCAAGTCCCTCTGTCCAAGGCCTCGCCCTATCCACAGGTCTCGCTAACTCCTATCATGTGTCCGCACATGCGCTCGGCGCATGCCCGATGTTACCTGCTATCAGACGCGCTTGAGCTCGGCACGCCCCTCTTGAGGCTTCTCGTGCTTCTGGTTCCTGCACGGTGCACTATACACGTAGAAAATAACATCTTCTCCGATATTGCAAGGCGCCCGACAGCTCGGACGTCCCAGCAAACCATCTGCCATCTTCCAACCCCTTGACCACTCGCGTCTGGCTCGAACCAGGCCTGTCTTCCCTCTGTCATCCGTCTCAGTCTTTGTCACCGCCGACGCCACCGATCGGCGTCACGCCGGCGGTGCCGGACATACTCGCTATTATGGAGTAAGTCATTTCGCGTGTTTTAGACTTTCTGCGAGGAGTCCCTGGCGCATGGCGTAGGTTGATGGCAGGACACAGCTGATCAGAGAGTGCGTTCGCCGCGCAAACGTTCATGCAGTCGTCGGGCGCGCCTGTCCCGTAGCCGGAGGCCGAACGAATTGCGCATCGGACTCATTCTGTCAGCGCTTCTTACTACCTGCGCAGGTGCCAAGACCATCCATTCCGAGTCACGCTTCCAAGACTTGGGCTGCTGGAGACTTTCAGGAGCCCAAGGTTTGGAAGGTCGGAGATAGCTCTCACCTGCTACAGCTGCGGCGTAGGGCCTGCATTGGGCGCCGGGGAACGTGAGCACTTACGTAGTCTTCAGGGCTTCTTCAGGACGGTTTCCCTGAATTCGCCCGAACTTTGAGTTTGCGGCCCTGCCAGTAACGCGCGCATCTCTCCACGAAGCGGTGCAACTTGAACGCGGCTTCTTGCTCGCACGGGCCGCGACGGGATGCCCAAGTTTACCGTTGGCATCTATCAAATAAGACGTGCAGGGGTGCGAACGCCTGGAGCCATACTTAGACTCCCGGATCGCTCGTAGGCCTGTCCGGGTATCCAGGACATGTCTGCGGAGTGTGCCGGACAGGCGTCTGGCTGTATGCACGTCATGTATGATGGCTGCATCCACGAGTGTGCTCACGACATGGATCGCAGCGGTATCACATCGTTTTATCGTGCATTGTGTACGTACGGCCCCTGCAGAGTCTGGACGATGCCTTGGATCATCTGAGCTTGCCGGATATGTTTGTATTGGATCGGAGCGCGCCGCTTTCTCGCTGCGGACGCATGCTCGTATTCCAAGGTCCCGCGCGGACAAGGCCTGAGCTCATTCTAATGCTGCGAGGCGCAGCTAGCTAGCTCACGCAGCTAGCTGCGGTATTGCGACACTATAGACTGAATACTTGCTGCGTGCAGTGCGATGGAAGACGGTGCAAGTCCGCCTGGGTCAGTGCTGCTGAAGACGACAAATACGGTGCCGACTGGCGTCAACGATTCGTCGGGGGTGCACCATCCGAGGTGGCCCGTAGCGAATATCAGAATACTGACTCGCGTGCTGCCTCTGTGTTATGTATTTCCGCCTACCGATAGATGGCCACAGCCATTGAAAATTCCTATTTCTGAACGCGGATGTGCCCGCGCTTCTCGGGTGTCTATACTCGGACTCAAGCCGACGTCGTTGTTGCGGACATAGAGCGGAGCATGTCGCTGCGTTGTCCACCGTGGATTGGTGCGTCGAACTCGGTAGCGAGCTGGCGGTGTGGTTGCTCATAAGAATAGACGTGATCAACTCTGTTCGAGCAGTCCATGGTCGGACGGCGATCTGCAGGAATCCTCGGGTCCTGGGCAACCGGATCTTGGTGCAAGTTGCAGCCATGTTGAAGTCGCCGTTGCGGTTTACGCGCCGTCGCGCTTGTACAGGATGTTAGAGCGTCGTCAAGGTCATGAAGCCGCCCGTCGTGAAAGCTTCGCATTCGGTTCTCGGAGATGAGATGCATGCGAAGACCGTTTGAAATATCGATATACCAGGAGGAACCTCTGCGAACAGGACGGCGCGTGCCTATATCCTGTACTTTTCAGACGTGTTCAGGTGAACGGATCGAACTTCCATATGGCCCAACCGGTTGTGTGTGTCTGTGATTTTGAACGTGTAGCCCGTTACTTGAGCAAGTTGTCTTGCATTATGTATACCCCTGCGTGATTTGATGAGATGAGCCCAAGTGTATTCTTCTAGTACCAATATGCTATATATTGGGGAAGATATCCTGTCCCATGCGATACAATAGGTGAGGTGTATATCGAAGGATGCGGCGGATGAGAGGTGCGTACAGCTGACTTTATCCCGTACCAGGCGGATGTCACACTCTGCATGTGCATTCTTCCGGTATTCACCCGCTTCTTCTTGCTCGATGTTGAGGAGTTTGTGTTCAGACTTAAGACTAGCAGGTGGCGGCCAATGTTGTAGCATGCGAAAGCTGTGGGCGGTTGTGGACGCGCTCGTATACCGGGCGCTATCACATGATCGCGTGGACGGTTGTGGCTGAAGGCTCCCGAAGAAGTCGGGGATGGGACTCGGAAGGTTCTCCACCGGCGACTGCAGAGGCCTCTCTCCGTCCTGGAGTCTCTTTCCACCTGTTGTCGTACCATCACGACTCCATGTCTACGTTGATGTCCACGTCTGCATAGTACGATATCAGCTCTCTGTTCTCTCTGACGCTGCTCTGATCATCGTACGACCTCCTACTCAACTTTTGCTGACGAAGAAACTTACACTTGGGCATTTTGCTACGCGCCTCACGCGCTCCTCGCATCTCTGGCGTTTCCTGGCTTGACGTTCGTTCTCTGGGCTCTGGGTTAGAGGCTGCAATGGCTATCATACGCAGAATTCGGCATTTCGTGTGGGGAGAGGTTCCTGCAACGAAGACGGAGCGCAAGCTGTTGCTCAAAATAGACTGGTTCATCTTGTCGTATTGTTGTCTCATGGTGCGTCTGTTCGCTACTTCGGCATGAACGCAATCTCTAACTTCATCTCAGTACTTTTCGAATTGTGAGCGAACTCTGCTTGCTTGGAAGAGAACAGCTCTCACGTTCCTGGACGTTTGAGAAGACCTTGACAGAAGCAACGTATCCAATGCATACGTTTCCGGCATGCGCGAAGAACTCCACATGTACGGAACGCAATTCAACGTGGGTTCTCCGCTTTCATGCGTGCGCAGTTACGACGTGAAGCTTAACACTGAAAGTCAGCAAATCAACACGATATTCACCTGTGGCTATATCATCGGGATGATACCAAGTGAATACCCTTCATTCCGACAAATGAACGCTGCATGTTCTGATGACGTACAATCATAGACAACCTGATGTTGCAGGTCGTACCGCCTCGGATATGGTTTCCATCTATGCAGATTGTGTGGGGTGTCTTGACATTCTGGTAAGTTCTCTTCCTTGTTATATCTCCTGGCTGTGTATCTTGACTTCATGTATCATAGCACTAGCGCCGTAACAAATGTCCAGCAGGTACGCGTGACAACCGTGGGTGCTAGCCAATGATGCTTACATGTTATGGTTAGATATATGCGATCCGGTTCTTCCAGGGAGTCGCCGAATCCTCTACATTCGTCGGCACTCACTACATCCTTGGATCGTGGGTGCAGTTTATACTATCCACATAGGCCACCGGATTGAAAACAATTTGAAGGTGGTACAAACCAGGGGAGCTAGGCAAGCGATCTGGCATTTTCACCTCGTCCGGCCTGATCGGTACATTGTGAGGATCACTTCTGTACACATGCGCTGTCCCGATACTGAGTAGAGATGGCCGCGTTAGATTCTCTGGTGTGCTACAAGCCGCGGTCTACACGTACGTCAATCGTGTGTAGAACATACTTTGTGCTCACAAGCTCTTACACGACGTTCAGGCATCTGAACGGGGTTGCCGGTCGCAGTGGATGGCGTTGGCTGTAAGTATCACTGTTCGCATCCCTGAATCATTGCTCACGTCGTGTTGGGTGTGCATAGGTTTATCATTGATGGCATTATCACAATGCCGATAGCCCTATACGGCTTCTTGATGTTCCCGGATGTGCCCACAACGACCAAGGCATTCTACCTGTCAGAGGAGGTCAGCACTATTCTGTAGTCGACTGTGTTGACGAAAACTCAACGCTTTCCCGGGACACAGGAGCGTCTGCTATCTTGCGAGCGGCTAGAGTCCGAGAAGGACAACAAGGACGTTGGACATGGGTATCTTACGTGGGGTCTCATCCGTCGCATTCTGGGCAGATGGCGGTGGTACGCATGTAGCCTGCTGGTGAGTCGCCTACCAACTGCATGGAATAGGGCAGAGTTCTTGACATCTTTTCTAGTTCGCGGTGTCGGGTGAAACAGAGAGCTTCGGCTCAAACAACCTCATGGGTCAGTGGCTAAAGGCAATCGGCGGGTTCACTGTCCCACAAGTAGGTACGTAGTCTTGCTTACTTGCCCTACACTCGTACCGCTCACATGCCCATTCTTGCATATTAGACTACTATCCATCAGGCATGACAGCCTTCGCGATAGTATCAACGCTCGTGTGCGCAACCTGGACGGACGCAACGAAGTCGCGTGCACGATGGCCCGTTCTCGTGTATATGTCCATCTCGGGCATTGTTGCCAGCATCTGCATCCTGATATGGAGCAGCCCCATTGGCCTCAAGTTCTTCGCGTACTATCTTGCAGGCGCGACGTACGCCGGGCAAGCGACCACTTTCGCGTGAGTCTTTTGTCTATGTCGTACATTGGAAGAGGTGTAACTGACTTATATACTACAGCTGGGCGAACCAAATATGCGCTGATGATCACCAGGAGCGTGCAGTCGTACTCGCCTCGATGAACATGTGGAACAACGTCGTGAACGCGTGGTGGCCACTTGTCTTCTACCCAGCTACGGACGCACCACGGTTCACGAAGGGAATGTGGGCCATGATCGGTACATGCATTGCCACCTTGCTCGTGACATGGCTGGTATGGTACCTCGAACGGCGGGAGAAACAGGACAAAGCACGACGCGAACGAGAAGAAGCGGAGGAGAAGGGATCGAGAAAGAGCCGGGATGTGGACGAGAAGAGTGTGAGGAGCCAAGCGGTGTCCAGCAGACGTAGTCATGAGAGCGTCTGAAAGGCAAGTCAAGGTATGAAAGGGTGGCAAATGTATATTTTCTTTCGCATCGGTATCCAATTGCGTTCGTGCTTCACGAGACTGGCTGTGAACAGCACGTGGTAGGCAACGGAGATGGCCTGATGTCGCGCGCGACAGAGGAATATCCCAACTTCCTGCTTATTCGTCGGCGTATGTCGTCGCGACATATCACCTATCAGGCCAGTCTATTCTTACCCTCATTGCTCGCCGTGTCATTTCTCATGACCTCGAGGCGTGTGAGCGACTTCGTTCGGAGGTGCGTTCTCTTCCTGCCTCTATCAACCGCACCTCGTTCTCAATACAACTCACCAATGATGCGCATTCAGACTCGAGCACACCATGACCAATTTACCCGCTGCTCCCCCGCAATCCGTTGGTTCGCCAATTCACCGCGTCCGGACCGACGCTGTGGGGCGCCACAACTCCCGGAGGCGGGGAGCGCGTCTTCGGTGCACTTTCGGAATAAATGGTTATACGTCGGACTTGCACCTCCTTCGTGCCGCTTGTGCATCCATCCCTCCGGTGCCCTCGAGATCGCTTCTCGACGTCACCTGCCAATCTCGGAGTCCGTCCCATCGCGCTTGTGGCGACGAGGTGTCGGGCACGAACAGCTGCGATTGGACGGGGAACAGGACGGAGCGACGTTCCTTGGATCTTCTCGGAGAAAGCTGGTCGCGAGACGGTATTGCAGCTCGGGTCAACCTGCCTCGATAGCGACCGACCGAGGACGCGCGACTCGAGACATTCTCCGCGGGCTCCACACCACGCGCACGAGGGCCGTTGGTTGCTCGACTCTCGGCATCCTGGATACCTGTGTGTATCTGCACCGCTAGCTAGGAAGCGCGATTTTTGCGCGGTATAAGAAGGAAGAGCTGGGCAGCCTGGAACAGCAGCGCCGAGTGCCCAATCCTCCAAGATGCTCAAGGCCTTCGTCGCACTCGCAGCCCTCGTCGCTTCGGCGACTGCCCACTGTGCGTTGCATCAAGCCTTCCTCCCTCGCCCTTATTGAAAGCTAACCGGGGCCGTCCCTCATAGACACCTTCCCGTCGCTCGTGGTCAATGGCCAGACGACGCCCGCCTGGGTGAACGTCCGCAAGACGAACAACTTCAACACCCAAGCCCCCGTCACGGACGTCACGAGCCCCGACTTCCGCTGCTACGACTCGCAGACGCAGGCGACGGCGGAGACGATCACCGTCCAGGCGGGCGGCCCGCTCGGGATCATGTCCGACGGCACGATCTACCACCCCGGCGTCGTGAACGTCTACATGGCCAAGGCGCCCGGCGACGTCGACGGCTGGGCGGGCGACGGCGCCGTCTGGTTCAAGGTGTACCAGATCACCGCCGAGACGAACGGCGGGCAGTCGATCACGTTCCCCGCGGAGGGCCTCCCGGGCGTGTCCTTCACCCTCCCGAAGAACCTCCCCAGCGGCCAGTACCTCGTCCGCATGGAGGCCATCGCGCTCCACGTCGCGCAGTCCTACGGGGGCGCGCAGTTCTACGCGAGTAGCTTTATTGGTTCCGTACGAGAAGGTGAGACTGACGTGCATGGCAGATCTCCTGCGGTCAAGTCAACGTTGAGAACGGGGGCAGCGGCACGCCAGGCCCTCTGGTCTCGATCCCCGGTGTCTACACCGGCTACGAGCCCGGCATCCTCATCAACATCAACGTGAGCTCATCCCTGCGCTTTCCTCTTATACCGCTAACGACTTTCGGACCATCTTTAGTACCCCATCCCCAAGAACTACACTCAGCCCGGCCCCGTGAGTATCATTCTATTACAGACATGCATCGAGTTGCCACTCATACGCTATCCTCACAGCCCGTCTGGTCCGGGTGAAAAGTCTCTGTATGTCAGTGATCGTGTGTCCTGTAGCGAATATCAATCTAGCATACCCTTTCGCGCCTCCATCCCCTCGAGCATTTCGAGCAGCCTGCGAGTGCTCGTATATCGAGAACGTAACCTCACTTTGTTCCAGTTGCGCGAACCAGCTTGAACACACCCAACCATCCGTGTAAACTACACGCGCGATGAAAACGCCACTGGCATTATAACGTGCTAGTACTACTCGATCGACTACTATCTAGCTATAGCTGAAACACGCGACACGTATGCGAGAGGGGTGTATACGAGTGTGGGAACTTGGAACGAGGCAGGGACGATGCGTCGATGATGGAAGGGGGTTAGGGAGGAGGAGCTTCTTGTGGCTTGTGGCTTGTGCACAATGCAATGCAATGCGGGAACAGCGGAGGGAGGCCGGTCATGTCGATGTGAGGAGGAAGGGGGGCAAGTGAAAAGGGGATAAGAAAGGACGATCTAGTGATACATATTGAGATATCGAGCCGCGGTCATGAATCACGAATCACGATAAGCTAACAAAGGTAACAGAAACAGAAAGCTGAAGCGTGGATAGAAGAGGGCGCGTGCGGGCGCCGACAAGGTATGCTCGAGCAGAGCCTAGATATGCAACAAGAAGGATGAGGGGGGTAACGGTGCGGCGGCCTTCGAAGTGCCTCGGGTCAACCGTAGCGCCTGAGTGTCCGGCAGGTCAGAGAAGGGCGTGCCGCCGCAATGCATGGAGAACCAGGGTCCGAACGCAGTTCGTGGGCGGAGAAGACGGGACGCGGGGGCGTTGGTGGTGCGTAGGACGGGAGATTGCAGATGCGGATGTGAGGTGCAGGTGCAAATGCGGGTGCTGGAGAGTGAAGGAGGTGAGGCGGACAGCGAGCGAGAGCAGAGCGAGGCGCAGACGGGTTGGCGATAAAACATGAAGGAAAGGCATCGTAGCGATGCAGGGAGAAGCATGTAGATGGCAATGGGATAGGGCATGATTTACACGCGGGGTTGAAAGCAAGGCATGGGCGCGTGTGCATGACGCGCGAAGAGCATGGTCGCGGAAGACGAATTGAAGAAAGAGCACGGCGATGCGGTGGAAGCCTAGAGCCACGCCAAAGGCTCGTGCGGGAAGCTTGATGTTACACAGCATGCTGCAAAGTATGGTCGTTTGCACATGGTATAGCCGGTCCAATCTCCCGGTGGGTTTGTTGGGCGAGCAACCGTCAGGAATGACGTTCACGCATTCGTTCACTCGTTGCGCACCTACACAGCACATATAGCCCATCAGTTTTACTGCAATACGCCTCGGGACATGAGAATGCTTACCACCAGGCGGCGAACAGGTTCCTCAGCGGGGCTGTCCTTGCTGGCGGGTACAGTACCAAACTCATCCGGCAGCGGCGGGGACGACGTAGGGGCCTTGGGGGCCGCCGGGTCTAGCAACTCTACATGCGTGAGCGTGTCGCGGCGCTCGCGCATCGACACGCTCCCGCTCTCCGTGCTGCCCGCAGGGGGCGAGTTCAGCAGGGAGGTCCTCCGCGCAGGCTGCGCGGCACCCATACCACTCGCCGGCTGCAGCGGAGGCTTCGAGAGGGACACGGTCGAGTCAGGGCTCTGCGTATTCGCGACAGCCTGGGCGATCGGGTTCGCGGGCGGGATGTACAGTTGCGGAGGAGGCTTGCGGTGCGCCGAGGGACGGCGCTGGGGACCTTGACTCTGTGCCCCAGCGCCCACGCCAGCCATGGCAGCGGAGTCCAGACCACCATACGCATCGTCGTAGCCGCCGTACGCCTGGTCGTAGGCGTTCTGAGTTTGTGCCGCGGGTGCAGTAGCAGCGTTGTTCCCATATCCGCCGTATCCCCAGTTGGCGTACGTGTTGTTCTGCTCCTGGGTGGGGAACGCATAGCTGCGGTCCGCATACGTAGGTTGCGAGTACGGGTTCGCCGCACGACTTGCAGCAGGCTGAGGGACAAAGACGGGAAGCGTCGGGTACCCGCCGTTCTTGTACATGTCCCGCGACTGCTGCACTGGAGGCTGCGAGTAGGCCGCAGGGCCGTGGCCAGACGAGCTGCTGCTGCCGTGACCCGAGCTTGAGCCGTTGTCGCCGGCATCCGCGAACATCTGGCGGCGGCTGCCGCCATCGGCTGCACCAACACCGCCTCCACCCTTCTCCGCGTCGCCGACGAGGTTCGCGGTAGAGAAGTCGAGGATGTCCTGGTGCAGACGGTCGTTCCTGCGCTTGCGGATTGCCCAGGTCGCGAGCGCGATGAGCATAACGAGGCCGACGAGCGACGCGGCGGTGATCACGCCGACGGAGAGCGCCTTGTTCTGCAAGAAGCCTTTGGGTGCATTGTCTCCGATCGCGGTAGGAGATGCGGATCCTGAGGAGGACGAGGAAGACGACGATGACGAGGGCGGCAGCGTAGCAGAGTCCTGCGTAGGGGTAGACGTGGGCGCAGGTGTCGATGTCTGCTGCGGGGGTGTCTGGGTGGGAGAATCTGTGGCTGTTTGTTGAGTGCTTGTGGCCGTTTGAGTATCGGACGTCGACGAACTGGTGTCGGACGTCGCACTGGTGGCGCTCGTGGACGTAGTGTCGCTCGTCGCGGTGCTGTGGGCGTGATCAGTCTTACTGGGGCCCCGCGTGTACGGATGGTTGATCGACGTACGCGCTTGTCGCAGTGTTGGTGGTGAGGGAGATGGTACCAGTGTTCGTGGTTGCAGTGTCCAAAGACGTGCTGCCCGGACCCGGGCTGGGAAGCGGAAGTGAGAGTCCATTGGTGATCCCACCGAGGCCGGGAAGGTTTGACAAAGGGTTCCCGCTGTAACGCACGTCCGTTAGAAGATGCACGCGATCGCCACTTGACGTACTCACATCGAGAGGAAGCCGTTGCCATTATCTCCGTCATCTCCGCCAATACCAGCAATGCCAGTAATGCCGCCCAACACTACGGAACGGCAAAACGACGTCTGTGAATGATCGACGTTCGCAGTTGGGTACAAGATGAGGACTTACGACCGTCGGCGCGGGGAACGTTACGGAACACGCGAGGGATGCTCATGATGCCGCGTCAAGTCGTTGTGGTATTTTGTGTTGCTTAAAGAGCGTGAGGCGTCGGCCGACCGATGTGGATGTGTGGTGTGCTAGTTCTCTGCGGTCTTCCAGCGACCACGGGGAGCAGAGTGTTGCGGAAGGAGGGAGTGTGGATGCGCGCAGGAGGAGGGGGAGAGCCAGACTTTGGAAAGGCCAAAGGCTGGGTGGATGTATGCGCGCGCGAAGACAAAGAGGGCGAAGGGAGAGACAAAAGAGGGAGAGAGGAAAGGCGGGGACGGAGGGGAGGCGCGTGAGGGCTGATTTGAGGGCGACCGGCTAGAAGGAGCAAGTGGAGCCCATTAAACCAATTGTCCTATCCACTGCTCATCCTGCCTCACCCACCGACTGCACGCATCGCGCCGTTCCCATCGTAACACCATCCCCCGTCGTCATCTCTTCTCCAAACACCGGCCGCCCACTCAGCTTCTCTCCGTATTCCATGCAATCCGCCTCATGTCCCCTGTAGATGCAATGTTCAGAAATGTTCAGAGCATGCCTTCGCAGTCGTCCGCAGTTTGAAGCCTGAACGCGATCACGGCCATTGTGAGCCATGGCCACAGCGCTAATACATCCCACCACCAGCGTCATTGTCGACGCGCGTCATTCAACTGAGCGCCCGTCGCTTGTGGCCAAACACGCGCAGGTTGCACACCAACACTGACCGCCTGTATGAAACCTGCTAAGAACACGAGATTGATTCCATAAGCTACATTCAAGATAACATGCGGACCATCGACACAAGCAACTATACTGCAAACACACAAACACAGTCAAGACACAGACAGAGGCACAACGAGTGAGACCGCGAACGAAGCCCACCACATCCAACAACGACAACGACAGCGACAACCTGTTCCCCGAACGATGCAATCACCCGTCCTCCCAAGCCCAGAGCGGGTCGAGTCCCGCCCACAAGGGTATATCAATGATAATATCACTCCCTAACCCTTCATCGAGAGGTACGCAGATTGATCCCGTAGCTCTGCCCTGCGTTGCGTTCCATGATGTCGCGCAAGGGCCCGAGCAGACGCGTGAACGCGTGTGCGTCCAGTACGGCCACCTTCAGTCGAGGCGCGGACGGATCACTCCGTACCACCGCACTCACCGTCGCCGCCCGTGGCTGCAAGCACAGCAGCGAGAGTTCTGTAGCACGTCGGACAAACAACAACGCGTGAGTACGTGAGCTAGATATTTTGAGACGGTGGAAGTACGACGTACCGCCAAAGTAGTCGCCCTTTTTGTAGTGTCCGACCACCTCCGACTCGCCATCGCGGTTCGTCTTGGTCACAATCGCGTTCCCCTCCTCGACGAAGAAGAACGAGTCGCCCATCTCGCCCTGGCGCACGACCGCGTCCCCGTCCTCGTACACCCTGCTCACGAGCGCATCCGCGATCTTGCTCCGCTCCTCCGGCTCGAGCGACGCGAGCAGCGGCACCGACGACAGGAACTGCTCGTACATCGTTCGTCGCCGGTGTGCCGCCTTCAAGATGATCGTCCGGAACGTGATGCGGTCGAGCGACCAGAGCGTCGACGGCTCAATCGCCAGGACCGTCGCCGCGCGCGGGTGGCCGTACATGAGCGCGAGCTCGCCGAACGAGTTGCCCTCCCTGCATTCGGCCACCTTCTCGCCAAACTCGGGATGCCATCCCGGCCGCGTAAACTTGTCTGAAGCAGAGAGGCGGCCGGCCAGCCAGCCGGGAGGCAGTGGCTCGGGACGGATGTAGCAATGCAACAGACCGCTTTCGACGACGTAAAAGTACTCGCCGACATCGCCCTGGCGGATCACGACCTCGTTCTCCACGACACGGCACTCGCACATCGCATTGAGCACGCCCGTCTCCTGCTCCTCGTCCAGGTCGCGGAAGATGAAGTTGTTTGCGATCGACGCGCGGATCCGCCGGAGCTGGTCGTCCGTCTTAGGAAACACGGGCAGCGGCTCCGTCGTCTCGCTGTCGACCGGGATCGACTCGGCGCTGACGGACGTGCGCCGCGCGAGGATCGTCGCCGTCGGGGGCTGGAGGTAGTCGCCAGGGCTCGGGTCGGGGTAGATGGAGCCATTGGCGAACGAGGCGAACGGGTTCGGCGCGGACACGGGCGTGGTGGGGGCCACGTCCTCCCCTTCGAACTGGAAGCTGGGCGGACTTACGGGGGTGATCGTGCCCGTGCTGTGGTCCGGCAGGAGAGCGTTCCCCGGAACGTTGAGTGTACCGAAGGGGCTCGGATTTGATGCGCCGTTATGAATGGACGGACGGGGCTTGCTGTTGAACTGCTGCAGTCGGGAGAAAGGAGAGACGCTGGCAGGCCCAGCAGGCGTCGTCGCCGTCGGGCTGAGAGGCGTGTCCATGTAGTGGTCTTGTGGGAGGCCCGCCGCTGCAGCGAGTGTGGGTTGGCGGGAGAGGACGTCACGGGCCCGTGCGCGTTGCTCCTGGAGACGGGTTTGGAACCAGTTGGCGCACCACTGGAGAGCGTCCTTTGGTTGAACACGCTGCGCGTCGCGGGTGAGCTCCGCGATGAGGGTGTCAAAGGTGGAGGAGTCCGACATCTCTTCCCCCTCGGCTTTCCCAGGGATCTTAAGAGAGGCGGTGATAGTCCGGATGCAAGCTGTGTATGGGGTAGGATCCGGAAAGAGGGCGTGTGAGAGGGAGGTGAGAGGAGAGGGGGGTTGAGGACGGAGGAGGAACAAGGGAATGGCTCGGAGGAGGTTAAAGTAGCACTTGCAAGCGGTGTATGGACGATGGACGTTTGCTGTTCTAAAGAACACGTGGCCCTGGAAGTCTATACGCTTTGTATCTCTTTAGTCGGGAGGAGCCATAGACGGGCAGTCAAAGGAGCGCACCTGGTCCGCCCTTGTTCTCCACCGAGCTCTCAAAAGACGTACTGTCCACAGTCCACCGTGGCGGGCCTTGTCAATGACCTGTGGTTTGGGCAAGCTATTGAGGGTGATCGGACAGTGGTCAGTGCAGTGACCAGGAACGCGTTACGGCCGTGACGTCACCCTCAGGCCGATCACGTGAATGGCGTCAGTGGACAGAGTGCGTCCACGTTGGCTGAGAGCTTTCCAGCCAACGGTCCGCCATCGACCATCCAAAGTACTCCCGCTTCCTCCGTCGACTCTCCCTGGCCTTTGTTCTTCGTGCTCCCACCACCTACTGCGCAAAGACAGCTTCATTGCTGCTTCTCTCTGCCAACAACTTCATGTCGTCTGCCGTCCTGCGAGTTGAGCTCCCGGCGTATTCCCATTCGTTTCAAGTGCAAGTCTCCCCCACGTCTACTATTCGTGATGTCAAGGCAGAGATAACCAGAGTCTGCCCTGGGTCGCCGTCCCCTAATGGCCAGCGTCTTGTCTTCAAGGGTCGCTTCCTGAACGACGACGAGAAGGTCGAGGATGTCTGGAAGGTGCGCAGCCATTATCGCGATAATACGGAATGGCCCCGGTGAATGACAATGATAATCCCCGCTATAGTCTCCTGATGACTCGAGGATTGTACACCTCGCTGTACACCCCTCCGCATGGACGTCTACACCCCCTAGTCTCCCCTCGGCCTCAGAGGCGACTTCGCCTGCCCCGCAAGCGACGCCGACCGCCCATCGTGCACCGGCGCCGCAACCCCGGCTATCGCCCAGCACTTTGTCATCCCATCGGCCTAGCGTTGCGTCTCCGCTGCAATCGCATTTCGCCGCCGTGGAGTACATACGATACCTGCACAACCTAGCTCTGTGCACTCTCTCTGGCGGCGCCGTCGCACTGCCCGCGCAGCCGTCCGCATCAGAACTGGAGTACTGGCGCTCCTCGGCCGTGGATCTTTATCGCAGTCGTAGCTGGACCTGGCCCGCGGTGTTTGATCAACCGTGGCCGTCGGGCAGCTCAGAAGATGGTGCCGTGTATGAGCCAGTGACCCTAGAGTATGTATCTTTGTGCCCAAATTCACACATACCGATAGCTGATACATTGTCCCAGGGGATTACCTTACCTGTCACTGGCTACGCCCAACGCCGCCCCCACTCCAGCGCAGGCACACGCACTGAAAGTGCTCTCGCACACGTTCTCCATATTGCAGATGATTAATAACCCCATAAATTACGCCTACTCTCCACCCTCCTACCCGTACACCAACACGCCCACCACTAATCTCAATCAGCGCCTCCAGGACCTCGGCTTGCCCCCTCTGCGGCTCGCACCAGGCCAGAACGTTCCGCGTAACGCGAACGATCCTAACAATGCGAACCCATTCCCGCCAGTGGCTGCGGCGGGCGGCGTCGAGATTCGCGTCGTTCCTGTGCGCGCACTTTTGGTGCCTCTGTTGATGCTCGCGTTCCGCACTGTGCTCCTGCTCTACTTCTTCTCGCCATCGAAGCGCCCGCTCTTTGGTATCCTATTGAGCCTCTGGGTGGTGTACGAGGCATGGAACGCAATGCGACTCGTCCTCAATAACGGCCAGGACCGCGCCGCGGACCGTGCCCCTCCGAACGCGCCTCCTGCCGCTGGCCAAGCGCAAGCACAAGAACAAGCCGCTCCTGCAGCACCTGAGAGACCATCCAACCGCGGTACGAACAGATCGCCATTGACGGCTGTGCTCGACCGGCTGGCCATGATCAACCTCTCTACGGAGGACGCGCTGCTCGAGACGGAGACGGCCGCGTCCGCTCCGGGAATTTGGCAGAAGACGAAGATGTTTGTTGTGCTCTTCTTGCTCACGCTCTACCCCGCCGCGTGGGACCGAAGACGGACGGCTCTGCGTCGACGAGAGGGACGTATCCGGACAGAGGCGAACGCACGAGAGGCTGCGTTGACGGAGCGTGCCGAGCGGGACTCCGCAGGGGCGCAGGCCCCGCCGAGGAGCGAGGAGGACGAGGCGAGGGCGCGGTCACGGGAGCAGCTTGTGCTCAGGCATGAGCGGAGACCGGCGTGGCTGAAGGAGTATGTCCAGAGGGTGCAGTACGCGGAATGGGTCGATGACCCGTAGATTGGCCTCTTGAGCGAGGTTTGGGTTACCTGCGGTACGGATTGCAGGTGGGAGAGGGTCAGGATGGAGTGTGTAGGATATTAGGCGTCGTGCTTCGGCTTGGATTGTACATCGGTATGTTGGATGCGGTATATCGGTCTCGGACAATGATACACTGCTTTCTCGGAGCCTCTATGGCGTGTCTTCAGGAATCCTTTCTTGCTCAGAGGTGAAGTCGCTGCACGGCTATGTCAGTAAGTTCACCCTGTTGTTGGCTTTCCGACGCCGAGCTGAACGTGATATGCGCCAGAAGCGTCACACCGTACGTTTGATAGAGACTCAGTTCTAACTTCTTCGGCGATGTCATAGCCCGCCGCCCCCGCATCATCAGGTCAGCAGTCGTCATCAACGCACAGTTGAATCTATGTGCATTGCGCTGTATATATAGTATGGTTTCCCCGTCACGCCATTCGTTGCTGCTAGTACCTTCGCTATCCAAACGCTCTCTTTGACAGATGCAACGGCCCCAACATCATGCGGGCTCCGGTGCTTCGTTCTTCAAGCTTCTCTCCTCGAAGCAGCCTGTCGGACAGATCTGCTGCTCTGAGCTTGTGCGTTCTCCGACACGCCACGACGGCCTGTGTGTCGAAGCACCGGCCATCCGACATAGCATCAGCGGACCGGAGAGCATGGGTAGGCTACCGACTCGGGATGTCGCTCGGATCTGCATAGATTCTGCGGCTCATCACAAAGGTACCTGCATCTTTCGTTCGATTGCCAAGGTCTCTGGCCCCTGGCTATAGAACGATGTCGTCACGATTTCGTGCGCGTATATATGACAGGACTGCAGAAAACGCTGTTCCTACGTGTCTCACAAGTATTCGGTATGTCTACACATCCTGGGGCATATTCATGGCGCTCAAGCTGATTTCCATGTTGATCAACATAGCCCTTGAACGCAGCACTCAAGCACACTCACAATATGCTCATTCCTCGCGCGTTGACGGCTGCTGCTGCTACCCTTTCATCGGGGGTGCTCGTCCCATTGTACATCGACCCAGTTGGCGGGCCCGATTGCCCCGGCTGGGGAGCTCTGCTGAGCAGGCAAGTATCCGAAGTCGCATACATCCAGGCTCAGTTCGGTCATTACACGACTTCTTTTCAGCATCGCAGCCCATCCTTCCGTCCCCGTCTGGGCTGTCATCAACCCCGCCAGCGGACCGGGCGCGCATGGAAGCCAAGCCCCCGTCGAGTATCAACAGTGCATTCCCGTCCTGCGCGCCGCGGCTCCGAGCGTCGTCGTGCTCGGGTATGTCGCTACCTGGGAAGGCGAGGCGAGCGCGCAGTCGGGTGTGAACGCGGATGTGGATACCTATGCTGGGTGGCACGCCACGTACCGTCCGGACGGGATATTCTTTGACCAGGTTTCGGGACAGAGCGGAGACTTGGCGACGTATCGGAGCTTTACGTCCCGCGCAAGGCCGATGTTCGGCGATGGGAACGGGTTTGTGAGTGCAGCTTGGCTTTGTTGCGAGGCCATGCGTTCTTGCTGACTGACTGGGATACACAGATCGCTTTGAACCCTGGCACTGCACCGGGTGACGACGATTACTACAGCATCGCGGACATTCTCTTGACGGCGGAGAATTTCTTCGACGATTTCAGGTATGCGGTGTCCTCATAGCCGAACCCTCGAAATGCTCACTTTGGCTGCGATATAGCGTCAGCGATATATCCCTTGGAAGTTCCACGCCGGTCTCGAAGCAGGCGGTCGTCCTGACCGATGGCCCATCAAGCCCGCCGACGTCGCTAATCTCGCAACTCATTACGACCGACCACCTCAAGGCTTTCTATGTGACTACAGACTCGCAGGCAGGCGGTGCCAACCCCTACGACGACCTCCCGACCGACTTGGAGGCGTATATCGCCGCGATCGAGGCTGCACAATAACCGACTGTGGACTTATGATTAAGGAACCCAAAGTTGCAGCATATTGTTGGAGATCACGGCGACTCCTGAATTAGGTCTTCTGACGGGAGGCTCCATTGCAGGTATCTGGATCAGTGTCATCGGTAGCGATATAGAAACGATCATGCATGCTCGTGCTACAGCTGGAACGTCTCTATCTAGGTATGCCTAGGTTGGTCCAGGTAGGTGGTTTGTTATGAAGTCGCTCAAGCTCGCACCCGCGACTGGAGCAGCATTCGTATGTGGCTGCGACATTGTTACCCCGCCGAGCATAGTAGATGGCCGCGGTGTAGACATCGTTAGCCGTTGTCTGCACGGTACTGCTCGGCGTAGGCAGTCAGATCTCAGACAGTCTAGGCATCTTCGGTGGCCTCATGCACCGTGCGAGCAGTGAGCTAGCGTCAATCTATCCGTCTTGTGGAGTTGACTTCTGTCTAGCTAGTATCCAGGTACTCTTGCCGCATGCGGCCGATAGGTACAATGCTTGTAAGGTACAAATACAGGTGAGCTGCCCAACTTCCTCCAGCCCTCGTCTTATTCCTTCGCCCTCACACAGTTCAATTATCCGGCCTTGCCTGGATAGTTTTGATCATGCATATCGCACGCGCGGTAGCAACCGCAGCCGCGACACTTTCGTCGGGCATTCTCATTCCGTTGTACATCTATCCCTCCGGCGGTCCAGACTGCGCGAACTGGGCGCCATTATTTCAGAGGTGCGATCAGCTTTCTATCTACCTTGACACCATATGTCTGAATACTAGTTCGTTGCAGCATCGCTGCACATCCTGCAGTGCCCGTTTGGGTCATCATCAATCCCAATACTGGCCCCGGAAACAATGGAGGACAAGCACCGATTGAATTTCAGCAGTGCATCCCCTTGTTGCGCGCGCCCAACGTTGTCGTTCTGGGATACGTGCACACCTCTGAGGGGTCTACGCAGAGGCAACCGGGTGTTACGCAGGACGTCAATACGTATGCTGGGTGGAACGCGTCGTACAAGCCTGACGGGATCTTCTTTGACGAGGTGTCGGGGGAGAGCAAAGATCTAGCTACCTACGAGGACTTTGTCTCTCATGCAAGGCCGTTGTTCAACAACGGAAACGGCTTTGTGAGCACAATCTCTCATTGGCGATACTGGCTTTTGGTACTGACGGCAAGGTTCGCTGGCACAGATCACGCTGAACCCTGGTGCTGCACCCTCCGATACTGATTACTACGGCATCACCGACCTGCTGCTTTCAGCTGAGGACATATACAAGGATTTCAGGTCAGCGCCGCTCTAGGACACCGAGATATCGCGGCATTGCTAAAATCGCGGCATTGCTAACACTATCCTTGCTGCAGCCCGAGTCAGCTTTCACTAGGCTCATCCACACCGCCATCAAAACAAGCCATCGTTCTGACTGACGGGCCGTCATCGCCTCCAACGTCGCTCATTTCGCAGATCGTGACCGAAGACGGCGTGAAGGCGTTCTACATAACCACAGACACGCAAGCGAACGGAGGGAATCCGTACGACGACCTCCCGACCGATCTGGAGGCGTTCATCGCCGCTGTGGAGGCTGCACAGGAATGAGGCGCGTGTCGTCGTTCCCGTGTACTGGGTGCCCAGTGCTGCTGTAATTTTCTGGGCCGCTCCGATCAGGTCAATCGGAAGGCCCCACGGTTGTATGCCTCTCGATCGGTTCCGCCGGAAGCAAAATGAAGACATTCTACCGTTCCCACATCTTGACTGTGTCTGCTCAGGCACGCATGCGGGCATCCTAAAGTCGCCTAGGCCCGTGGCACTGCACTTGCATCCGAGTACCTGCGGAACTCGGTAGCTCGCTCTGCTGAGCATTGCGGATGGCGGCCCAACACGCATACGTCGTCTCCAGTCGGTTGCATTGGGCCCCTTAGCACTTTCCGTCGGGCAACGCGGCCGGCGTTGGGTGCCGCAAGCAGAATAGAGGTATTCGGTTTGGGCTGCTGTTTGCACGTCCGATCCCTCATGGCGGGTGTGGCTGACGGATGCGACGTCTGCGGGGTACAAGTGCGGGCGAGCGTCGTACATCAATCCAAAGACTCGCATCCTATCTTCCCTTGATCCTAACGGGGAAGCCTTCTCTCGGGACTTTTTGACCCATCGACAAGCAGTTGAACAGACAATCTACAACCTCTCCTTAGCATGCATATCGCTCGTGCTGTAACGGCCGCGGCTGCCACCCTTTCCTCCGGCGTTCTTGTCCCACTGTACATCTACCCCTCGGGCGGACCAGATTGCGCCAACTGGGCGCCGCTATTCAAAAGGTACAGTTGCCCGTCCTCGCAGCCGTTGTATCTACTCATCATGTGCATGTCGGTCACAGCATCGCCGCACACCCAACAGTGCCGTTCTGGGTCGTCATCAACCCTAACAGTGGCCCGGGGAACAACGGTGGCCAGGCACCGAAAGAGTACCAGCAATGCATTCCACTCTTGCGTGCTTCAAACGTCGTCGTTCTCGGTTACGTCCATACGTCTGAGGGATCTACGAAGAGGCAAGCAGGCGTCACGCAGGACGTCAATACGTATGCGGGGTGGAAGTCTTCGTACAAGCCCGATGGGATCTTCTTTGACGAGGTGTCTGGGAAGAGCAAGGACTTGACCACATACAAGAACTTTGTCTCCCATGCAAGGCCACTGTTCAATAATGGGAAAGGTTTCGTAAGTGCACCTCCCATAATCGGCAGAACTCATCGTAGCTTATCTGCCTGTCCATGCAGATCACGCTGAACCCCGGCGCAGCGCCCTCGGATACCAGTTACTATGGTATTACCGACCTGCTGCTCTCAGCTGAGGATTTCTACAAGGATTTCAGGTAAGCGGAACGTCGGCTTTGTTCTCCAATGGGTCACTAGTACTAACCTGGTCCTCATCGCAGTCCCAACCAGCTTTCACTAGGACCCTCCACTCCGCCATCGAAGCAAGCCATCGTGTTGACTGATGGACCTTCGTCGCCTCCGACGTCGCTCATCTCGCAAGTCATTACGAAAGATCATGTCAAGGCGTTCTATATCACCACTGACTCGCAGGCAAACGGAGGGAATCCTTACGACAACCTGCCTACCGATCTCGAGAAGTTCATTGCCGCCATTCAGGCCGCTCAGCAGTAGACCAATCTGGTTGAATCAGTATCTAGTTCGTGTCCGGGCCCTATAGTAGTGAACACCGGTACGGACCTCGCTGTAACGAAGCAGTTCTTGAACTATGTACGTGGCTGCAAACCTGAGTGCATCACTACGACGTAGACTTGCATAGTAGTGAACGTTCTTGGTAGTACTGCGTCGAACAAGATTAAGCTGGAGGACTAGCTGAAACGCTCGGCATTTGCCGGTATGTATATCTTTATTGAGGCGCGAGTGAGGCGAGTTGAGGCGTTGTCGACTTGTACGCTATCGACCAATGGGCACCTCCATGGACCTACAGCAGCTCAGGGCACCCGACGCTATCTGTGTATCGCGACTGTATCGCGCTACAGATAGAACAAACATTAATGCTATCACGGACCCCAGCCACAGTCCTTGGGCGCACGGCGATAAGTGCAGGTCATGCACCCCGATCGGGACGCTGCCCGGACTGCCGTATCATGCCAGGCGGCTCAGACGCGAGCACGGACTCGGATCCAGCACCGCGAGCACCTGAGCCGTAGGTACCGCGCACCGTGACCGCGTTGCAAACGCACCTTATCCACCGACCACCACCATCGCACCCTAGGATCCCCAAGCCTGCGCCTTGCTTTCGACCCCCTCGTTGTGCACGCCTTCCAACGTAACTGATCTGCAGCCATGTCGCCGTCTGAGAAGCTCCACGTCCTCGCGCACCCAATCGTGAATGCACGATTGTCGAAGCTGCGCCAGACGAGCACGACGCCGAAGGAGTTCCGCGAGGTGCGTAGAGAATGAGGGCGTTCGTTTAGATCTCCTATGTTGGATCGCTCATGTGGGATCATCTCCTAGGGTATCCATGATATCAGCCTGATTCTAGGCATCGAGGCGAGCCGCGATCTCGAAGAGGAGACCTTCAAAGGAGTGAGTACTTGAGTTCCTATGTATACATCATAGCGCATACAGACTGATATTGGACGCAGACCACGCCTATCGGACCTTTCACAGGTTCCGTAATAAAGCCCAAGATTGGCCTGACGCCAATTCTGCGTGCGGGCATGGGCATGACAGACGCGTTGCTTGACCTGTTCCCGTACGTTTGTCGGTCGGTCGGCCGGGACGGCTTGCTCATGCTCACGCTCGGTTGAACTATAGCGACGCGCAGGTATACCACCTGGGCATCTTCAGGGAGAAGGTTTCCTTGCAGCCCGTAGAATGTACGCCCACCCAAGTTTCTTTGCGGCGTATCTCGGCGGTGCTGACGTCACTCCATAGACTATTCGAAATTGCCTCCCAACCCTACTGTAGACGAGGTGTTCTTGCTGGATCCTCTCATTGCTACCGGTGGCACGGCATGCGCGGCACTCAACATGGTCATTGAATGGGGTATTCCCGGTATGTACCATTGTCCATATGATAGAAATAATTCACTGAACCGCCTCTGCAGTGAACAGGATCAAGTTGCTATGTGTGCTTGCTTCGCAGGACGGACTGAACAGGGTGCAGTCGGAGTTCCCCGGCGTCGAGGTGAGATACTCCTCGGGATTGGGCGGCATTCCGAAACTGATCCATGCTTCAGGTTTGGGCGGCGGCTGTTGACCCTCAACTGACCCCCAACGGCTTGGTTTCTCCTGGTCTCGGTGACACTGTAAGTGGTAACGTCGTGAGATTGCGGCTGAACGAAGCCTGACCATAGCGTCGCTACAGGGCGATAGACTGTACAATACTCTCAAGGGATCGGATTAGGCTGGTTGAACCTGGACTATTGGTGTACACATACTGTACTGTGGAATATAAGCCGGATGCATTGCTTTCTCGGAAGTAGCAGGAACGATTCCGGTACCCGGGTCGATATTGGGCGGCTACGCGTAGCGCGACGCGCGAGTTAACGCGGTCACGTGGCGGGTGCTATAACGCCATCGTTCGCACATTGCGCACCATTGGGCCGTTGCAGGGAACGATGTGAAGATGAGCCCAACTTTTCCACCGAGCTCTGGTCATAAAACTACGGCCGGAGGCGGGACACCGCACGCTCTCTCTGCTTTCTCCCTGCCCTCATCTCGTCCGCTAGGCTTCAGCTATGGCCTCTACCGCTCAGTCGGGGACGTCAACACCCTTCTCGTCCACAACGACGCTCTCGGCCCCTCCCACGCCAAAGCTCAAGGCAGCGGCCAATGATCTCCAGAGGATTGCAGAGTCTGGCGCTATCACCGCATCCACACTCGTAGAGTACATTGCTTCTCGCACAGCTTCCTCTTCGACTGTCTTTGTCTACGATCTTGCCGAGCAAGCTGGCTTCGGATCCCTGACCAAATCTTGGGCTGAAGCAGGCAGCGGAACTGCGCCTGTGGTCAGTCTGCAGACCAGGGCCGGCGCCGGCCTGAGCTTGGCAGGTCGTCTCTCCCAAGGCTCCAGCAAGGATGCTGCAAAGAGTGCGATTCTGACAGCCTACACCACGCCCTCTGGGCTGGCCGCTATGGTCCAGTCCTTCGCCTACCTCCCTCCTGCGACACCGAACAGCCGGTTGGTCATCCAAGTGCCCACGGTGACGCCCGTCGGAGAGCGCTTCGCTCTTTCGCCCACTCTAGCGTCCTTGACGCCTTCCCTCCCGCTCTTGCCAGAAGGTTTCACTGTGTTGCTTTCCGCGACGCCCCAAGAAGCCGTCGACCTAGCGACCCTCTCGTACCAGCTGACAAACAGCCATATCATCCACCTCTTCGACCACTACAGCTCCGCGCGCGAAACCGGTCACATCGCGACCCCGCCCGTCGTCCTCCCTGCGTCCGGGTTGACCCTTGACGATGGTCTGAAAAAAGCTGGATACAGCGCGTTCGAGTACGCTGGCGACCAGAACGCACAGACGGTGGTCGTCCTGGCCAACGGACCTCTCGCGCTCACCGTGAAGGCGCTCGCGAGCCACGTCCCTGGCCTGGGCGTCGTGATCGTGCGTGTCCTCCGCCCATGGAACGAAGAGGCGCTTCGCAGTGTCCTCCCCGCCTCGGTCAAGAAGGTTCACGTATTTGACGACGTGCCGACCGAGACGACTCAAGGGTCTCTCTACTTGGATGTCTTCGCGACGCTCCTCAACCCGCTGGAGCGCGGCCCCGCTGTAAAGGCTCACCGCATCGTGCCCGCACGCACGCAGGAGTTCCTTAACGATGTTGCGACGTTCCTCACCTTTGTCGCCGACTTGCTGCCTTCCACTTCGCCCCTTCCTTCGTTCGGAGCGCCGAACTTGAAGAAACTGCTTTTCTTCAGCACGCCTCAATCCATCTTGTCCGCTCTGCCGAAGATGGTCGAGACGGTCTTCCTCCCTCACAAGTCGCTCGTCTCGCGTCTCCTCACGGACTACGACGGATTCTCGAGACCTGGGGGCGTTGCTGCCGATCGAATCGTGCTGTCTTCGCGCCAAAACCAGGACCCTTTTATCCCCTTGTCGGCCATTCTTCCTATCTCTCCCCGCAGCGAGGGCATAGCAGACTTCGTCGCTGTTCTCGATCCCGCGCTACTCAAATCGCACGCCGTCGTGAACCATGCCGCGCCAGGATCGCCCGTCCTCGTTGTCACTGATGCAAAGGCCGCAGAGCTGGCTGCGAGCCTTCCTGCTGAGGTTGCGTCTCTCGTCCGTCAGCGCAACCTTCACCTGTGCACGCTAGATGCCAAGAACATCGCGGCTCAACTCTCCAAGGGCAACGCTCACATTCAGAAGGTGTTGGAGAACGTCCTCGTACTCCTCGCCTTCCTCAGACTCTACCTCGGCCAGGCTGCCACCGAGGATCTGGTGGCAAAGGTCGCTCGCGCGGACTTGGGTGACAGCATCCAGGGCGTGGCCCTCACGGAGCTTGTCAGCAAGTCGTGGAACGGCCTGGTGGAGATCGAGCTTCCCGCGCCCGACGCCGAGGACGCTGCATCTACGCCGCTGAAGCACTTCGAGTTCAACGCGATCGCCGTCGAGACGTCGGAGGGCGACACCGTCGTCAACGGCGCTCGCCTCGGTTCGTGGCACGATGCCGCAAAACACATCCTCTTCCCCTCCGCCTTCACGCCCCCAGGCGTCGGCCCCACCTCCCCCGAGGAGCAGAACCCCGCGCTGCGCCCCGAGCTGCCCGAGCGCACGTTCCTCATCACCTGCACGGTCAACCGGCGGCTCACGCCGCTCGAGTACGACCGCAACGTCTTCCACCTCGAGTTCGACACGCGCGGGACGGGGCTCAAGTACGAGATCGGCGAGGCGCTCGGCGTGCACGGCTGGAACGACGCGGACGAGGTGCTCGACTTCTGCGCGTGGTACGGCGTCGACCCGGACCGGCTCATCACGCTGCCCGTGCCCGGCTCGGACGGCGAGCGCATGCACACCCGCACCGTCTTCCAGGCGCTGCAGCAGCAGGTGGACCTGTTCGGGAAGCCGACGAAGACGTTCTACACGGAGCTCGCGGAGCATGCGGCGAACCTTGCGGACCGTTATGCGCTCCGTTTCATTGGCAGTGCGGAGGGCTCGGCGACGTTCAAGAAGCTGTCGGAGAAGGACACCGTCACGTTTGCGGATATCCTCAAGCGCTACAGCAGCGCGCGCCCGGGGATCGAGGTCCTCTGCGAGCTCATCGGCGACATCAAGCCTCGTCACTACAGTATCGCGAGCTCGCAGGCTGTCGTTGGCGATCGTGTCGATTTGCTCGTCGTCAGCGTCGAGTGGGTCACGCCGAGTGGTAGGTTCAAATGCCAGCACAATTACACCGAATTCATACTCACAATCCACCCTCTAGGCTCTCCTCGCTACGGTCAGTGCACGCGCTACCTCGCCGGCCTGAAGGTTGGCCAGAAGGTCACCGTCTCCATCAAGCCCAGCGTCATGAAGGTTCGTATCCTTCCACCTCTCCCGCCTCAACCACCCTAACCCTCTCTCCCTACTCCGCAGCTGCCCCCAGACCACAAACAACCGCTCATCATGGCCGGCCTCGGCACGGGCGCCGCGCCCTTCCGCGCCTTCCTGCAGCACCGCGCGCTGCTCGCGTCGCGCGGCGTGCCAGTCGGGCCCGTGTACTACTACTTCGGCTCGCGGCACCAGTCGCAGGAGTACCTGTACGGCGAGGAGATCGAGGCGTTCGTGCTCGACGGCACGATCACGCGCGCCGGGCTCGCGTTCTCGCGCGACGGCCCGCGCAAGGTGTACATCCAGCACAGGATGCGCGAGCACGCTGCGGACCTCGCGCGCATGCTCTGGGACGACCGCGGCGTGTTCTATCTGTGCGGCCCGACGTGGCCGGTGCCGGACGTGTATGAGGCGTTGGTGGATGCGCTCGTCGCGCATGCGGGCGTGTCTCGCGAGGAGGCGGGTGCGTTCTTGGAGGACCTGAAGGAGGAGGAGCGCTATGTGCTCGAGGTGTACTGAGCAACATGATGCTTGTTGGTGATCTACGACGCGATACCCTCCGCATTATGATGACACATGCATGCTACATTGACTGGATTACATATCACTAGTAGGGTAGATGTGGGCGTGTAGTACTGTACACGAATCACAACACAGCAGTCACAAACAAACAACACAGCGAGAGTCCAAGTGCAAGTCCTCATCAAGAGCGTCTCTTCATCGCAAACCGCTCACAAGCAAACCCCAAAATTCGAGGCGTGAAGGGAGTTAATACCTGCCGTTCCTCCTCGCGCGCCATACCCAATAGCCACCAAGGCCAACGATCGCCAGTCCAACGAGCCCAACCACGACCCCCACCGCAATCTTCCCGCCCTTGCTCAGCCCCGTATGCTTGCACCCCGTCTGTATCGCCGCGTCGCACGGCCAGCCCCCCGGCCGCACAGCATCGTACGCGCCCGCCTCCACCTGCGTATAATACGGATCCCCCGCGCCCCGCGCGAGCGCCTGCGCGGCGAGCGTAAGGAGCGGGGCGGTATAGTCCAGAGCGACCTCGTTCTGGACCCAGTCGCTGCGGAGGTCCCAGAAGCGGTCGTCTGGCGCGGGTCCACCGACGACGCCGCCGTAGAGGACGTACGCCTCTTGCGGCGGGTCGGTGTCGAGGTCGTCTGGGGCGCTGAGCGAGGCGTTGTCGGGGGGCGCGTAGCCGGTCGCGAGCGCGGAGTGCGGGTTGTGCGGGGAGTTGGGGTGCGTGCCTACAACGTACGGGACGGACATGGGGTTCTTGCCGAGCGCGTAGTCGAGCTGGCGTTGCGCGAAGTCCATGTACCTGTCGTGCATGGCTTGGCTGGAAGTGAGGTTGGCGGAGGCGTAGCGTGTCATGAGCATGGCGACGTTCAGCGCTGGGTTTAACGAGGCTTCATCGGAATCACCAGGGAAAATGAGCAGGCCTCCTGCACGGTGAGCATGTCAGTCAATGCGCATGTCAGCCTGTTTATGACAGATTCTTTGCGAACCTTGCGTGAGGTGTGATCTTCCCGTCCCGTTCACGATGGCGTCAAAGTAGCCTTCCACGGCGCTCTGCCATACTTTCAGAGTCGCATTACTACCAGAGACTATGTCCGGATTAGCTGCTGCAAGTTGAGCGGCAAGCACTGCAATTCCCGGCGTTTTGGAGTCCCAATTGAACACAGTCTCATCCCCAGCGACCAGCTGCTGCTCCAGATTCCCCGAGAAGTACCAGCTAACAGCGTCCGAGTAGTACGCGGACGCGTTCGAACCGGAGTCGGCCGACGCGAGGAAGAGCGCAGCAATAGCGAGCTCGTCGGAGTACCCGGACGATGCGTACGCATCGGCGGATTGTGGGACGGCTGTCTGGTAGGTCTGCATGCCGCCGGTGGCGTTGGTGGCGAATGTGTACAGATTGCGCGCATGACTGTGCAGCGTTGACGCATAGCTGTCGTTCGCGAGCGTCAACGCTGACGAGGAGGCCGATAGTGTCCGGTTGGAATACAAGGATGAGCAGGCTGCGAAGGCTGCAGATGCCTGTGCGGCAGCGTCCGTCCCGGGGCTAGTGTGCATTAGCAGCTGCAGGGCAAGGGATGCAGGGAAGGTGCACACCTAGTATCGTTGATTTGATAGGATGGACGAGGTGATGGAATGGACCTGTCACCGCCCCAGTAGGCGTTGTCGAGGTTGCCGTCGCCGACCTGAACGAACAGCGTATTCGGTGAAGGATGCGCCTGAAGTCATGTATGTATGACGTCATAGGCTGTAGACAAATGTGCAGGGCGACCGTAACATACCTTGATGAGCCAGTCCAGTCCCCAACGGAGCATGTCGTCCAAGTATGCCGTCTGGTTGGCTGCCTCGTATCCTGCGAGCGGTATAGACTCATTAGCATCGCAGAGGACGTGTCCGCGGTTCGAGACGAACCTTGCCCTGCGTCGAGAGCTCCCCAACATATTGACATGAGAGTAAAGGACAGAGGGAAAGTGTACTTGACATAGTCTGTCGGATTTAGCGTGGAGAGAGGCGTTGCAGGGTGAGTAGAACTGACCTCCTGCATCGTAGTATCCGCCGGACAAGTCAAGGCCTATGTCGGACCCATCGTCCAGCGCGCTATCGTTCCGCCAAGGGACGCGGTCGTTCGAGGGCAGCTTCCCGCTTCTCTGTTCGTCATAGAAATACAGCAGATTGCCCAAGAGAGTGGACCATTGTGAATTTGGCGAGGACGCGTTCGAGGGCTGTGTGCCCTGGTCGGGATCTGGGGGCGTGTACGGAGGGTTTGGCAGGGGGAGTTGTGCCAAGACTATTGGGAGAGTCACGAGCGGGATGAAGAGAAGGCTGACGAAGAGCATTGTCTGGCGGAAGAAAGGTGCAGGACGGACAAGACGCAGAGAGGGCATGGCGCCCCCGCTTCTTTTGGCGGCCGCTACCATACTAGGCAGGCCACTTGCCCCTCTGGGACATATGGACATCGATGAAAATGACGGCGACCCCAGAAGATCGTCCGACGCTGACTCGTTTGTTGTCATCGTCGCACACCACGCCCGCATCGTCCTCCACACTGCTTAGCAAGCCGTCCTCCGCGATGCCCGCAGGGTCACGCCCACTCCGGTCCGGCTCTCCGCCTCCTTTCCTATAACTAGCAACGTCTAGACAGCCTTCATCTGCTCTCCTCCGTCTTCCTCTCCCTTTCGCGACATGGCACCCATCAAGACTTGCGTCCTTGGCGTCGGCCTCGGTGGCCTCACCTTCCACATCCCCTTCGTCCTCGCTCTCCCCCACCTCTTCAAGCTTCATGCTGTCATGGAGCGCAACCCCGCCGGCCCAGGCGGAAAGCTTCAGGCCCGTTTCGGAGAGGAAGCAGCCAAGGGTGTAATCATCCACCGCACAATCGACGATGTCCTCGCTGACCCCGAGGTCGAGCTTGTCGTGATCAGCACGCCTAGCGAGACCCACTACGAACTCGCCAAGAAGTGCTTGCAAGCCGGCAAGCATGGTACGTGCTCAATCGTCTGATACTCCGCTGCGTCGCATGCATTGATATCTCTCCGTATCTGCAGTCCTCGTCGATAAGCCTGTCACTGCACACTTCTCGCAGGCACAAGAGCTTGGCGCGCTCGCAAAAGCAAAGAACGTCGTTCTTTACCCCTTCCAAAACCGCCGTTGGGACTCCGACTTCCTTGCCCTGCGTAAACTTCTCGATCTGCCCGCAGATCACCCCAAGTCACTCGGTACCCTTTACGAGTTCGAGTCCCGGTACGTGCGAGCCCACCTAGTCGAGTAATTGCGCGTGATTTATCTATGCGCGATAGGTTCGACCGCTTCCGCACTGAGCTCAAGGGCACATGGAAGGACCTCCCTCTGGAGGCGAATGGCCTCACATACGATCTTGCAGCACACACAATCGACCAGGTACTCGTGCTCTTCGGTCGCCCCGCAAAGATCACCGCCATGATCGAGAACATCCGCGGTCTCGGTAGCAAGGAGGTCGATGACTGCGTACGTCCCTCCTTCGTCTTTGGGGAACGCAACTGACGATCGCGCTGCAGTTCACTATTTTCCTGCACTACCCGCCCCGTAAGGCCGCTTCCGGAGTGCAGCCCCAGTCTTTCACTGCCATCCTTCGCGGTCACATCCTATCCGTGCGCTCGCCTCAGGTCCGCTACGTCGTCCGTGGCACGCACGGCACGTTCCTCAAGTACGGCGTCGACGTCCAGGAGGACCAGCTCAAGGTTATACCGAGCCCGGCCGCGATCGCTCAGACCGCTGATTACGGTGTCGAGCCCGAGGATATCTGGGGCACGGTCGAGAGCCTCGACGCAGATGGCAAGGTCGTCAAGTCGACATGGCCCTCGACTGAGCGCGGATCGTACATCAGCCTCTTCGAGAACGTCGCTGCGGTCATCCGTGACGGTGCTGAGCAGATTGTCAAGTGGGAGCAGTCCGCGGAGGTCATTGAGCTCATCGAGCTCGCGTACCAAAGTGCACGCGAGGAGCGTACGCTTGTCGTCCCTCCTCGTTCTTGACGAGCTGGACAACTAAATCTGGGGAAAGTCAATGGCGCGAGCAGATCATTGCATGTATCTATACCGTATGTATCAATGTGCATTAGTAGGAGACCAATTGTGCGTGTCAGGCTTCGTCGTCCGACTCGTGTGCCCGAGAATATCGGTTGTACTGGCCTGTAAACTGAGTGCCTGACCATGGTTCCTGCGAACCCAGGTCATCCAACGTGAGCCTCTTCCCGTCCCACCATACCTCCCGCACGGCCTCCACCAACGGCCTCAACCTCTCCCGCTGCACACACTGGCACTGCGCGAAGTCCACCCGCTCGACCGGCGTTGCGCCCTGTTCGACGCGCGCGCGGAGGCCCTTCACGAACCCGGGCACGTCGAACCCGTAAGGGCCGCTCGAGCGGTTCAAGACCGCCCAATACTGGAGGTGCGAGACGTACCGGTACCCAAGCTGCCCATGCGAAGCCAAGTCCTTGCGAATGGGAAAGTCCACGCGCGATATCTCAATCCGGCGCAGCTCCGGGAACGGCAGCGGCATCCCCGCCCCCGCCCCCGCCCCCGCCTCGTAGCCCCTCCGCTCCAGCTCGCCCGTCGCCTCCGCGTACCCCACATACTCGAACGGCCCGCGATAGGGGAGGTCGTCGTCTTCGCCGTCGTCGATGACGACTCCTCCGCCGCCGTTCCCCGCCGTGTCGGATTCCTCGCGGTGCATCCGGACGCGCGCGTCCATGTCCGCGGGGCGCGCCCACCGCGCGAGGAGCGCCCCGAGCCCGACGGCAAGCTCGCCCTCGACGCGGAGCGTCGCCACCTTGCGCGCGCGCGCGAGGAGGCCGTCCATCCACGCGCGGTCGTGCGCGCGCGCCCAGCCGCCTGTGATGGCGAGCAGCCGGAGGGGGCGCAGGTCGAGCGCGGCGAGGAGCTGCGTCATGAGCGGGCCCGAGCGGGTGCCGTCGCACTCGACGACGAAGCGCGGCGGGTGCGTCGCGGTCAGGTCCGCCCAGCTGTCTGAATCTGGCAGTGCTGGGGCGCCTGGAGCTGGAGCTGGAGCTGGAGCTTGAGGGGGCGCGTCCCCTATCCAGAGCTTGCAGGGCGGCCACGGCTCGTGCGTGCCGAAGCTGGGGCGCTCGCTGCCGCAGGCGAGCGCCCAGACGGACAAGCCGGCGAGGAGGTTGGAGAGGCAGGTGACGGGCCGCACGCTCGGGGAGGAATGGGTGAAGTGGCACACGGCCGTCGGGGGCATGCGGACCCACCCGAGCAGCGCGCGGACGGGCTCTTCGGCGAGGGGCGCGCGCAGGAGGCGGAGGCACGGGAGCGAGGCGGGCACGGCGTGCATCTGGGCGTCGGGGCTGATGTGGACGACCGCCCAGATGGCGGGGCCGCGGAGCTTGAGCGAATCGAGGAAGGGCATTCGGTGCAGCGCGGCGAGGAGCTCGGGGAGGTCGGCGGATCTGCCGGCGTGGGCGCTGCTCAGCGGGCAGCACTTGGCGATGTTGAGCCGGCGCAACGATCCGCACAGGAGCGGGTTGTCGAACGTGAACCCGACGCCTTTGAGGGCGAGCGCGGCGAGCGCTGGGGTGTGCGATGCGAAGAGGCCGGGCGGGACGAATGTCAGGTGTTCGTCGGGCGCGTCTGCCGGCCGCAGAGTGTAAGCGGAGAGGATGGTCGATGAGATGCGGAGGGCCTCGAGCCGCGGGCACGCTATGCCCTTGAGCACGTCCCAGAGCTCCGTGCCGCAGCTGTCGTCTACAAATATTGAGAGCTGCGTCGTCCTGCCGAGGATGCGCCTGAGTAACTCTAACCCGGCGGTACGGTTGGCAGCGGCGTCCTCGTCCGACATACATCTCGCGCAATGCGAGTCGGCATACACCTCGTGCACGACGACGCGCGGCGCGAGGCCTCGAGCACGCTCCTTGAACCTCTCATACTGCCAATGCGGCACCCGCGGGTCGATGGTCACGAACGCCCAGAGCTCCGGGCACCCGAGTGCAATCTCGCGCCACTGCCGGCACACGCGTGCGACGCTGAGCCAGGCGTAGATGGGCTTGTGCGCGGCGCGGGCCGTCTCCTCGTGCGAGTCCAGCTCAAAGCGGAGGAGGTCGTCGTCCTGGATGGCGATGGCTTGGTGCGTGAATATACGCGCGAGGACGGCGGAGGGGAGCTGGTTGATGGGTGCGCAGGCGTTGAGGTCGCGTCTGAGGCGGAGAGCCGTTTCGACGTGCGAGGCTATCTGGGCGTAGAGGTGCTGTACCTCGGAGCTATCTCTGTCGGTTGTGCAGCGTGAGTGTATGGCGACGCCGTTGGTGCACCGTTGAGGCTGAGGTTCACGTACGATGATAGGGAGTGCATTGTTGTGTCGACGTCGACAATGGCAGTAGTATCGTCGGGAGATGCTGCAGCCGCATCGTAGACCAGTTTCCGGAACATTTTAGGACACGCTCGATGCGGTGGCGGTTAGTATGTGCGCGTACGAATCGTCGTCGTGGTTGTTTGAAGCTCATGGTAGCCTAGTACTAGCGCAGTGGGCGCTAGACTGAACTCGACTGATCCACGCACAATGCACGTTCTTGTCTTGCGCAAACCGCCCAGAGTCGGCAGGATCTATCACAAGCAAGCGACAGGAGGAGCGTTCGCCTTATACACATCTTGAGGAATTTGAGTGTGGACGTTATGCAACAACGGGCTGGTGATTGTCAGTTGATGCACACTACGCCGCTTCTCCCGTAGGCAGACGGTGAATGTAGTAACGAGCATTACACTGTGAGCAGTGCACAGGCTTCCACCAGTACTCTTCGTAGTCGGAAGTGTCGTATGTATATTGACCGTATACGAGTTCATAGCGCGCGCGCGACCGTAGTGCTTGCGTGCCCAAGTCATCCAAAGACAATCTCTTCCCGTCCCACCAAGTCCCACCACACTTCCAGCACTGCTTCTACTAGCAGCTTCAGCCGCTCCCGCTGCAGGCACTGGTTATCCTCGAATCCACACGCTTCCAGCTCCACGGGGTTGCACCGCGAGTGCGGCGGCGTGAGGAGTCGATTATTGAGCTCGATTGTTCGACAAATCCATAAGATCGTACTCCTCGGCCCGAAGAGTCCTACCGTCCCAACGCACCGTCTCTACCGCCTGTACCAACGGCGCAAGTTGAGCCATATCCTCGCATGTGCATCCCTTGAAGTACACCTGCGTGATGTCCTGCGCGCCTTGAGAACGTCGGATCTCGAGACACTTGAGCATGTTGGCGACACTGAATCCGCAGTCATGCATAAGTCCAGAGCTTTCCGAGATTTCCATCATCATCGACGGAGCTATGTCCCTCCAGTATCTCTCCGCATCAGCCGAAGAGGCGGGGCCAACGTGCACGTCTTCGATGGTGAGGGCGGTCAGACGAGGGAAGATCGGAGGATAATTGTTCATCGAGGCTGGTTGGTCTAGCACGGTGCAGAAAGGTGTGTGCAAGGTCAGACCGATCTTTGACTCGGATCCTGTAACTGGGGGTACCCCGTTGGTGAGCGCGGCCGCTAGACCCATGGCGAACATTCCCTTGGTTCGAATGGATGCGACATTCTTGGCAGAGCTCAGCGCATAGAACCACTCCTTCGTGACATCGGGATCGTCAAAGTGTATCTCCTGAACAGCTAGCAAGTTTATGGAATGCAGGAGGCTTGGCACGAAGTCGTCATGATCACTTTCGAGTATAAGACGGTCCACAAGGAGCTGGGGGTGATAGACACGGGTTTCTGAGTCTCCCATACTCTGAGAGGCATAGATATGACAGCGCGAAACTAAGCATTGTTCGTCGTCCCGCCATGCCGAGCCGCACCGCACGGATACTATCGCCATGCCTTGTAAAAGCCGCCTTGCGATGTCGTCGATGAATTTCATCTGTTGCAGGTCGATATACTCCAAGGTGGGGCAGGAAAAAAATACTGTGGCGGAAGGAGGTATTTGAAGATGAGAGATGATCGCGTGAAGAAGTGAGGGCATGGTCAATGAGACGTGCAAGACCTTGAGTCGTTGCAGAGACACGGGTGGAAAGGAGTCGCCGTCGCGCGCCTTGATAGACCAATCCAGACGTAAGGTCTCAAGGCACGGCAGCTGTTCCAGGGCTTTGAGTAACCGGCCGAGATTCGACTCTTCGTTCATGGGAGCACATTGGCAGGCGATGATCTCGAGATGGCGGAGGGAAGGGCCTAAGAAGGGGCTGCTCAAACGAAATCGCACTCCGGACAATGAGAGCGATTGGATTCGGGGGAGGTCCTGATCGAAGATTTGCGAAGGTACGGAGACCCATGCGGGATGCGTGTCGTCTTCCATGAAGCGAGAAGTACCATAGGCTTCGATGCGTAGGACTTCAAGGGCTGGGGCAGGTATATAGAGATTGTTCCACACATCGTTCGGCTCGTTTCCATCAACGTAGATAGAGAGCTCACGGATGCGCGGCAATAGTGCATTCACCTGTGCCCTGGCGTCATGCATATTGCTTGCGAACCGGTCCATCGACATGCACTGAGGGCAGTGCGCGCCGCACTGGTCGGTCGCGTTGAGAACGCAGGAGAGAGGCAATCCCCTTGAGCGGTATACGAGGAGTCTGGCGTAGGCCGACTCTGTGCGGTGATCGAAGGCGAGCCAATTCCACAGAGAGGGCAGGCTCAGAGCGAGAGCACGCCAGCTGCTACAGACCTGCGAGACATTGGTCCACCCATAGAAAGGCGAGGCGCATTCTGTCTGAAGATCCTCTAGTCTTGATATTTGTTCTTCGCGCACGATTGCAGCTTGAAAGAGGAAGATCTCCGAAAGGATCTCGGGGGGAAGGCGAGATACCGGTAGCCTCGAGTTTAAGCGGCTGCTGAGAAACGCGGCTTCCCTTTCGTGTTGAAGGATCTCTTCCTTGAGCGTCCGCTGTTGTCTGGTAACGAAGCGGTAAGGTAATCTCCACAATTCACCGTGCTGGAGACGATGCGCACGGTGTGTCTCCTTCATGGGCAGCAATGATATCCAGATACCGCACTATTTTGAGAAAGTATCGCTCGTAGGCATTGTCTTTGCGCAGTTCTTCTGACATCTCGAGTACGAAGCGGTAGCAGCGTGGATGATTGGGTCGGACAGTGTGCTGGAGGATGGCAGTTGGCAGGCGGTCTGGCCTGGGTTAGCGCATGACACGTGGGGCCAGGTGCTGTGTGGACAACCGAGTGCAGCGCTTGCCCTTAACGTTCAACGTTCAACGTCGACGCAGTGTCGACGCTCGCCACTCACTGAAACTCGTATTTCGTATGCGCTCAGGTTCCCGAGGCGATTATGTCTGATTGCATGGACATTTTTGGCGATCCGGGTCGTGATCTCAAGAACAAACCCCTCCAACCAAGCAATATGTACCAATGATACCAAATCGCGAACACTACGGACTCCTCTTCACAGCGAGGAAAACGCCATCGAAGACAACCGTCAAATCCTCCCTCAACAAGGATTGCATGTGGGACAACTTCATATGGGCGCATTCCACGAATTCCACACGCTCTATCGGATCCGCGCCGAGCGTGAGACGCGTCTGCAGTCCGTTGACTAGATCCTGCACGTCGATCCCTCGCGGTCCCCACCGTCCATCGACGAATTCGACGTTATCACAGCAACATTCGCCAGGCTTCCCGCCCCGAGGACTCCGAAAGTCGGATGGACGTCTTGGGGGAGGAAAGCGAACCTGAACGTATCGAATTGTGCGTAGATGTGGCATTACGACAGAAGCGGCGGCCCCGGCGTAAGTAGACGTCTGAACATCCAGCGGTAGGGTGCTCATCTTGAGGTTCCTGCCCAGGCGATAACCAACCCTTCCCGTAACTTGCAAGAGAGAGACATTTGGCGCGCCCGCGAACTTCCGCGACCACTCCTCATTCGAAGAAATAGGTCCGACGATTTGAAGGGCGGTCAAAGCCGGGAGTCGGAGGAAGGGCAGCAAGGCGGGCACTATGGCGTCAGTCTCCTCGGCGATGGTGAGACGGGGCAAAACGTCCGATCCGAGAGCCCAAAGTTGCTGGAGGTCTACCTTGGTGTCCGTCCAGGCTCGTATGCTCGATGGACGATTTGACTCGGACACCCCGACAAACATCGCCAGACCTCTGGGTGGGACATTCCACGACATGGACCGTAGGGGGGTATCCTTCATGAGCCTCGATAGGGACTGTGACAAACTGGAAAGTGCCTCAGGAGGTATGTGATGAGCGTGTCTTGTAAAACGGATCGAGATTGTGGTGAACGTGGGGAGGTGCAAATGGGTCAAGAGCGTCGCGGCCTGATCTAGCGTGGTAGATAGCTGGAATAAGCGGAGCCTCTGGAGATGAGCAACGAGGCCGGACGGCTGTCCGATAACTGGAGCGCAATCCATGATCAATGTCTCGAGCGAGACTAGCCTGGTAAGTGCCCCGATGAAAGTGGCCATGTCCGTAGTGGGTTCGTGGCCTTGATGTCCGGTAATCTCAAGATGTTGCAAAGAAGGACAAAGGAGAGCATTAGACCAACTGAAGCTCACGTAGGACGTCGTGAGTGTCCGTAGGCGAGGGGTGCAAGACGCGAACAGCTGGTCAGGGATGGTGAACCTCGATCCAAACTCCATCGTGTGATACACCCATGCGCCACCGCCGATGCGCAGGCTCTCTAGCGTTTCCGCCGCGGCACTGAGACACTCCCAGAGTGCTCGAGTGCCTTCGTCGTCCTCGATGATGATGGCCAAGTGCTTGATGCGGGGTAAGAAGTCATCGATGTGGTCGAGACCGAGCTGGGACAACGACTTGGGGACACAGCGGTCGCAACGATCGGTGGAGTTCTGGTGATAGACAATGCTATGCGGGATGTCGCCAAGGGCCCTAGGGTCGTGCCCCCAGAAGAGTGTGTCATACGGGACGGTCCACGCGTCGAAGACGTGATAGGCTTTGAACTCTGTACAGGAAAGCGCGACCTCTCGCCAATGACGGCAGACATGCGCCACATATATCCACTTGTAGTACGAGGAAACTTTCCTGGCCCGCTTTCCGTCGCTGAGGACGCGATCGAGCTGGTTCTTTTGCACTCGCGCTGCGTGCGTTAGGAAAATTTCCAAGAGGATCTCCGGGGGGAGTCTTGCAGGAAGAGACAGCACATTCAACCGCTCACTGACTTCGAGCATTTGCGCGCGAAGGTCCTCTAATCGGCCGCGAAGAGCGGCCTGAGCCCTAGGTTGCTATGTAAGTGTTGAATTCCGCACAGGACGAAACCGGCTCACCCGCTAGGTCGTGCCGCTATCTCCAACGGACCAAACCGAGACATGGATGTAAACGAGCGAAGATAGAGCGGTGTATCCGGATACATCGTCGAGGCTTGACACCTTATATGTTGCGATGCGCGCTCAAACCATCACGTAAAAGTATGCATTCTCTGGCACGCTGCAGAACTGCATAGACCATACCCGCTAGATAACGACGACGGCCGTGAGGCCGTTGGCTAGACCATTGGCTGAACACGTTACCGAGAGTACGAGACAAGGATGTCGCGTGACAGTGCAGACTTCCTAGACATGAACTAGCATATGATGCCGTAGGACGAAGATCTCCAACAGCAGAGCGATACCATTGTGGAGGACGACACACCAACTGCGAACTACCGCCTTTTGTACTCACAAGGTTTAAGGATATTTCCACGGGACATCAGCTTCGCCCACTCCTTCTCTGCCTTGGGCTTGCGTGGGATCTTCTTAAATTCGAACATCGTAAAGTGGGTGTTTCGCTCGTCCTAGAAGACGAGTGAGTACGTTCCCCCCCCCCCCCCCATCGCACTATTCTACGTACCTTCGATTGCAGTTTGAACCCAAACGAGGTGATAAACGAGGTGAACTGATCGATGCTGGAGAATCGACTAGTGACTTCCGCGATCTTGAACTCGCCACTGGCAACGAGATGTGAGCGACGAGCATGATGGAAAACCCACCACAACAAACGCACCCGGCTTTCAAGATTCTCCAGGCCTCGCGGATGCATCCGGGCCAATTTGTTCCCATAAGGCTGAGAGCACATACGACGACATCAACGATTTGACCCTCGCCTGTACCAGCCTCGTTGTCTTGATCCGCACTAGATGCACCAAGAGGTATCTCCGATCCAGGTAGAGGAACGCGAACGCATGTGTCTGCTTCGATGACATATGCGCCATCGGACACAAGATCGAAGGAGAGAACTGTCATTCCCTTAGGGACGAGCGCCCGCGCAAGGGCAGCATCACCGCAGCCGAGGTCAGCGATAACGGTTTTGACTGGGTAGGAAGAAAGGGTAGAGATGTAGTGCGAGACAGGATTCGTAGGCCAGGACTCGACTTGATGACGAAAGCCAGTGTGGTACTAGTACCCTATCAGGACTTTTCGGAGCACGACGAGTTAAAATACCTACATCCGAAAACACAGCGGGGTCAGAGCTCATGAGTTCATGCGCTTTGCCGCTATCGGACTTGTAAAGCATTTCGTTGATCCACCTTTGGCTCGTCAGTGACTACTACGTTCTCGCTCAGACCATCTTACACATACCTGAACCTTGCGCCATCCAAGCTTTTCTTCATATTTGCTTGCAGCGCAGTCAGACCTTGACTAGTATCATTGGTGCTGCTCGTCGACTTGGGGCGGGACTTCTGTTCCACTTTTTTGTCCTTGGCGGGAGTGTGGGCGGGATCATCATGAGATACGCCCGTGTCTGAGTGCGCATCCACGGATTCGGAACGAGAGGGCTTCTGCTTTTTCTGTTTGTCCTTCCTCTTGTCCTTTGTCGAGGGCTTCGCGGGGGAGCTTTCCGTTCTCTCCTGAGACCTACCACTCGCGTTCCTCGAGTTCTTATCCTGATCTTTGGCTGCTTTCTTCTCTTTGCCTTGCGGCTTGCGTTGATCTTCTTCCCCCTCTCGCCCATTCTTTCTCCCTCTTTCGGGTTCCGACGCTGCTCCCTTAGCCTTCTTGTCTTTGCCCGCGCGACTCTTTTTGGGGGGCCTCTCGGTGTCTTCCTCGTCAAGGGCATCCGTGCTAGCACCCAGACTTCGCATGAGTTTCTCGATGTTCTTCTGTGCGGTCTTGATCATTTGAGCTTCATCGATGTCATCCGCTCCTTTTGTTGAGGGACGCTTGCGCTTCTTGTTTGGCTGCGAGACGGGAGCGGGAGGCACACTCCACCCTGGAACTTCAAAAAGGGACATGGTTATGCGTCCTGAAAGCGAACACCCAGAGAGGCTAGACGGGTAACTGGAGGAGAAGGACGAAGCTCGGCCCCGAAGAGGACTGAGGAGGGAAGAAAAGCGATCATGTGACAGCCGCCGCGCGACGCGTCGCGCCAGTGATCAAGCGCTCACGCGCTCAAGGCCTGGCGACGCGTCCTTGAGTTTTCAAAAGTCATTGCTAACCATCGCCTACCAGGACCAAGGCGACCTTTGCAAGTGCTGTGGCTAGTAAAATAAGCTATTGGTCTTTGACTGCTATAAGAGACCAAAATGAAGCGCAGCTCTGCAAGAATCACCCAGCCGAGTCCACCTATACGCCGGACTGGTACTGCAGCGACCAAGGCGATGCCTCCATCACCCTCTGACAGTGTAATTCAACCCAGCTTCGCTCAAAATGTGTGTCTAACTAATGGGATCCTCTATGCTTTAGGAACTGAGCGACCGCGCCGTGGAGGTAAGTTGCTACTGGAGCATGTGGACTTCTCTAGGCTTGGCTTGACGAACTCGAGCTCGGACAGGAATTGGCTCTCCTCTGCGATGAATGTACCGTAGGCGATGCGATAGAAGACCACGAATTGATGACAGCACCCCTGTTTACACGTGAAGCGTATCTTACAGTCAGTATACCGGAGACACGAAACCAGTATGGGGTGTTGGGTAGCGTCCTTTCCATCCAGTAAGTCACTACGTTTGTACTTATTATACAGGCCTGGAGCCACTCTTGCTAGTCAATCCACAGCCACTCGCACCCCAGATGATCCTCGGCTATATGTGAACACCGTGAGCTGTTGTTCCCCTGGCATACTCCGAAGCGCCGCCTGACAGTGTTCTCTCAGAATACTCCGTTCTCCGCATTGGTGTGCGGTGTTCAAGGATTAGGGAAATCCCATACCGTATCAGTGCTCCTGGAGAGCATGATGATTGCAGATCATCCAGCCATCGGCTTATGCACGAAGCCCCTCTCGGGGCTTGTACTGCATTTCAGTGAGGGCGGGCAAGGCTCACTCCCGTGCGAGGCTGCTTGGCTTGCGCAAACGGATTCGGACGACGTGGACCCGCCGTCGGTCAGGGTTTACGTATCCAAGTCATCGCTTTCAACGATGAAGAAGGTCTACGCGCCACTCGGAGAAGATATCACTGTGCGCCCGCTCACGTTCTCCCACTCCGAGCTGGATGCTCAGGCGATTCTGTCCATGATGGCGGTAGGTTCTTCGGAATCTGCGCCTCTGTATATGCAGTCCATTCTGGTTCGTTACCCATGAATCTCTCCTCGGTGTTTTCAGCATGCTGACGCCGTGATCCAGTCGATCTTGCGTGAACTAGGGGAGAACTTCACGTATACGAACTTCCTAGCAGAGATCAAGGAGGCGAAAAAAGACATGAATCCTCACCAGAAGGCCGCTCTCGACCAGCGCTTGTCTCTTCTAGCGTCCTTCGTGGACCCTTTGAAGAGCCGAAAGGGTTCTCTATTCAAGCCAGGACGGCTGACCATCATCGACCTTTCGGACCCATTCATTGATCCTAGCAGCGCTTGTTCGCTGTTTGAGATCGTCACACGGCTATTTGTGCGAGCGGACGTGGGCACTGGCAAAGTCCTTGTCGTAGATGAAGCACACAAGGTATGTTGAGTGCGCCCCGTCCTCATCAGTTGACTGCCAAAGCTGACCACGCGTGTAGTACCTATCAGCGACTCGTGGTGACACTACTGGCTTGACGAAGGCATTGACTTCGCTTATACGTCAGCAACGCCATCTATCCATGCGTGTGGTTATCAGCACCCAAGGTCGGCGTTCTCCTTCACCCGTATCGTACCTATCGCCGAGACTGACTGGATAAACCAGAGCCTACTGCCGTGCCGCCGGTGTTTATAGACTTGTGCAGCATCGCGATCTTCCATCGATTCTCGTCCCCCGCGTGGTGGGACTCCGTCGCCAAGCGTGTATGCGCGGATGTCTCTAACGAGCAAGGCTTCACGCAAGTCGTCAAGCTCAAAGTGAGTGCACCGCGCATTGTCACTGGCCCCGACGGCACGGCTGACGCTTGTGACATTTCTAACCAGACGGGACAAGCACTTGTGCTGTGTCCTAGTGGGTTGGGGCTCTTTTGGACAACACGCAAGACCGCATCGGGTGCGGTTGTCCAGGGCAAACCGAAGGTCGCCCATTTCGGCAGGAGGTATCTCATTATCAAGACGCGCAAGCGCATCACCGTGGATGGAGGCGTATCGCGGATGGCCCTCGATGGTTGAAGACCTTGGCTACTCCCAACCACGAACCCGGCTACTTCTCTTGATCACAGCAGCATAATCTATCAGTGAACCGTAGTCTACTTTACCCCCGGTTCCCGGGCCTATACCGTTCGTGATATGCTATATCACCCTCAGATGCTGCATGCTCTATATGTTCTAGATGGCGATTAATACAGCGTAGATACCCAGTCGATCTTTCGTCGGCCGGATGTTCGGCAGTAGATCCTAGGGGTCTCGAACATGATTGTAGAGCGATGAGCGTCACGGTAGCTGCGCTGCTGCGGTAAGGGAATCCTACCTCATGCACCTCCACGTGTTGACGAAGCTTGCTCCACTGTCTAGCAGCAGCTCGCATTAGGGAGGTCAACACCTCTCTCCGTGCCACCCTTGCCGCACGTTTATGTGCATACCATGTATGGCGGACGCGCCTTCGCTCGAAGAGGATAAGGTCGCCTTGTGCGGCATCGCTCTTCGACGGTGCACCAAACGTTGTACCAGCATCGCACTGAAGACATGTAGATCCGCGCCTTCGTAGCGTGCAGAGCCAGTGAAGATCGACGCAGAACGGCCCTTTGTGCTGCCGCCAATGGCCTTTCAGTTGCCCTGCGGGAGGATACCGCAGCACACCTACTAGCCTCGTTGTGCACCTTCGATGCTCTTAAAACGCTGACGGCAATGGCTGCAGCACGATACCTTCCTCCTGTGCCCCCATTTCCTCTTTTACCATTACCCTTCCCTTTGAATTGTATGGATCCCATTAACCCAGAAAAGGTACGCGATATTGTGTCCGAACTAGTTGACGGTTCTGATCCCGTGCTAGCAGTACAATTCAGCACCATCCTCCCCAAGTGATTCCATAGATTCACCTCCGGGAACACTCGTAGATGGAGACTCTGAATCGATATACGCCATCGTACGTGGTTGTGAATACAGCTCTCGACATGTGAAAGCTCACGAGCTCTGCTCATGCCCTAGTCTGAGGCCGAGGCACCCGAAGTCAGTAAACCTGTTGAACGTTCTCATCAACATGTCTGAGACTGACCTTCAAGTTATCGGACACAGGAGCTTCGTTACCTGAATTTGAATGTCGCGTTGGAAGATGCCAAGGATGAGCACGAAGTCATCACGGCTCCATTGCTGACGCGCGGTGCGTATGTCGGTGCGGGGATGCACATGAAGCGATCACAGTACGGCGTTCTGGGCAGTGTTTTGGCTATCTGGTGAGTAGTCCGTCCCTCTCCTATCCCTCGGCTTGGAGCAGGCCTCTTGTATCGCTCGTATATGCTCAGATGGTATCGTTGGGCCAGTGAAAAGACGAGGAGTTACATACCCCAAGACCCTCGCCTCTATATCAATACAGTACGTGCCCATCTCTCGTATGCAACTCGCAGCTCATCTGAAATGGAACGTGCAGAACGCACCGTTCTCGGCGATTGTATGCGGAGTACAAGGCTCCGGCAAGTCGCATACGGTGTCTGTCCTGCTCGAGAACATGCTGATCTCCGGCTTCGAGCCCATCGGTCTCTCCCATAAACCGCTCAGTGGACTCGTACTCCATTTCGGCGAGGGTGGGTCCGGATCACGCCCCTGCGAAGCAGCATGGATCGGACAAACGCAGATCAAGGGCATACAGCCGCCCGCGATCAGGGTCTACGTCTCGCGTTCGTCCCTCAATACGATGCGCGCGACGTACGCGCCCCTGGGCAGCAGGGTTACAGTCGAGCCACTGCTGTTCTCCAGTAGGGAGCTTGATGCGGAGGCCGTCCTGTCAATGATGGCCATCGGCTCGTCGGATGCCGCTCCATTGTACATGCAACGGGTTCTGGTGCGTGTCGCGCCTTTTGGATTGTGCAAGTAGCCTGACCTTGCATGCAACCACAGTCAATTCTGCGCGAGCTGGGAGAGAAGTTCACCTACAGCGCGTTCCTGAAGAAGGTCGAACTGGCGAAAAAGGACCTTACCACTGTGCAGATCGGGTATCTGGACCAGAGAATGCTCTTGCTGAAAGCCTTCGTGGACACCACCACGGATCAATCGAAGTCGCGCTTCAAGGCAGGCCAACTCACCATCATCGACCTCTCCGACCCGTTCGTGGACGCGGGTAGTGCATGCGCGCTCTTTGAGATCGCTTCGCGATTCTTCGTCCGTGCGCAAGTGGACACTGGGAAGGTCCTTGTCGTTGACGAGGCGCACAAGGTCAGTTCAAGAGCCTACTCACCACATACTGAGCACTTACCTCCGCTGCTCGTTCAGTATCTGTCTGTTAGCAAAGGCGTTTCAGGTCTGACCAAAGCCCTGTTGTCACTCACACGACAACAACGTCATCTAGCCATGAGGGTTATCATCAGTACACAGGGTAGGTTGGGCTCTCGCGCGATGCGCAATCTCTCGCACTGATGTTGAACACGTACACAGAGCCAACGGCACTTCCCTCGGTGCTCATCGACCTGTGCAGTATAGCTATCCTGCACCGGTTCTCATCGCCGGCATGGTGGGAGGCCATAGTCAAACACGTATCGGCGGACTTCACGGACGAGGAGGCTTTCGATCACGTTGTGCGGCTGAAGGTGAGAGATGCGTACCTTATTTATTGCCTGATTCACTGACGGTAAGCGGCGTGCGATATAGACCGGCGAGGCCGTGATCCTAGCACCTGCGGGCTTAGGGAGGTTTCCGCTGTCACTGAAAGCTTCCGAGGGCAACGGCCATACACAGCTGGCCGCATTCGGACGCCGCTACCTGCTAGCGCGCACCAGAAGGCGGGTCACAATTGACGGGGGTGCATCTAGGATGGTGGTCGATGTCTGAGTATTGGGCGACACACTGCACACTTGTGAGTGTCATCTCCGCTCCACCTCGTTGCCGGCGCCTCATGCGAATTCTCATGTATCAGAGCGATGGTTTGAACTTTGTTCGCGCTCGTTTTTCCTAGTTACACTGGCTTGTATCTTGTATCTATCCTCAGCATCCACAATCTTGGTGCTGTGCCCAGTGTGATAAACCTCAGACTTAGCTTGCCAGTTCTGGAGATGTTGTGCTTATCTTGTCACCATAGAATTTGCACGTATTATCGTTGTTCTTGCGTAATGCACTCAATTTTGTCGTAACGCGATGGTGCGAGTGGGAGACATCCGGAGACAGGAGTAAGTTAAACTGACGGGGCTTGTAGCCGGACAAGTGCAAGAAGCGTACCTTGAGCGTCAGATAGCAAGCGGTGCAGATGTTGAAACTCAGCGGCAGGCGTCAATCGGGCGTCTATGCGTTTAGTTGACTTCGTTTCTGACCAGTTCTGACCTCACACCATGGTACGTACTTATCGCCATGTTTTCAATTGTCTATGAGGTAGCCTATGATATTTTTGACGATCTCATGATACTGTAGATGCAATGATAATGGCGAAGTTGATACACCCTCAAGAAGAGACGCTCACACTTGCAGCGCCGACCTCGGTCACAGTAGTACTTGCATGCACGAAGTGCATTGACAACTGCATATTGAGAGGACTAGAGAAGCTTCATCGGTAAGTGACATAAACCTACGGTGTGCCACCACATGCACTTGTGCTGATTACGAGAGAATGCAGGCTGTTCTAATCAAAGCGTGACCGCATCTGACTCATGAGATACTGTCGCGATAGCCAACATTCGCGACAGGAACCTATGTCATGACAAGCGCACGGATGCAAACACGCGAGGGCTTCTTGGCGATGGAAAGGAAGCTACGCTAGGAGTCTTCTCTTCAGTAAGCACGATCATACTTCTGCTATCTCTCCCAATAAACCTTCTGCCACGGCGCATTGTGCTGCTAGTGAGCGGTTGAGCCCATACAGTCCACACAACGCTAGGAAATCGTTCACAATCGCAGAGGTTCGACGGCGCCGTTCACAGAATCAGGCAGTGTATTGTGCGAAGGAACTCACGATATCCAATATTCTGAATGACACACCTAATCTGTCAATCTACCCCTACCCAACAAGTACTAGCGGACTTCGCTTGTCTATTCCTTTGTCACACTCCTCGCAGCACTTACCGTGTCATTACTACAAGGTTTTTCCATCCCCGACCGCATCGACATATTGCGAAGCAACGCCACAAGCCCCTCAGACGAAGGCGTCATTAACGCTACACGGTCGGCTCTCAAATACCGCAGCCAAATAACCGTGCATGGTATGCACTGTCCGTTCCTTCTGGGGTAAAATGCATGGCAAAGTGCCTTCGCGCTTGCGGCCGATATCTTGCCGCGTCACCTCTCGTCATCACCCCGCAGCTCGCCTCCCAGCCAGGACCGGCGCGCATCGTCGCTGGCGTACACACGCCTCCGAATAAGGACGATCGTCGCCCTGGCTTCTCGCTGACCCAATCCCGGTGACAAATGGGAAGTGACGCAGGCATGAACCCACGCCGCGCAAGAAGTGTGCGTCCGCGCTCGAAACCCCGCGCTGCTCGTCTCCCTTGCCGCACACGGTCTTCCATTCAGCGACCACAGCAGTGTTGGCAACTGCCATGCACCCAAGGGTCAAAGATCCGTACCCAACGCAACGGGCCACGACGGTTCCGGTAGGTGGACAGACTTGCATGGGGCTTGGTCAGTGGCACGCTTCGTGGTGAAGCGAGCTCCTAGTCGCCCAGATACGGCGGAGTGTACGTCCCGCGAGATGTTCGGCGCTGCTGCACAATGGCCAGGCATGAGGTACAGCGGCCGAGGGATGGCCTTCCAGAGTTAGCTTCTCGACCCTGCCTCCTGCTCTCGCGGGACAATTTCCGCTCCGCACATGACGCCTTCATTTGACCGTTCCCGGCGGTGCGAGCAGCGACCGCGGGCGTGCCACGGACGGTTCAGAAGCGTAGCGGACACAGGCCCGTGCCAAGGTCGGGAGCGTGGTGGCCAGGCATACCGTAACCGTAACTCAGCGGACTCTGGCACAGCAGCACGCCTGCATCCATACACCCCTGCCCTCGCGAACCCCTTCCTTCCACCCCACGGCCGCACAGTCTCCCTCCGTGGATGCTTCTGGACGCCGTGCCGAGCGGGTGATCATCTCTCATATGTCAAGGATGGAAGGTTAGGCGTCAGAAGGCGGTCCTGGGCTCCTCTGCCGGCCTCCGTAGACTGCGCGAGCGGGTGCGTCCTCGAACGCTGGGCGGACTCTGAAGTGTGTCGCCTCGAGGCCTTGCTTCTCACCCGAGCCACCGGCTGTCCCTCCACTTATTTTCTCGCTATCGAATCGGATTGCAAGCGGGATGACTTCAGGCTGAGTTATGGCCGCGAAGAGCTCTTGCGAACGCGACGCAGAGATATCGCAATTCTCTCCGCTGTCCCCCGGCCTCAGGAAGGACAATGCATGTCACAATGGAGAGCACTCTCGCTCCGTGCCCAGCCGTGGTAGCACGGACGCGCCCGACAATCTCGAATCCATGGCTACAAAGCGGACAGAACATTATGAGACGATGTCCCCGTGCTGCCTGCTACCAGCCGCACGCCCCCACCGCAAGCTCCGGCAGGGATTCTCGAAGCTGCGTCCTGCTGCCTAAGCCAGGGCCGCGACGCCACGGTCCTTACGAAGTTGAAGCATATCTGCATCCCTCACGGCCACGCGCGCGGGCGTTGTCAGCACCAGCACCAGCACCAGCACCAGCACCGCGGCGGGTGCGTGTGTTCCTGCAGTGTGGGGATGGCCTGAGGGAAACGAAGGAAAGAATGGTTTGGAGATCGATTGATCTGGATGGCTCGTCCTCCGGTCGCTTGGTGGGTCGCTGGACCGCCGCCGCCGACCGACCGTGGGCACTGCACCACCTTCTTTTTTCGCACAGAACCCACTGATAATTTCCGGGAGGTCATGTCATTTGAAAGTCCGGTGGGTTTTATCTCCCCTTCCTACCGCCGACTCTGTCACAACAAATATCAGCCCGTTTAGCCGTGTCGGAAACCAGGGGTCGGAACGCCAGGACTTATCCAATGACGCTTGCGAGCCCCAGTTCGGAGCAACCTGAAGCATGAAGCCTGGAGCCTGAACACACACCACGGGCGGTGCTGTGCACACGCTGCTGGTACACCAGCCACAGATCATTGCCATTGCCATCGTAGCGAAGGCCTACGCGGCCGGTCTGTTGCGGCCACCCGCTCGCTGAGTCGCTGCGATCCAAATCGGCGAGGGGGCGCATAGTATGCATCAGCGACCATTACGGCACTCGTCGCGCAGGTGCCCCCGCCCTTTCCTCAGACTACGCGTGCTTACCTACGCGTACGCAGCTCGCAACTCGCAGCTCGCGGGGGCACCGCGTGCACCGCTTGCGTTACACGTACAACCACGCCAATACACGACTTATCACCCAACCACCCAACCGCCCGACCCGCGTCCTCCAGGCCCCCCTACACGTAAAACAACAGCACTCGCGAGATGTGTCCAGATGCCACTGGCGGGGGGGTGCGCGGGTGCGCGAATGCGTCCCTGAATGTTACAGTGTGCGCGGGCGCATCGCTGCGACGTCAACGTTTCACGCTTCATGCAGCAACGGTGCTGACGTAGCGAAGGTTGCGCCGAGCGGCGTTCCCGCGAAGTCCGTGCGGCGGGGGCAAAAGAGAGATCTGTGTGTTGGGTGGTCCTGGATTGCAACGGCGGGTCTGATTCGGAAGGTGATGCGAGGTGCTGGTGATGCGAGGAACCGGGGTCCATGTAATGCGGTCCGTGTAATGTGGTCATGGCCAGTCACCCAGCCACTCAGACGGAAGGACGGACGGACACACAGGCGCGGAAGTAGACAGGAAGAATGAAAGAATGTTCAGCTTGATTTACAGGCCAATCTCCGAGCAGTGAGCAAACAAAAAAAACAAGAACAAAAAGGAAAACTACAAGCACCAAGTATGTGTTACACGGAAGAGAAAGGGGAGATTGCAAACGGAGGTGTATCGTAATGACGCGGGATATTCAGGAACCAGGGGAGAGAGGCCGAGTCTGACTGACTGACTGACGGTGTGTGTGTACGGTGTGTACTACGATGTACGGCGATCACGAGATAGAGATAAAAGTGAGGGAGTGACGAGGCGGACGAGACGAGGGCGAGAACGAGGACAGGACGAGACGGGACGGGGCGACGAGGGACGAGAGACGATGACGACGGCGCAGCAGCACATCAACTAGACAGAAAAACAGTTACATAGCAAAGCGGAAGCGTGAGAGGGAGGGCAGGCAGGCAGCACAGGGCACGGGAAGATAGTGATGTGGTGGACTTCGATCCGACGGGACAGGACAGGACAGAACAGGGGAGGGGGCAACACGATATGGACCACACGAATTACAAAGGCGGCAGTGAAGGTAGGTGTGTAATGAAGACGGGGCGTCGCCGAGGTCCCGAACGAGCGACGGGCATGCGACGGAGAGAAGGAAGGGAAACACCGGAAGACTGGCGAGCCCGTCAACGACCGGCTCACCCCTCCAGCATCTCCTTCTCCTGGCGACAACACGACAGCCACGCGAACCACATCATCGTGCGCAGCTGGAGGACGTCCTCCTTCCACGCCATCGACTGGTTCTGCTCGCGGAACTCGCGCGTCAGCGTCTCGCACCGGTCGATGTTCTCGGGGCTGACAAAGTCGCACGCGACCTTGATGCAGTCCGCGAGGTTGCACACCTATACAAATACGCGCATAAACAATAGGACGTCAGCGACAATCAACATCACGTCCCATAATCCCTGAAGCAGGGATGCGACGGGCGCGACACGAACCTGGTGCGCACACCCAGCGGGGATGAACACCGCCTCGCCGGGCTTCTGGTAGATACGGTGGCTCTTCACGCCGTAGTCCTTGTAGAGCTCCTGCCGGAGGCTCGCGTCCAGATAGAACTGCTGCGAGTGGATCGGGTCGTGCTGGTACTGCCCCTTGAACTTCTTGCGGAGGAACTTGCGCAGCTTCGCCGTGTCCTCCGCTCGGAATATGTCCCAAGCAGCGCACCCGGGTCGCCCCTGAGGTGTGGGCGCGGCGTAAGTCATGATGTTGATCGCGTCCGCCATGTCCATGTGCAGCCGCGTCGAGCCCTTGCTCCCCTGCGACTCGAACGACGCCATCGCATTGTACATTTTCGGGCCTAAAAATAAACGAAAAACGTGCCGCGGGAAGGCGTGCGTCAGTTCCGGACAACGAGCGACGAAGAAGCAAGGCCACTGATGATGGCTCGCCACGCACCAAGGTCAGGCGCAACAGTATTACTCGGGAAGTGCGAGGCGATGTTGAGAACGCCGTCGCGGCGGACGTAGTTGGGTACGGGCGTCGCCCTGCTGAAATCGTCGTACAGCTCAGGGAACGCGGTCTTGAAGTCGGTCGACGGCGGCCAGTCCTGCAAGACACCACGCGCGCGAATTAGCGGCCAGATCCTCACCACACCGCAATGCCCAACGCACCTTCAGTTTCCAGCAGTCCCGGCGACCCTCGTATTTGCCGAACCACGAGAAGAACTCACCGACGGTCACGCGCTTGTTCTGCTCCGTCTGACACTCGAGGATCAGGCAACTCTGCGTGCCGTACTTGGTGCTAAAGTACTCCGGCGTCCACTGGAAGCTGAATTTCTGCAGCAGACCGGTGACGACGAGCGGGAGCCCGTCCTTCCAGACGCGCCGGAACTTGTCGTCCGTCAGGTCGACGTCTGGGAACGAGACGGTGTCGTAGCTCGGTACGGCGTCAACTCCTGGTCCCCCGCCAGACGCCAACGAAGAGCCTAAGGCGCTCACGAACGACGAAGGTTCGGGCGGCGTGCCTGGGGGCTTCACGAGGTCGAGCGCGCTGGAACTGCTAGCAGACGAGCTCGAACTCGCGCCATATGGTGCACCTACGTCTCTCATAGATAGCTTCGGGGTTTGGGCGAATCCAGGGTCACGGCTCTCCTTCTCCACAGGGAGCATATCGGGGTCGGGCTGCTTGAGCAGCGCTTCCATGTCCTCGATCGCCTGGCTGAGCTCCTTCTGGCAGAAGCGCGACATAGGCGAGAAGTCCTTCGCCTGATGCTCGTTGCGACGAGTGCACGAGAGGAAGAAAGGGTTAATGTGTGCGTGCTTCTCGCGGCGGGCCTGGAGCGCCGCTATCTCGGCCTCGGGAGCACCGACACGGTCGGTTGTAAGCTCCTTGACCTGCTCGAAACACTCAGCACACGCCTCGCGTCCGCACAGGCGACACATCCAACTACTGGAGAAGATGGACGTCATGCAAGTGTCTGCGAGGGGGCACATGAGAGCCTGGGCCTGTCAGTCTAACGCAAGCGAGGCTTACCACATGTCGCCCGGACTTCACTCTCACGCGGCCGCCGAATGATCTCAGGCAAAGCCAAGTGAGAAAGCTCTTGCTTGAGAATCGGCAGCAGTGCTTCGGCCACCGTGCGCTAATAGGCGCATGCAGTCCGTCAGCTGGGACGGCCACCTTCGGAAAGAAGTCTAATGACTGACCTTCACGCGCCGGATGTGCAGCATCTCCAGATTGACGTTCCACTTATTGGGGAAGTTCATCGTCGGCGCGTCCGGCTTCTGGCTCTCGACGAAGCTGATGCCGACGATGTCCCGGTTTTGGTTCTTTAGGAAGAATCGGATGCCTTGGAACCTGCAGGTATCCCCTGCCCAGCGCCGCGTGCACGATACGCAGCGCGGGAACTCTTCCGACCGGTAGCGGTTGGACATGCATCGCGCGAACTGGAGCTCGGGTTGCAACGGGCCTCCCGCGTCCGTGCCGCTTACACCGTCCTCGCCAACGACCTTCATAGGACTATATGCGGTAGCTGCGGCTATATGAGCGATGGTGGGCGATAACACGTAAGAGCTACCTTACCGTTTGAGCTCGAAGCCTTCTCTTTGCCTTTGTGGGATGGCACGTGGGGATGTGGAATCAGTTGCGCTATAATCAAAGCAGCGTCGGCTCGCCGCCTCCGCGACGACTGAGCGACAGAGGGGGTACTCACCACTCTGAGCAGCGATCTGCGCAGTCTCGCCGCGCTTCTTGGTGTTCTGCCCACGCCGCGATTGTGCTGCATACGCGTTTAGACAAGGTGAATGAAAGACGAGCCCATGAGGGAACCGACCTGCCGAGTCTGCAGCCTTGGCCTTGGTCGCTCTTGCCTTTTTGGCTTTAGGTCCGGCCTGATCGTCCTCTACAGCCTCCGAAGCACGTTTCTGCTGTTGCTGTTGCTGTGTTTGTTGCGGCTGATGTTGCTGCTGTGGAACCATGGACGGAACGGCAATCGGTATGGCCGGGTACGGCACGGGGTGATGGTAATATGCCTGAGGTGAAGTAGGACCAGTGCGCTGAACAGAGACCGGCATATGCTGGAGAGGAGCACCACGCGGTTCTAAGCGAAGAGAAGACGTATTAGCACCTTGTCACGCGAACGATGTCTTAAAGATAGATTTACGAGCTGGGTGTGCGGCGTACGGGTAATGGTGATAGGGATGGCCGTAAGGCGGATGCGGTGGAGGAGGCGGGCGCGAGAGGTCGTGCTCGTACTGCGGGTGTTGCGGATGCGGCTGAGGAGGTGGAGGATAACCTACGAGAACGAAACTCGGTTTGGCGAGATTGTCGGCGTACGGGTCGGGCGGTGGGCACGTACTTCTCTGCAAAGAGTCTCCAGAAGCGGCTGCTGCTGTGTGAGAACGCAGACGATCGTATCACGGTGAATGGGTGATCGGCTGTGAGTTTGGTGAAGGAGGCCTACCTGCACGCTCGTCAGGATACACGGGCGACATCATCGGGTGGGGATAGGATGCGGGATGCGGCTCGTGAGAAGGTGACCATGTTGGCCCCTCCATGCTGTAATGCGGCGCCTCCCCGACTGGGCGAGAGGACCTCGCGTAGTTATCGGGGGGATATGGAGGGTGCTGGTGGGGAATGGCTGAAGAGGAAGAGTAGCGGCAAGGGACGGAGTCTTGTTCCGGCCTGCGAGGGCCCAAATCTTGTTTTGACGAGTCCCAGCTTGCAGCGCGAAGGTTAAACTGAGGACCAGGATGGATTTGAGACTGGTGCGAGGGTGGGGCGTACTGGGAAGGAGAAGCAGCCACCTGGGGATGGTGGTGGGGATGGTGTTGAGGATGCGAGTGCGGGTGTGCATATTGAAGAGCGTCAGAGATGGAGGGGAGCTGCTGGTGGTGATGAGGGTAGGAGGCCGAAAGAGCAGAGGAGGAAGTGGCGCCGACGGGGTTGAGGAGCTCGTTGATGGAGGTGCGCTTGTTCTGCGCGTTGACGTCGTGGAGAGTGTTCATGGCGAGAGGGGTGGCAGGCGTGGAGGGAGGAGGAATGGCGGAGGGGAGGGCGGGAGATGGCGGGAGGAGGGAAGGAAGGGGAGGACGAGGAAGAGAGGACGGGAGGGGGGAAGGAGGTTAGGACGAGGATTCGCACCGTGGATGGGTGGGAGAGCGCATTAGCAGAGTAGTATACAATACGAATACTTTGTATGTCGATCGGAATAGGAAGGGTAAGACGGGTGTAAGCCTGGGGTAAGAGTAAGAAACGAAAAGGAAAAGGGCCGGGGCCGATAGCCAGTGTCACACATTTCGCACGCCCCAGTCCCCAGTCCGCGAGCGATGGATGCCGATAATGGCCATCACGTCCGACCTTTGCCATCAGATTAGATCTCCGCTCTAGCACAGACGCCCGTCCTGCCTCCCCTCCGCGAACCTCTCGCTCCAGCTGGGTGATCGCCTCCACCGCATGGCCCCTCTCCCTCCCCCAGCTCGTCCCCTGGCCATCCACCGTCTGCGTCCGCGCACACCACCCGCGAACGTTCCTTCCTCCCCCGCGACGCCCCCCTCGCCCACCGTCGTTAGCGTCGGCTCCTTTTGCCCTCCATCAGCGCGAATGACCCTATCTTCCGACTCCGGCCAAACGGCCAAGTATAGCGCTCGCGGCCGTCTAGGGCGTTGACGGTCATGACCCTTATTCCCGTTTAGCCTCCAGCGCGCCTGCCCAAACAGACCCGGCTCTCTGGCTCTTCTCGCCCGCAAGCCCTCTCCGGTCCCTCCGACTCCCCTTTCTCCCAGTAGCTAGCTTAGCGCTGCTTCGCGTCCGCATGCTCTACCGGCGCGTCTTCTCCACCCACACCCGCGCGCATCCTCCCTGCCTGATCGCCACCGGCCACGGCAACGCGCGCGCGCGAGAACATCTACCGTTAATTAGCCCTGTCATGTCTCACCTGCTCCCTCCTCGCGCTGACGTCCACGCCCTCGTCAACGTGCCCATCATCCCGCGAAGTACGGAGCGGAGAGGGTGCACTCCTCCACGGCCCCCATCATCCACCCGCGTCTTCTGCTGGAAGTTTAGAACGCCCCTCCGATCCAGCTGCGCTCCCAAGCGCGCCCCCGTGCGACCCTCTCTTCCTCTTCTGAATTCCCTAATCGCGCGAATCGCAGGCGCGCGCTCTCAGTACCATACTAGAACTGGAATTCGGGCCCATGGGCCTGCTCAGCTAGTCGCCCACCTCAGGCTCGCGCGCTCGAGCTCCCTCGTACCACGCCCATATAACCATGACGAGCGCGTCATGCAGCCCCATCACCGATGGCGGCCGCGATAGGCATACCGGGCCCCTCGCGATGTCGCATAGACCCACTGATCAATCGCAGCCGCGTTTCCCGCTTCGCCGCCTTCGAAAAGCGAGACGTCGTTCTCGCGTTCTCGCTCGCGCACCAACGCACCAAGCTGCACCCCACGAGACCGCCTCCCAGTCGCTGTCTGGCCCTCTGATCTGCCCCTCGCGGGCGCGGCGCCTCCCCCGCGCAGCACAGCCGCTTCCTCCTCCGCCGTGCGCGATTTGTCGTGCATGAGGTGAGATACGCAGATGGGTCGTCCGGGAATCCAACGGACGAACCCCGCGAGCGCGAACCGCGGCCCGTGGTGACGCTTGTCCATATGCAGCCGTTCGCCTTGTCTTGTACATTGTCCTGGACTCCTGCCAAACCGGAGCCCCGAGCTGCAGGCTATACAAATGCTGGACGAGCGCGCTCGGTGGCCCGTGGTCCCGACGGCGGTCAGTCGGTTTATTCTGACTGGAGAATCTACCATGGACACTGGACAGGCTGTCGCGCGGCCGCTTCACGTTCGCAATTTCTCTCTCGGGTTTCAATATCCCATGGCATTGGCCATGGCGAGTGCTGTTCCCCATTCACAGCGTGGACGACCCGCGCGCCGCGCGGCTGCCGCTAGCGACAAATGCACCTCGCGCGTCGTCGCATCATCCATCACAGCAAGATTCCCGACGATGTGTGGGCGCGTGTGAGGCATCTGCGAGCCGCGCTTGTTGGTTCCGTATACGGTATACGGTCTACGTACGAACGCGTGCGCACGGCGCACGGCGGTACGGGGACGGGGACACAGGCCTGAGGCGACACGGCGCCGCTTGCGCTTGCGGCACCTGCTCCTTGCTTCCCGTACCCCCGGACTCGGGCCTCCCGTCGTCGGCTCCCGCGAGCGTTGCGCTCATCTGCGGCCTGCCCCTCCTGCCCCTTGATTCTTCTGTTTTCCCTCGCTCGTCATCTCGCCTGACACATGATCGGGACGGGTCGCCGATAGCCGCCTCCTGTGCGCTGTGCGATTATATCGCTTTGGATTTCTATCATCACCACCTGCACCTGCACCAGCTTGCACCGCGCCCACTGGAGCTGAGGTCACGGTGACACGGTCTGAGCTGGTCTGAGTCGCGCTCGGAATCGTTGCCCCTGATCGATGCGCGGCCGTGCACGCCAGACTCCAGTGCGGTGGTAAACCCTCAGCTTGATGCGAGCTTACATACGTGCAGCACGGTCAGCACAGTGTGCACCGGCAACCAAGTCGAACAGCGACGACCGCCGCCAACAATCCGCCAACCGGTGCATGATGTCGGAGGCTCGGAGCTGGTATCTATCGACTTTGCTTTCCCGCCTGGGCCGTCTCCGAGTCCCTCTCTCCAGAGTCCACAGGCAGCACGCTCTCCTTCACGGACGGTCGACGCCCATCGGTCGGGGTGTAGCAAGGTGCAAGTTGCAACAACCTTGGCCCATAGTTCAGTCGACGTCGACGTCAACCGCCCACCAGGCCATCCAGACTCCAGACTCCGGAGGCGCACACTGGAACTGGGCCAGGTGGAGAGGTTCCAGCCCCCCGCCGAAGCTTTAACGTTACCGACCGCGCGACGCGTGTCAGCGTCTGGGTGTCTGAGTGTCTGAGTGTGTCTGAGTGTCTGAATGTCACCCCGACCGTCCAGGCTCGCTGGTCCCCTGAAACGCAATCAGCCCCTCTCGAGCGTACACTCCCCGCGAGCTCGAGCTCGAGCTTGTTGCGCAATGCGCAATGCGTCCCCCCTCTCCTCCAAGCACGATTGGGAAATCCGCCTTCCTTTGCAATTGCAAGAGGCGGTTGTTGACCCCCGTGCGATTTGGGGCCCGTCGTTCATGAGCGCTGCCGGCCGGTGGTTGTATGTATGTGTACTAGTCCGAGTCTGCATCCGTGGCGTAATCAGCGATGGAGCCATCGGGCGTCGGGCATGCGCATGGTGCATGATGCATGCGCAACGAGCGGTGGCGGCGGCGGCGGCGAACACGATCCTCCTGCAAAGCTAGCGTATCGTCAAATCGATATCATCGACGTCTCGAGTCTCGACGGGCACGGTGCCATCACTAGTAAATTCACTACCGTCTCAACGCATCGCGCACGAGCACCTGCGCCCGAGCCTCTCCAAGCAAATCGGGAACCGTCTCGCATCGTCATGTGGCCATACTACGATATCGCATCGAACCCATGGCCAGCGCCGGCGAGTCGTGACGAACCAGCCATCGCCATCGCCAACTCAGAACAGACGAACCCGTCGGGTCGCCCTGCGACGCGTCCCATCGCGGAGTCGCCCCGGCCTCCCTAAATCCGCGGAGATGCGCAGGCTCCCATGAGCTTGCTCCATAGCGCTCCCGCTCCCGTGGGCCGTGGGCCGTGGGCCGTGAGCCGTGAGCCCCCGCCGTCCTGAGATCAGTGTTGTGTTAAACTTAAGGGCCCGGGACGCCCAGACATGGTGCAGTGACCGTGACGCCGCGCGCAAACATGTGGCTGCCCTGCCCGCGGCTGGATTCGCGGGCTTCTGAGTCGAGCTCGCGGAGGGGCAGCCCGAGCTCGTACAGTGACCACAGTGTTATAGTATTCGGCTCTCGGGGTGGACCAGGGCTGCTTCTCGGTGCGAGATCTCGCCGGCGCGCCGCTGGACCCAAGCCACAGTCTCACGACGCCGATCCGGATGCACCATGTACAACCACAGCCAATTGGTCACTGTGCTAGAGAACCACATTCGCGCGAACGTTCTTTCTGGCGCTACGACGAGGATTCGTCGACAGTCCTAATACTACCCCGGCGGGCGCTGTGCAGGATAGGGGTACGCACGTAAGATCCAGGGAGAAACATCTGATTCCAGGACGTTGGCGGATGGGCGCCGTCACCGTGGAAAGTACACCTGCCAGACGTCAGGGCGTCCGCACTAACCCAAGCTAGCCATGGTCGACCAAGTGTAGCAGCAGCATACCGAAACCTCTCGATTTCGCACCGATATACATGTATACATTCTTGTGATTTATTCTGTTGGCACATCATGAATCCGGACGGGCTGTGCGTGTGTATGTATTTCGCGTAAAGCCGCAAGATGCGTCGTCGTCGTCGTCGTCGAAGGTAGGTGGGTAGCTAGGTAGGTAGCTGGGCGACATGGCGGTTTAACGTTTGGGTGAATGGGTAGAAGCATCGGTAGGCAGGAAAGGGGTGGGGCGGGGTGGGGGGATAAGGATATATCATCGTGTATGGATATACGTTCCTCTAAGACTTATAGGCGTGAAATATGCTATGTAAGCGATCCCGTATGATACAGTATATCATGACAGCGGCTAGAGCGCGTGGAAGAAGAGGACCCCGAGGACAAGGAAAGAAGACGGCGGGCGAGGGGAAGGGGCAGGTGGCAAGCGTAAGCGGATAAGGAGCGCACGCGGTACGCGGCGGACAGCGGGTGGGTAGCAAGGGTCAGGAACGTAGCAATTCGTGAGTGGTAAAGTGGGAAGGGGGAGGCGAGGCGATGGCAGTGGAAGATGTGTATGATGAGGGAGGTGAGGAGAGGTGGGATGAGGGACGGGGGGGAGGGCATGCATAGCAAGGTCGTGGATGGTGTTGCTGGATACACTACTGAAACGAATGAGAGGTATACGAAGTCGAGATGCGGGCCCAGAAAAGGAGCAAGAGTGGAGCACATATACGTCGCATAAGCCCAGATTCGGAACTGGTAACCCAAAAGGAGGAGGAAGCCATACGCCGAGGGACACCGATAGGACGCGCGAGGAGGAAAGAGGAAGACGACAGAGTACCCCATAGAGAACCGTCCATGAGAGAAAGATGGGAGCAAAGGTTACGAGTCACATGAATGGGAGGAGGGGATTCGGTGAAGGAGGCTCAGAAGAATTTGCGAAGATACCCGGCGACCTTTGGAAGGAAGGGTATTACAAGGGGGAGTGCAAACCATGCAAACAGCCCAAAGGTCGCCCCGCACCGTCATTGCGGACCTGGCGGCTGGGGTGGGTCGTTTGCCTCACCCGTCCCAGCCTCGTCTGCAACAGGCGGGACGACGTTAGGCTCTCCCTCGACAGGAGCAGGTGATGGCTCTTCAGCTGAGACCGAAGCCGTTGCCACATCTGACGTCGCCTCGGGCGGACGGCTATCTGACGCTGCCGCGTTAGAAGAGCTCTCTGCCGGCGGGGAAGCAACATCTGCGTCTGTCGCTGGATGTGAGGGGTCAGCGATAAACCGTCGCGATGACACAAAAGCTACGTACAACTTCCTTGAATCGCAGGCGGGGTCCCCGACAGCGCTTCAAGTGGACCGGCGGATGCTGTAATCGCTGCTTAAGGAAGTGTTATCTCTCGCACAAATGCCTCACCGCGCCGCGAGGTATTCTTACCTGCGCTCTCAGTGGCAGGAGGTGTCCCCGATTCGGCGTTCGTGCTCACGCTCGGAGGCACTGCCCTCGGCGCGTCGTCACTCGTCGATGGGACCCGCTCCGTGACGACGATTTTGTCCGCCTTCGACAGGCTCTCAGCCGCCGCACGCGCAGCGTCCGATGGAACGATCTTGCGCGGCTGCGACGGCGAGCGGCTGCGCGGAGCAAGAGGGGTCTGTCGCCCTTCCGGGACGTGCAACCTACTGGCCACGTTCCTGGCCTGGGCTGCCTGTCCCGTCGTGATGCTCCTGACGACTTCGGGGCGGATGTCCGCCCACATCTGCAGCGCTTTGATTGAGCCCCACTCGATGATCTTGTTGTTCAGCCAATGCAGCGACACCGGCTTGGTCAGGAAATCGTTGCACCCCGCCGCGAGCGCGGCCACACGGTCGCTCTGCAGCGATGATGCTGTCAGAGCGACGATGATGACTGAGGATCGGTACGAGGGCGTCGACGCGGACCGTGTATCTGACGTCGACGCCTCGGACGGTGTCTGCTGACCCTCCGACTGAGGTGTGGATGGGAAGCCTCCCACGCCGTTTGACTTCTCTATCCTCCGGATCTCCTTTGTTGCTTGTATCCCATCCATGACTGGCATCTGAATGTCCATCTATCCAAACAAATTCAGTACAACAAAAGCCACGGACGATGCAGCACTACCCACCAGGATGAGATGGAAGCCACCCGACCGCCATTTCTGGACCGCCTCTTCGCCGTTCTTCGCCACATCATACTTTATCTTTTTCTTCTTCATAAACGTAGACAGTATGGTTTGGTTGATTGGGTTATCTACGTATCCATTCAGTACATTCAGCGAGGCATTGAACGCCAAGGACGCAGACTCGGTCCGGATAAACGTACCGTCGACAATGAGAACGCTAATTGGCGGCACGATGTTGTTCTCCGTGCCCCGTGTACCCTTCTTCGGAATCGCAGCCGGTGCAGATGCCGTCGATTCCGCCGTAGGTCGCTTGGAAGGACGGCGTGTGATGTTGGCACCACTTGTCCTGGCCTGCGGCGAGAGCGGAGGGCTGTGCCGTGGATCCTGGCTGGTCCGCCTCGAAAGTTTTGGCGCAGTCGGCGGCGGGGCTTGCTCTAACGGTGATGCCGCGATTGCTTCAGTCTCGAGCGCAGTCTCCTCAGTGATCGAAGGTTGGCGAGTCATGCCCCGAGTGGCCGTGGTAGGCGAACCCGAGTCCGCGATAGGTTCCACAGACCCGATGTCTGGGAGTATGGGAGGACGAGGGCTGCGACGGTACGTTTCTGTATGAGGCGAGGACAAGCCTTTCCTCGGGTCATCGCTGTCTGATGTGCGACGGTAAGACGAGCCGCGAGGCCTTCCAACAGGGTGTTCAGCCTGCCCCCGCTCACCGGCGCTCTTGCCCTTGCCCTTAGGATGGAAGAAAATCCCTGCAGGCTGACCGTCAGGGCTCTGGATTACCAGCCCAGATGCCGGCGACGTGCCGAGTTTGGACGCCGCATCTGAGAAATACTCGATGTTGTCGGACATGCCTAGCGGAGACGATGGGGCCATGCTAACAGATTCCAAGCCCTCTTTGGGAGATCTCGTCGAACGGTCAGACCCAGTCCGGAGCGATCGACCTCCAGGAGATCGTTGGGTGGGAGGCATGGAAAATAGCGGTGACATCGGGTGGAAACTAGGGCTGACCGGAGACGTCGCAATTGGCGCGAAGAAAGGGTCGACCACCGGCTTCGTGACAGCGGTATGCAAGGCTGTCAAGATGCGACGAGGTCCAGCGGGCTTGGGCACGACGATGACCTCAGGAAGACGTGTCCATGAATTTCCAGGTACAATGATTGACTGCACCGCATCCTTCACCATCTTGAAGTTGGCTAGAGACGTGTAGTGAACAATCACAACTTGGGGTGCAACCTGCGTGGGCTGTGCAGTGAAGCCCATTACTCGAGCGACCTGGGGAGACGACCGCGGACGGTGATTCGTGGCTAGAGATGGACGCTTGCGGGTGTGCAGATTGAGTGGGTAAGCCTGCTCGGCCCGTATCTTCTGCAGGCGAGCGCGAAGGGCGGCGACGTCGTCATCAATGAGGATGAAAGGTTCAGCCACGTCTTGCGTCCCAGTACCAGGAGCGGCAGACGTCGGTTGTTCGGACGACGCAGTGGTAGGGATGCCCCCGCGAGACTGACCATCCCCGTTACTTTCTCCGGACTCGGCACCTCCCTCCCCGCCAGCTTCCGTAGACTCGTGGCTGACGTCCAGACCCCAGGCAGTCAGATAGCTCGTCAAGTGCTGAGCAAAGGAGCCCTTGGAATGAGCGATGAGGGTGACCTTTCGGCCTCTGAGAGACTCCGCAAACTGCGTCAACTGTTCCAGAGTAGGCTCTTGAGCGATGCGTATATCCGCAGGGTAGCCCAGGTACGCCGCATCCTCCGGCGTCAGGTTGACAGCGGGATCAATCACCGAAGGTGACCCTCGGTCAAGGGTCACGGCCAGCGTACAGCATTTCCCTACAAAGGTGCCCTTGGTCTGGATGTCGACGTCGAGTTGCGCGTCAACGTGCTCCAGTAACCGGCGAAGGACAAATGTTTGGAAAGAGGGAGGGTTACGAACAGGGGGAGAAGGAATCTCTGCCTCACCAGAGGAATCGGCATTGGCTTCGTCAGCAGGAGTATTGGGTTCGGAAGTGCCAAACCTATGGGCGATGTGGAAGCTACAGCGCAAAGGTCCCTCAGTGCCAAAGCGCGGCGAGCCGGATCTGGGTGCCGTCCCTGGCGAGGGAGAACGATACGGGCCTTTCGCGTTGTCAATGAAAAGCCCGATCTCTATGCTGTCGCCACGTTTTGCGACGCTAATGACCTGACGCAGGACCTGGCCAACAAAATGAGTAAGCGCCATGCGGAAAGCGGTCGTCAATGAGGCTGCTACTCACATGCGACAACGTATAGGACAGGCCACTCTCATCCCCCCTCACAGCGACGTGTCGCATGCCCAGGTCGTCGTGAAATAAGACCAGATCCACGCCGGCCTGCGCCGCCACTCCACTAAGCGCGTCTCCGACGCTCTGTAGCATCTCTCCCACGTCGAAATCAACGCAGTTATACCCGCCTTCCGGCCGTATCCGCCCACGGTTGACTGTCTGTGAAGGCGAACTTGGGTCGAGGCTGAAAGTGGATATATTAGCCGACATGAAGTTGAGGTTCTTCATTGAAGTGAACATCGCAGACACAGAGGGCGTGGGGATGGACAATGAACACGCGGAGAACTGCTCCTTCGCGGGGTCGAGTACCTGGGGAGGCGAAAGCTGTAGTAGGGTCTGGATCACCATCTGGACAGAATCCGCGAGCTCTAACGAGAGCTCTTCGAGGTAGGACGGTTCCCGGGGAGGTTCGGCCAAGATGAAAGAGGATTCGGAAGAGTTAGAAATCCTTCGTGGGTGTTGGAAGGGTCCCAACTGCGAAGGAAGTGGCATGGATAACGCCCTGGATATCCTGGGCACAGTAGGCATTTGTCCTACGTGCTCCAAGGGATCCCGGTCAGAGTTGAGACGGTTTGTCGGGGTCACGAACTCTGAATCCTCGCCACCATCCATTCTTGAAGGAAGTTCTTCACGCGCGTGGCTCTCCTCCTCGGATATGTCTGTTTCTCCCTCTGACGAGCTGAGGGAGACGGCCGCGGGACGTTCCGCCGGTGCAGATATAGGTGGATGCTGTTCGGCGGGCCATGCGATACCAAACCTGTTGGACGAGGGTAGCTCCACCACGACGGCCCCTGTATCCTGCTCGTCCACCGCTTGGCCTGCAATGATAGCGGGGAGACGGACAGAAGGCAATCTCGCACCAGACATGGGGGATGGCCACGAGGGAGGCGGAACCGTCCAGCAGGCTCCTCAAAAGGACCAGAGAAAGAGGTGGTGAGAACGGAGCCAAGCAGCGCGGGGCGGTTCGAGGAGAGATGAGAACGCGACGAGGACAAAGATGTGGACAGCGGACGGCGAGGAGGCCGCAGGGGGCCAGAGAAAGCGGAGACCTGACTAGCGAGAGCGCAGACTGAGAGGCCCGGCGTGATCGTTGCTCGCGCTCACTCCAAAGCGGGCTTTGCGCGTCACAAACAGTCCCAAACACCGTCCTCGCTCCTTGTGCGCAAGTTGGATCCCGAGTGGGGCAGTTCAACAGTCCTGCCAGCGCAAGCCCCGCAGTCTCCACCAACGGTGCAGGATACGGGTGCGATTAGGAACGAAAACTGATTGATACATTGAGGGACGCTCTTCGCGGGCCTAGCCGTACACCCTCCGTACATAAAAAGCCTCTGTACCGGCTCAGAAGCATTCTGCCACGCTCAGATCGTCGCCTAACCCACGCGCCGAAGCAGCGTGGGCGCGGAGATTTAGCCGGGAGCAGATGGTATGCATGCACGCTATTAAGGGGTAAGGGGGGTTGTCCATTATGGTTATACGACGAGCTCGAGGACATGTGAAGACGGGCGCGAGACATTGAAAGCCTATACGAAAACGCGAGTGAACATACATAATAGCATCATACAACCAAGAACTAGTAGGTCAACTCCACATCGCCCTCGGCCACCCTGTCGACGTCGACGTAGCTGACCTTCTTGCCCGCCTGCGCCCTGGGATCCTCCTTTGCGTCTGGAGGGGGAGGTGGGGAAGGTCCGCCGGGCCCTCCACGACCGCGCCGTACTCCAGGTCCAGGTTCCAGGGTGACCGCGGGCTTGGCAGGCAGCCCCGCGGACGCGGGAACGGACGGCGGCTCCACAGGCTGTTCGTATCCAGGCGCAATACCGCTAATTCTGTCGCTCAGGCGGCGTCCAGGGACGCTCTCGTCTCGACGGGGAGGTGGAGGTGGGTAAGCTCCATAGGGATACGCGTAAGGATCCCAATATGCAGGATGAGGTGGATAGCCGGGGTATGGGTGATAAGGAGGCGGCCGGGCATAGTCGGCGGCGGGATAGGCAGGTCCTTGCAAACCATACGCCTGAGGCGGAGGAGGCTGGCTCGAGCCAACAGGCTGAGGAGGATGTGCAAACGGCTGGATTCGATGAGGATCAAGCGCGAAGTTGTTGAAGTACGGTATCTACGAAAATATGTGAGAACAGCCGCCGCCACTATAAAAAAGAACCTTACCTCGTCAAGGTGCTTGATGAGGTCGGAGTGCTTGTTGGCAATATGTTTCTCCACAAAGGACGTAGCTTTGAACAGCTTCTGGCAAGTCTTGCAACGGAACTTGCCCTCATCCTCTTGCTTGATGTATTGCTCACACGCTCGAGACAACTCCCTGCAGATGTTGAGTACCGACAATCGTTCAAGAGCATATGCCACTTACTCCTCATAGCTCTTGCCACCATAGTCACGCGGATCGACACCGTCGCGGTTTATCAACAAAGCTACCTTGGAATCAAGCCACTCGAGCCAGCGCTCATCTGGGCAGATGTTAGCCTAAGTGAACACGAAAAGAATAGAGGCTGTTACCATTGCGCTTCCAATCGCGATTCTCGGCTGGCTTCTCCTTGGTAGTCGTCTCCTTCTCCTTCGCTGTATCATTTCCATCCTCAACCTTGGTGTCTTTCTCAGCCTTCTGGGCCTCAGCCTGAACCTCTTGGAGCAGCATCTTCGACATTGGCTTTCTCAAGTGCTTCACACACTTCCGCTGCAATTCCTCTACATGGTCTGTAACAACTGCGCAGTAGTAGCATGTGTTGAAGGCAGCTCGAAGATAGGCCAGATACAAGTCCAACGCTATCACCGTCTGAAGTTGAGAGTCGTCAGCCAAGTCCAGTCACGCAACGCTGAGAACATACCCTCTTCGCTTCCAAGGCCTTTTCGTCGCTAGTGTCAACAAGACCCTGTTCTTGGAGATCTGCTAACACCTTCTCGATACGCCTTTCAACTGCCTCGCTGCCCATCTCCCTGGGTTCGGGGTCTTCAGAATCAGCGGTAGAGTCACGCATGGTAGTGTCTTCGTTCGGTGCTTCGGGCTTGTCGCCACCCGCGTTGTTCGAGGGTTCGCCTTCATTCGAAGGCTTCTCGTCCAACTTTGCTCTGACAAGTCTCATATATTCCTCTTCCATGATTGCGGCAAGCTTCTTCGCGTTCTCAAGATCTTTGGCCATGCGATCGGGCTTACTTGCAACTTCTGGCGTGTAGCGCACCCGGGTCACGAACGGCTTGGTGATGTGAGCGACGTGAAGCTTGAATCCCTCAATCTACAGCGAGAATGATATCAGTGTTCGTTGGACCATGAATACCATGAATCCTAGGCGGCGCATTACCTTCTTCTCCGACAGCTCCGCCATGATGGTGGGCATGTCTGCGTCATCGCTGAACTTGATCCAGCCAGCACGGTAGTAGTTTCGCTTTTGAAGTGGATCGCCTAGTGCAAGGTATATGAAACCCGGTAACTTGCTGATGAACTGCATTCGGACTTCAGTAGGATTTTCGGCTAAGCAATGACAGACAACATACCTCCTCGAGCTTCGCCCGACCAATGTCAGGGGGGATGGTCCGGATCATAACCTGATTACCCTCAGGAGGCACGGCAACCTCTTCACCGCGATTGGCAGGGGGGCGCTTGTTCCGGTCCGTACCACGGTTCCCATCGTTGTCTCCCGCCTCTTCCTCGGGTTCCACATTGAACTGCATCTCATCCTCGCCTGCATTGGAAGCAGCAGGCTTGGCCTCCTCCGTGATACCTGCATTCGTCTCGTTGCCAGCGCCGTTAGTGGTCGCATCACCATTGGCATTCTCCTTCGAGGAAGCACTCTCGGGCGCTGGTTCGCTCAAGTCCGGGTCGAACTTGCCAGACTCGAGGTCCAGGACGAATGCATCCATCCTCCCACGCCAACCGATCTTCCTCACACGCGTGCGCATGGCTTGGAATTCGGGCGCTGGGTCATATTTCTCGGCGAACCAGGGCGACTTCCGGTGATGGTCGAACATGCGTTGGAGCTAAATGTACGTGTTAGACATGGCGACTCAAACCTCGTAGTGACGCCTACCTGCTGTGCAGCAAATTCCTTCTTATACTTCTCCCACCGAGACCGGATGCCGTTGCGAGGCTTGCTACCATCCCCCGCCTCTTGCTCTGCCGCCTTGTCCGCATTATCCTCCTCCATAGCCTGCTGAGGGTGATAGTACCGGAACCACTCCGCATACTGCTTCAGAGTCGCTGGGTAATCAAAGGTATGCGGGTCGGGAGGGCCCCGCCGGCTTGAACCGTACGGTGGCGGTGGTGGATACTGTCCGCGGTCGTATCCGTAACCTCGTGAATGGGCATCTACAGCGCCATGGGTAACTGTTGCAAGCACAGCGATAGAATGACATACCGTAGTCATCGCTGTATCTGGGTCTGGGCTCGTACCGGTCTCGCTCCCAGGGTGACAATGAACGACGGCGCTTCCGGGCACCTACAGTGAGGTAGAACTCAGCACCGATTATGAACAATCAGAGGCACGCTACGCACCTTCGTCGCCAGGAGGGCTACGACTGCGACCACGTCTCCCATAATCATATGCGGCTCTCTCCCGCTCGTAACTGGCCCATGCCCTATCCCTATCATACGCTTCCCAGTCAGCCCTATACGGGTCTGCGGGGTACGGCGCGTCGGGGTATGACGACCTAGGATACCCTCCACGGTAAGGAGAACGAGAACGCGACCGCCCGCGAGGCGGGGGAGGAGGATAAGCAGAAGACCAAGACGACATGTTCAGAGGATAGAAGCTGAAGAGAGAGAGAAAAGAGAAGCGGTTGAGCGAAGACTGATCATGAAAGCGGTTATAAGAGAGGAGTCGAGCATGATGGAAGCACAGACCTCTTGAGATAGCGACACGACGACGAGCACCGGGTTCTCAGTGCTCGCTGAGGCAAGCTCACTGTGTTCGCGCTGTCCAACAACGAGCAGCGCTTCCGCGTCCTCCTGCCCCGCTTTCGAGCTCCGCTCGAATGGCTTCGTGTGAGACGCGCATTTGTCATCCGTGCGACTGCCTCGATGACAATCGAGCCGACTCTAAAACTCTCTATAACTATGCCTTCATGATTGCATTCCAGACCCAGTGCAGCACAAAACACATCGAACATCTCGTATCTAAAATATACTACCAAGCACCGAGTCGAGCTGTGCCTCCGCATCCGCCCTAGGTTGGACAGGCTTGGCCTTTTTGCGCTTCTCCTTGACTGTCTGCTTCGTCGAAGTCTCGTCCCGCTTCTGGACTTTTGATGGTCTTGACTCCGCCTGTGCACCCTCCGTGGCGCCCTCTTCAGTACCTTGTGTCTTCCGTTTGCGTTCAGCGCGTTTATCCAGCACACGGGCAAGCTCCACGTTCTTCAGATACTCGCGCTGCTCCTTCCGCGATTGAGAAAGCTCCACGCGCAATTGAGCTTGATGCACGGCGGCTTCGTGGGCTGCAAGAGCAAGGCATGTCAGAAGAAGCAATTCGGGACGGGCTGAGGCTTACCTATTTGTTCGGTCAGCATGTGCCATTTGAACTTGGGTAGGTACTTCATCGTCCACACGTCGTCCCGCCACCTAGAGCCCTTCTTGCCTCCAATGGGTTGCGCATTGAGCATCTCGGCGACTGACCGCGCAACTCGTTTATCTTTGAACTCAACCCATCCTTCTGTGAAGTGTGGTTTCTTGGTCGATGTGTACTTGCGTCGAAGATACGCCCGCTTCGGGTCTGTGAACATTTGAGTGCATGTATGACGAGTATCCGGACATATAACGTACCTTCTTGTTGCAGATATACCCTTCCAACCTCTCCATACGCACTCATGAGATGTCGGACCTTTGCAGGTTGCATACCCGGGGGTATTCTCGATATGTAGATGACCCCCGCCTTCTCCTGGGCCGCCTTGAAGGCCGCAAGTGCCTCTGGTGTTAGGGGCTTGACAATCTTTTCCGAGGGACCCGCGAAACCGCTTGGGTCCATCCCTTTGCCTAGGCCCCTTCGTTCGTTGTGCTCTTCGTCCTCTTCGTGTTCCTCATCCTCACCCCCTCCAGAACCGGATTGACTGCCTTCTTCCGCATCCGAGTGGTCGTCCTCTTCAGGACCAGAAGGTGCGTCATTCTCATGGTCATGATGATGGGAGCCAGAAGGACCGCCGTTCGTCTCTTGTGCGAACTCTGGGTCCGCGAGGGCAGCAAAACGAGGATCGGTGGACGGCATTGCGCAGGAGAGCCAAAATGATGGAGGAAGAAGGCGTCGAGCAACAAGGCCAAACAACCGCATGTGGCTGTGCTTTTCTGGGCGCTTTCGACCAGTTTCATTGGTGCCAGCCTGTGCCAGCGTGGTACTTGCTGTAGTACTCCGCCGAGACCGCCCTTCACCCTGACGCCAGTGGCAGACGGTAATTTGGGCCAATGCGGTCCCTTACTGACCCATTGCAGTGCCAATGGAGTAGCAATCTTGCTGAATCCGAGGTGACGCACACTCACTTGAATTTCTCCACGTCGTGCTCGTCTCTGTCCGATATGCTCAGGTAATGCTATGACGTGATGCTGCACTTGGTCTTGCCGTACAGACTACCTAACACATCGCGCGCAATTTTTCAATAGGATGATACTTTGCGACCCCTTGTAGTGCGCCGATGCGGCCGGAACATCCCTAGTATGGCCATGCGTAGTGTTCGAGTATCGCTGTACGATTGTTGACTGTCGTGGAACTTGACCATCACCTGCCAACGTCACCGCTCACATGTGCCAGACCGATCTGCCAGCCTACTCAAACGCTTACACAGGACTCGCGGATGCCTGATGCAAGTACCTTTATGTTATGGCCCGCATTCCCCGTGTTCGTGCTGATATAATTTTGCACCTCAGATTTGCCTCAGCAAGTAACACATGGGCTGATGTGCTTATCGGAACACCAGTTTCCCGCACCCCAGCCGCACGCTGATGATGTAGACAGTCATTCGTCGATATGAAGAGGAGGCAGCTCATCAGTGTTGGTGTGGGGTCTCGTCCAGGATGATCTTTGACGTCTGGTCACCTGGCGACCAATACTGAGAAAGGTGTGTAAAGAAATGTTGAGGCTCTATGCACGCTACGAGCAACTAACTACTGTACCCTGCAAGCCTCATGAGGGCACATAAGATCATATCACCATCTATGCAAGCGTCCGCATCAACCTGTACCGGCCCTAGAAACGAGATCCCGCTGTCCAGAACGCAAGACGATCTAAACCCAATCTCATAGATGTGCAAGCTGCGCGGACGTCGGCGTTACCCCTTCACCCTGACCACAATGCGCGTACACATCCGCCAGGCGTGATTCGCGTTCCTTCTGATGAGACAGTTGCCGGCGGATCTCGTCTGTTAGTACGATCTTCGTTCAGACGAACAAGGTCAACCGTCAAGCTCACCGCGTTGCCGGTTATGGACACTTGCAGGTTCTCGAGGTCTGCCTGTAGCTGCTGCACACTTTGATCGGTTGATGCTTCTTTGTCGCGCCGCTCCTGTAACCACGTTGAACAGCCCATGCAGTCAGCTTACTGCGGTGAAGAGAGCATGCGAGGAAACGCAAGCGTACCGTAAGATGCTCCTCGATCTTTGCCTCTTTCTCCAGAACGTCGGCATGCTTATGCTTCGCCTTAATCAGTCCCTTCGCAGTCGAGTGCTCCTGCTTCATCGCCTTCGCTTTCTGTTTCTCCGCTTTCTCGACGGCCTGCCGTAAGTGTGATATCTCACTAGTAAGTATGCGTCCGAGGAGGGTATAGTCTGATGGCCGTACCTTCACGCTCTTCTTCACCGCCTTTTCCGCCTTCTTCACGTCCTTGAGGGCGTGTTTGATGTTCTTCTCCTCTGCCTTGGCCTCCTTGGCCATGAGCTTCTCTAACTTCTTTGCCTCGCGGTCGCCGATCACGGACATTGCGCAGTGTGGCCTCGGTCGAGAACAGGGAACAGCTTGCCAGATCAGAAGAGTGTAGAACGCGCAGAACGTACGTGCGAATGTGGGGTAAGTGTATAGTGCGGTTCAGAGGGGCGTTCTTTACGTGAGCATTGCCCCCGTGCGGCTGACATATGACATCCTCATGTTCGCCTCCACGGATGCGGTCTGTACATCTTGGGGCTTCTGTATGTCAGTCAGGCCTGGGCCTCGTATACATCGTTGATGCGGCGATCAGGAGGCTGACGGTGGACGCGTTGTCGCATGTCAGCACTAGAAGAGAGATTGCGGCATACGCCGAATTATTCACTCAGATGGAAGGATCTATATGATACACCGACAACTCGATTAGTCCAATACACAGTGACGATAGTAACGTGGTGGAGAAAAGCGAAGAGCAATGTCAAGAGGAGAGATGTCTGTCTTCGAATATGCGAAGGAATCCCCGGACAGGTGTCGGATAGTCCTGCGAAGCAGAGCTAAGCTCAGAATCTTCACGGTCTAGAATGTCTTGCATACGGGTGCTTCTAGTGACCCTAGCAGGCGTTCCTGTACGAAGCGAGCCAGCTTCGAGCATAGGTGACCGAGGAGGGGAAGGAACCTCCCCATGCCGCGGCGTACGTCGAGACGCGGGCGAGGGTGAGACTGAGCGTGAGCGTTCTCCCTCCCCAATGTCAGGTAATTCGTTCCCGGACTCGTCGCGGCCGTCGAACATATTCACGAACCGGCGGACCTGCGACGGGGTGATAGGGAATGGCGTGGGGTTGTATGAACTCGTTGAGTCTGTGTATGGCGAGACAGGGCGGAGAGGAGAAGTGTGGGGATCAGATGATCCGAATGTGGATGACTGGGAGCATGCATCTTGCGATTGTGAATACTCGTCATTCGCGTCGTAGTCCTGCGAACGAACCGGACGAGCAGGAGAGGAAGGTATCGTATCAATGTCGCCTTCTCGCGGGTCGCTGTAGATAACTCAGCTCTATAATTCATTGTTCCGTCATAATGAACATACCATGACTCTGACAGAGCTGCTTTCCGCGAGCCAATGACATCTGCCCACTGGGACGAGATCTCGTGCTCGTACTGACTCTGAGAGCTCTCCACTATCTCATGAGAAGGCAAACCGGCCTTGAACCCAGTTTCGAGATGATCTGCGTTGGTTTCACGTCCCGGCAGCAGTGGAGATACAGACAGGCTTTTCGCTTCCAGTGGGGATGCAGGCGTTCCGTAGGCGCCCGGAGTGCGAGTCGGAGGAAAGACGTCTGACATCTGGAGCTCCCTTTCGTTGCTCTGCGAACTGGGAATGACTTGAGTCTCCTGATCTACAGGTGTATGCGGTATAGCCGAGGACATGTCCATGGTTCTGCGCTTCTTTGGGGGTGATATTGACAATTCTTGTGTCTGGGATGACGGGACCCACTTGTCTGAAGACGAAGAACGAGGAGAACGAGGTATTGTCCGAGCTGGCATGATTGTCGAAGATGGTCTGAGCGGCGGAGGGGGAGGCGGCATAGACATCTCGCCCCGCCTTTGAGGAGGTTGCGATACAATGGCGTCCTTGTTCCCTACCACCTGCGCAGTGGCACCGGTGCTCAAGGATTCTACAATATCAACTTGAGATTAGAAAGATAGGTGCTTGTACGGACGCTGAGGTTACCATTGTTTTCGCCACTTGGGCCATCAAAAGACAAAGTAGCACGGCGTAGATTGACATTGTCCGGCGTGAGTATCTCGTAGATCTTTCTGGGCCGTTTAGAAGTCGGAGCAGTAAGCGGAGGTGATGGCAGAGAGACAGTAGGAAGGGGGCGGTGCATTCGACCCTGTCCCTCAGGTGTTGCTGGAAGACTATCGGTAGGTATGCTATATTTCACAGATGGAGGCACATCGGTCTGTTTGTGTTCTCGAGAAGACTCCTGGGACATGGTCAAGCTATCCTCTGCACGGGAGGTGCTGCCGTGCTTCTCGAGCTCCGAAACCCGCATACTCGTCTTCCCGGACGTATCATGGTTTTCCTTCTGCTTACGTTTCTTGAGAGGGGCCTCTCTATTTTCCGCCTGAGTCGAGGAGCCTGCGCGTTTCCGGCCGGGCTTGTCTCCCTTGTCTTTTCCAGGCCGATTCCCCGACTGAGTAGCTCGGGAAGCAAGGAAAACCGTCAATGGCAGTTGCCCGCCCGATGCAGAAGACGGCATGGTAGTTCCGCCAGTAAGATATCTTCGTCGTGCGCGATGAAACGCGGACTTCAGGGAGAGCACGGGTGGAGAAGCATGACGATGGCTGTGATCATGGTGCAGAGTCAAGAGGCGCGTGAGATACGCGTGACCGCGTGCGGACGGAGATGGCACGGTTTAGGACTCCGCAACGCGTCCGTGTCTCATACGTCTTTCATTCACCTCGGTCGCGTCTCTGCCTCGCCATTCTTTCTCACACCTACACCCATGACCGAATCTCCTCAGCTCAAAAAACGCAAAATGTCCCCTGCCCCCGAGAACATCAAGTCCGACGTCGCGCCCGTCGCCGGCCTCCTCATCAAGCGTCATTCCGAGAAGGCCAGAATCCCTACGCGTGGCTCCGCTCTCGCCGCCGGTTACGATCTTTACAGGTATGTGCTCACAACCCGCTGTGTACAGGTGCATACTGATTCTCCAATAGCGCGGAAACCAAAGTTATCCCCGCGCATGGCAAGGCCCTAGTTGATACCCAGATATCTGTCGCTGTTCCGGCAGGTACCTACGGACGTGTCGCGCCGCGTAGTGGCCTCGGTGAGTGGCACTTATCTCTATATTTGCTACTCAGCTGCATTGCTCACATAGTAATGCAGCGTCCAAATTCATGATTGACACCGGAGCTGGTGTCGTTGACGCCGACTACAGAGGCATTGTCTACGTCCTCCTCTTCAACCTCTCTGACCAGGATTTCACCGGCGAGTAACAGAAACTCCAGTGCGACTTAAAAGAGTTCTGACGCCCTTTCAGTCAACGAAGGTGACCGTATTGCACAGCTCATCCTTGAACGCATCGTGACGCCAGACGTGGTTGAAGTTCAGGTATGAGCCTGACATTCTTTACGTATCACCCACTTCTCACGCCCCTCCGGCAGGACCTCGATGAGACACTGCGTGGTGCAGGAGGGTTTGGCTCAACTGGCGGGCACACCGCGCTCTAGAGCCCATCTAGTCGTCGATCGCCATTTCAATGCTTTAGACAACTATCCCATATTGCGCAAAATGCTACGCTACACTGAGTTTGTTGCTGTGGCGTCGTGTACTATAGCTCTGATAGCCTCACTGGTGATGATTTTATCTGCTTGTACTACCACACCTCAACGGACGTTCGACAGAACTCATCGCGGCAAAGCGTGAAATCCCTTTAGATCTTAATGCCACGGTAGGTGCGAAGTTGCGCCGCCATGCGCGAGCTCTGGCCTGCGGTAAACTGATTCATGCAGCTGCCCATGTATTATCAACAATGTGATTACCTCCCAGACATGAAGAAAGCGCACCTATCGTCGGAGTAATCCATGTAGTTGTGAATGGGGTCAACGCCCCCGCCGCTGCAAGTGTCGCGGCCAGTGGGGCAGCCGCTGGCGGGCGACGCCTCCGGGGGTGTATCGGAGACCATATCGCCGGAGCCACTGCACCCACCCTGGAAAGTGTGGTAGAGACCGACCCAATGACCCGCCTCGTGTGTCAAAGTCTATGAGAGAGGCTCGTCGTCAGTCACTATCTTCCGGCGCCGTTCGGACAAGCCCTACCTTGCCCTCGTTGAAGCGGGCCGTGCTGCCGCCAGGGAGGGAGGAGAAGAGGATGACGCAGCCGTCGTCGGTCGGGTTGCTCGCATAGTCAGAGGGGAAGGTCGAATACCCGAGCAGGCCCTCACCCGATCCCGAGACGAATCCGACAGTGTACACGTTCAGCGCCGCGGCTCCGCCTGTCCGCAGCTGGCGCTTCATCGTCATCTGCAGCGACGATTCAGGTCCGACCTGGTTGAACCACTGGGAGTTCACGGTGCGCGTCGTGCCCGCGAGGACGAAAGAAAGTCCGGAGGGCGCGTAGTCTTCGTTGAGCACGGAGATCTGGTCGGCGATCATCGAGTCACTGAAGAGCACAAGCTGATGGTTCAATAAGGCAGCTCTCTTATCAGTTGAGAACGATACGTACGGAATGTTACCGCCTTGGGGAGTAGAGTCCTTGCTGATGACATGGAAGTAGACTGAGACTGTAGCGGCGGCGGCCGCGTCAGTCTTGAAGGCGGGCGGCGGCACCATGTTAGCGAGGAAGTGCGCCTCGTTCGCCCGCATCTTCTCCTCGGTGACGGTGCTCCCGCATGTCCTGCAATGTAGAAGAATCGTAAGCCCTGAGGCATTGTACAGGTAGAGAGCCTGCCGCCTACCTCCCGGTGATGGTATGGTTGGAGACCGGGGTGCCCAATACGGCGGTCGTGGCAGCCAGGAGCAGCGCGAAGACGGAGCAGAACTTGAACATGTTGAACACAAGGAGAGCAACGAAGATGAAGACTGCCGTTTGGTGAGCGTATATGCAGCTCTAAGTCCCCTTATATACCAGCCTCGATGCCGCTTGCCAACCAACGTCCTGTACACGGACAAGTCATTGCGAAAGGAAGAAGTTGGCTGCCAAGGCTCACTGCCTATCGCGAAGCTGAATGACCTCCAGTTACCACATGGTTTTTTCGGGATCAACAGATGCTTCACCGACTCGTGGCATGGCGGAGGAAGCAACAAGGCGACTGAACACACTTCGAAAAGCGCAGCACATGACGTCTCGCAGAGCATCTCATGCTGGCTTCACGACGATGGATCGTTAGGTGGACACTGTCGAGGATCCCATGGTTTTCTACCAAGCATATGAGCCATCTGGTCTTTGGGCTTATCACGGCGCAAAACTGAACACAAGAGCAGATAGTAAGTGATGCCAAGAGTGAGCCTCGTGGTGTGTCGGGACTTGAACGTGCCGCATCGAATCCATGGCATAGCATTGCCACAAGCGTCTTCACGCCTTCAACGCTTCCGATCCTAGCTCGAGCATCCCCGCCATAGAATTGCCGGAAGGATGACCTCGACTCACATGCGATGGCATTACACGCTCGCCGAACAGCAAGCGCACGGTCAAATGGACATTGGGACAACGTGGCGAACAACGGTACGAGTATTACGAACACGATAACTCGTCACTGTCGGCGACAGCATGAACGCGAAGTAATATGCTCATATGTCGATGCCTCGGTAAGTGCGGAGCTGGTCCGCCATGCGAGCACTCTGGCCGGGTGTGAACTGGTTCATGCAGCTATGGAAGTGGTCAGTAAGTAAAATGTCAGGTTATATCGTGAATTTCAATTACCTGTCGTCAGAGTAGTCCATGTAGTTGTGTATCGGGTCGACGCCCGGGCTGGTACACGTGTCACGGCCAGTTGGACACCCGCTGGCAGGGGACGCTTCGGCCGGAGTGTCGTCAACCATGTCCCCAGTTCCATCACAACCTCCTTGAAAGGTGTGGTACAGACCGACCCAATGACCAGCCTCGTGAGTCAAAGTCTGCCGGTGAATGGACATCAGCGGGACAGAAGACGGTTCCAGATATCATCTCAGCGTACCTTGCCCTCGTTGAAGTTTGCCGTACTACCTCCCGGAAGGGACGAGAACAGAATGACAGACCCGTCGTCTGTCGGATCGCCTTCGTAGTCAGCTGGGAACGTTGAGTACCCGAGTAGACCGAGGAAGGCGGAGTCGGTGAAGCTATGTGTTGGGACACATTTGTCAGCTAGTAACTTCTGCTGTCATGCACACTGCACACTTGCCCGACGGTGTAGACGTTGAAGTCGGCAACACCTCCCTGCCGAAGCTATTGCCAATATGAGTGACGTGATACAAATTGCAGTTTGAACAGGTACATACCTGTTGCTTCATCTGCGTCTGAGCATCCGAGTTGGGGCCGGCCTCGTTGAACCAGTACCAGTTGGTCGTACGAGTTGTCTCCTGGAGGACAAACTGTATGCCAGAGGGAGCATAGTCCTCATTGAGCACGGTGATTTGGTCCGCTATCATGGAGTCTCTGTATGATTGTTACACGACTTAGATAGCATTCGAAAGGATGGGTTGGGAATACGTGCGGAATATTTCCCCCTTCGAGAGTGGTGTCCTGCGCAGGGATATCTTAGCATCATCATGCTAGTCACACATCGATGCGACGCACGTACCTGGCTTACTACATGCCAGTAGAGGTTTACGCTGACAGGGGAAGTCGTGTTCAACGTAATGTCCTTGGCAACCTTGTTGGCTTGGAAGTGAAGCTCGTGGGCAAGGAGTTTCTCCTCGGATATTACCGTCCCGCAGGTTCTGCGTGGCGATGTCGTTCAGTGGGAAAGCGGTGGGCCTTTGATAAGCCTGCCTACCTGGTCGTCACTGCTGGTCCACCCAACACGACTGAGACGCATGATAGCAAGACAGAGACCAAAGCGGAGGGTCGCATAGCGATCAGTTAGACTGACTCTGAGGTTTTGAAAAATTGGTAAGTCTGCGCAAAGGAATGACGTTGTGCGTGCGCTTTTATAGGCCACGTAGCCGCCTCTCAAGCTCATGTCTGCTGGCACCGCTATCGGAACCACCATATCGCAGCGTCAGACTCAACAAGTAGCGAAGGATTGGAAGCTGACACTCGTCCAATCGTCCAATGATTGTCCGAGAGAAGGTACTGTCATGACGTGGACCTGCAAGGACAGACTCCGGAGGGCATATGAGCCTCTTGGATAGCGATTTGGACCGCTGGTATTCTGGTATCGAGGCGCTGAGTAGGGTCATGACACGCTCTCCGGGTTGAAGAAGACTTGTGGCCTCATGTGTCTTGTCACGAGTGTAGGCCGTCATTCTCGCGGTGCGTGAGAGGAGCAAGCCAATCCGGGATGAGATGAGCCTGGTCTGTCCTGACCTAACCCAGATGGCTCATACGACATTTTGCAGTCCGATTCATGTTGCATGAGCTATACAGCCATAGATCCAGTACGGATGCGATGTGAATCATGAGCTGCGAACGAAACCCAAGACGTTGTCAAATGAGCCATCCATGGACTCTGGAGTGATGCCCGATGTTACTCACAGTCGCACACGGAAGAGTTATATGCGGAACGTTGTCATTCTAAGGATGGCCGGTAGATTGACTGCATATAGAGAACGCAAGGTCTCCGCGGAGTCGGCACAGAACCAGTGTAGTGGTACGTGGAACCCTCATGACAACGCATTCCTCGGCAGGGATATATCTAGCTATCACGACGCATTCTCGTATCAGCTTGAAGAACAGCTCTCGATCCATGTGGTCGTACCTTCGTCGAGACGTACACTCAATTCCGAGGCTTGTCCGTTTCGACAACGTAAAATCCGTCCATGGTGCGCGACGCATGTGCAAGCAAGGCACGACCGCCAGCAGCCTCCGAGTCCACGGCATCGTCATGGGGTACCGCCTTCAGATTGATACCCTCTCCCTTTGCCCAGATGCGACCGTCCGGCACCCCGTCTTCAGCCACTTCCCCGACGTCGACCAACTTGACGGCCTCTACCAGTTTGACAAGATCCTCAACTTCCTCTGTGAGCTTTGTGTGTTCCAGAGTACCCTCTTCCGGTGGAAGTAGGGCAGACAACTCATGCAGTCGCTTGAGCATGGCTGGTGTGATCGTCGGGCGAGGGTAAGACGACAATAGTTCGTTTACCGACCATGTCGGTTTGAGGGGAATGCCACTCGCGTCGACCTCCGTCAAGGTAGATTTGAGTTGTCTGCGGACGCTGCTACTAGACCGCACGAGTGTCGACAGAATACATCGCCGGAGGCTGAGCATAGGGATGGTGGTGGGGGACTGAAGTGAGCGTGCGCGCCGAACTGCCGCTGCCACTGCCGCCACGGTGGTCGAGATCCAAATTTCCGGATTGGGCATTGACGGTCTTTCCGCGTCCACCACCTCACCGTCTACCTCTCTCGCTGTCCCCTTCGCTCACCGCCCGCATCTGGGATATACGCCCTCTTAGGACGCCGTAACAGCCTCATATTCTTAAGTCGCATACACCACGATGGCGACTACAGTGCAGGCCGCTCTGCGCAAACTCCTCCCTTCGCAACTCCCGCCTTCGCTTTCCACGCTTCCTGGCAACCTTTACGAGGTTCTGTCGCGTTACCCACAAGATGGCATCGGACAAAGGGTCTACCAGACACGGTGGGGCGCCAAAGGGATTGAGGGCAGCTACTGGGAGGTTACACGGACGAAGCTGAAGTGCGAAGGCAAGCACGGGAAGGCATGGGGCGTGCTCGTTTGGAAAGGTATGCAATGAGGTAGTATCTATAGCCCTTGAATGCATGCCTGACGCGGTTCTTATTGTCTAGGAAAACGCGTGAGCGAACGTGATGAAAAGATTCCTGGGGGGCTGAAGTACAGATGGGCCGTCGGAGAGTCTCGAGTGAAGCCAGGATTCAAGCCTCTACCCAAGCCTTCGTCATGATACCTCTACCTCACCACGTTCGCTTTTGCTCCACCCATTGTACATCACTCTTATAATCCTACTCTGGCACACCATTTGGTCATAACTCATGAAGCACACCGTTTGACACTTTCCCTATGCTCAGCGTCGGCGTCGTCCCAGTAGGCTAATTTGTAAAGAGCAGCCCGGTGTCCCGAACGTTTCTGTGTCAACAAGATCTCCTTGCATTGCGGATGCAGCCGCATGCTCGTGTGATGATTGTGCAGAACGTGCGAAAGATGTGCGTGTTATTGAAACTGCAAACATACGTGAGAACGCCGGCCCAATGCGGCAACTCGTCCGCTGTGGCGGCTTCTCTCACTTACCGTCCCGACCTCGTCATACGACTTCCCCAGCGGTTCAGCCCTCCTCTCGCTCAACCGCACCACACTTTCTGATCCTCTCATCGTCTAAGTTGGCAGTCTTGGGCCATAGTTCTCCGAGCTTGCGCATTCATGCGAGATGGACATGGACTCCCGCCAGCTCATTGATGCACAATTCGACCGTGCCGTCGAGATTGTGCAGAGCCTCCCGAAGACAGGGCCCATCCAAACGGGGTATGAGGACAAGCTGAACATGTATAGGTGTGTTATTTTCACTCTGGACATGTATACGAGTGCTTACCATGGTCTACAGCTTGTACAAACAAGGTGACTACATGCCCTCCTCAATAGCCATCGAACACTGCCGATTCTGACAACGACTCCAACCATGTCATTCATCAGCTACTGTTGGTAACGTCCAAGGACCTCGTCCCAGTGTCTGGGACATGTTGGGGAGGGCTAAATGGTGAGGAGCGGGCATCTGGTTGTCTGTAATCAGAATCACATGCTCACGTGCAGCAGGGATGCATGGGCGAAGCACAAGGATCTTGACCCGTATGAGGCGAAATGGTTGTATGTAGAGGCGTTGATGAAGGTCAGCGTGCATTCAACTTGTTCGGTCATGTCACCAACACGACTCGGGCCAACAGGTCTTACGGAAGTACCCCGACAAGACTGTGGCAAGGGACTTAGTGCGGGAGCTGGAATCATATAACGGCGATCCTTCAAATCTGGTCATGAGCGGTGAGCATCTTGACGCATGTTGCTTGGCCCTTCCGATACTTATATACTGTACACTCTAGGTGTCTCCTCCAAACCACCCAGGTCCACCTCGTCAGGCTCATCAGTCTCCGACGAATTTCCTGAGATCACCCAACGGCCTTCTGAGTACCTGTCAGCTCAAGCTCGCGTGCCACACCCATCACAGCCCGAGGGCCTCGATATGCCCGAGTCTGAGATTGATGAGAGCACCACGGACGAGGAAGGGGAGGCCGCAGACGTTGTCCCTGAAGCGATCGCCGCCTCACAACAAATTTCAGGCCAATTCCAACGGCCTCAGTCTTCCCTCTCGTCACGCCGCTACCGTACTCCGATGGCCGGCTCTCTGCTCGCGCCATCGTCTCCACCTGTACCCATGACCGTACCCGCCGCTCAACCTCATCCTGGTTTCCAGACCCAGTCTGCGTTTGCGGAGTCCGCCACGTCGATACCCACCTCCGCCTATCCAACAACATCAGTCTCTTATCCCGATCAAATACCCCGCTCGCCACCTACGGATCCTGGGACCTCTTCACAAGGCTACCCGCGAGTTGGTTACCGTCCAGCAAGTCAACCTCAGTACCGCCCCTACTCACTCGCTGCCGGAGTACCCCCGCGTCCTGCATCTCTTCCCCTCCTCGAACGTGCCGTGGAGAGTGTCCAAGTCCACCTCGCCGCGATCACTGAAAGACTGGAGACGCTCGAAGGGCTCCTACATCACTCAAATTCCTCCCTTTCTCCCTCAGGACCCCGCTCTCCAGGGCTTATCGCAGGCCGTGGGTCACCACTTGGTGGCCGACAAGACGTCATCCGGTGGGACATCGACGACATGGGCATGTGGTCGCTCGTGCTCCGTCCACTCGCGCGAATCTTCAGCCTCTTCCGCCAGCTCGCCGCGTTCCTCGCGAGCAGCGAGAACCGCTCCCCCGCCTTCGTCGTGATACGGCGACTGTTTCTCGATATCTCGTTTGTGCTCTGCTTCCTCGCGGTGCTCAAAGCTGGCTGGCGCAGGAGTGGCATGCGCCGGAAGGAGGTCGTAAATGCTCTGCGGGGCCTGTGGAAAGCGATCCTTGGGCACCAGGGCGCGGTGCGACATATGGTAGATCGGGCTGTGTAATCTTATTACTGTACATCTTGTCCTCTGCTTCTTCTGTACGGAATGCCTAACGAATATTACGCCTGGATCGGAACACGACACTGGCATTCTATGCCGTACGGACTATCATGCTCAGTGAACATATGTCATATTCGAGAAACGTAAGTGATACAGTGCAGGTTCTTCTGTTCCTCCTAATACACCTTTCGTTCGATCCTTCTACTTCGAGCGCACCCCCAGAAGTACATATCCTGTCCGTGGAGACATGACGTCGCCGCTCACGACATATCAACGACGCAGCGGATGCAGTCGCCAGCCTAAACGCACGGTCAGGAGCTGCAACTGGACCAGGCAAAATGAAGATACTTACATGCATATCGTGGAAGCCCTCGTTGATCTCAGCAAGGGTGCGGTGGTGAGTGACGTACTCGTCGACCTTGACCTTGCCCTGGAGGTAATCTGTACGACTGTCAGCAACTGTCCGTATAATAACAGAGGCTTTGTCTTACCCTCAACGAGCCCAGGGAGCTCAGTGCGGCCCTTGACACCACCGAAGGCAGTTCCGCGCCAAGTGCGGCCAGTCACCAGCTGGAATCTGTATACGGCCTGTCAACGTCGAGGTTGTACTTCGTGGTGGCAATGACTTACGGGCGGGTGGAGATTTCCTGGCCAGCGGCAGCAACACCGATGATGGTGCTGACACCCCAGCCCTTGTGGCACGCCTCGAGGGCAGCACGCATGACGTGGACCTATCACACAAGTGATTAGGTGCATATCATCAAATCAAGCAGCGAAAGCAACGAACATTGCCCGTGCAATCGAAGGTGTAGTCAAGACCGCCGTCCGTGATCTCGACGAGGTACTCCTGGATCTTCTTGCCCTCGGGAAGCGTCGTGGGGTTCACGAAGTCGGTCGCACCGAACTTGCGGGCCCACGTCTCCTTGCCGGGGTTGGTGTCGATAGCGATGATGCGAGACGCGCCGACGAGCTGAGAGGTTGCAATGACTCCGAGGCCGATGGCACCGCAGCCGAACACAGCGACGGACGAGCCCTCTGCGTTCACTCCGTCAGACTCAAAGGCGGACAAGTCGCACTTCATAGAGACGTACTGATGCCAGGCTGCTTCACAACGGCACCCCACGCAGTGGTGATACCACAGCCGAGGAGACAGACACGATCGAGAGGGGCCTTGGGGTTGACGGCCACAACGGACACATCCGCAACCACCGTGTATTGGGAGAACGTCGAGGTACCCATCTAGACCGTTTCATGAGCGATCATTTCTTGATGCAGAGCAAGATTGTCTTACGAAGTGGTAGATGGGCTGGCCCTTGCAGGTGAAGCGGACACTCTTGTCGGGCATCAAACCCTGACCTTGGGTCGCGCGAACTAGAGGGGTCGAGACTGTTAGAACCTGTACAAAGAGCTCAAAGTGCCATCGTCGATCACGAACCTGAGCCACACAGGTTGGTCTTGCCGCTCTTGCAGAACTTGCACTCCCGGCATTCTAACTCCAGATCAGCGAATCTTCCGACCGATCGAACGGAGAGACGTACCGGCGGTGTAAAGGGGGATGACATGGTCGCCAACAGAGACATTCGTGACGCCCTCGCCGACAGACTCGACCTGGAGGGTCCTCAATATCGCTTCCCGGGCCAATCACTGAACGCAACTCACAATTCCTCCACCCTCGTGTCCGAGAATCACGGGGAAGACGCCCTGCCGAAAGCGTTCATCTCGGCTATAACTCGAGTATATATGCGGGCGCGCTGCTCACCTCTGGGTCCTTGCCGCTGCGGGTGTACTCATCGGTGTGGCAGATACCTAGGGATATGACGATCAGCTTGCTGCCTTTGCTGAAGTCGTCTTATCTGCTTGCACTTACCGGTGTGGAGGATACGGATGCGGACCTCGTGAGCCTGAGGGGGCGCTACCTCAACTTCCTCGATTTTGAGAGGCTCGCCCGCCGCCCAGCAGACAGCAGCCTTGCACTTGATGACCTTTCCAGCGGTGTCGGACATGGTGATGACGGTCGCAATGAAGGATGAGAGTGCAGAAAGAGAAAAGCAGAGAAAGGAGGCGTGGAATGGGACCGAGTCTCGTCCCGGGCCCTCCCCTTCGTCATTCTCAGATATAGCGTGTGTCCGCGGCTCTCCTGATCACCCGCTTTATCACTTGATCAATCTCATCCGCCGCTGCACTCCTGGGACAGGACCCCCGATTATAGTAGGTGAACCTAAATCATTCCCCTCAAGATTTAGTCGCAAATGTCCGCGAAAATTTGGCCATTTTGGCCACCGAATGTCCGGAAAAAATCTCGGTTCGGCCGCCTTCGGCGGCCGTTTGTCCGGACCTGGGATATAGGTTAGCAAAGTCATAAAAACGTCCGGAACGCATGATGTAGGTTGCGTTCCCCGTCTAGATTGTCCGCAACGCATATCTAGCTAGTAAGAAACCACTACTAGTAGTAGAGTCTCCCATTCTATGTACATCTCTCTAAGTCGTCGGCCTCAACAACTGTCTATCTGTCATCCTCGGAGCCCGAATCTTCACCACCATCCATGTCGCGTTTACGGCTGCGGCTCTTCCGGCGGAGGTTTCGAAGTGCCTTCGTAGCGACTGCGAGCCTACCTAAGACGTCTGGTTTCTGCAATTGCGTGAGAAGGAGCAGAGTGTCGGGGTTGATGTCAAGAGTCAAAGAGTCAGTGTACGCCGATCAGCACTCCCCGGAGATGAGTGCGAGGACAACAGAGGGTGTTTGAGCAGCAGGGTAGGTCTTCTTCTGTCGAATCCACTCTGACTCTTTCCACTAGTACTGACCAAGGAGATCAATATCATCAAGCAGAATTATGGTGTCCATAGCCTGCAGTGTTGCGAACGTCGACGTATGCAGCACGGTTTGAGACAGGAATCGAGAGGGCTGACTACGGCTGACCACAACACATAGTATGTGTGGTGTTTACATGTTAGATCTAGTCAATACAAAGACTCCTAGAGGCCCTCTTAGCTTGGACTATGGCTTTCTAACAGTGGTTTACATGCATAAGACCGTTTGATAAGTAGACTAGTAGTAGTACAGATATATACTTCACGACAAGCCGATGCAGCTGGTAGCCTCAGATTAGGCGCGCTCGTCCAGCCGGACCGGGATATTTGTCCGGACATGCCATTAGGTTCAGCGAGGTCAAGGGGCATTTTGTCCGGTATCCCACAGTGGGTTGGGGGTCGAATTTGGGCCATTTTGTCCGGAAAAAATGTCGCTGGGCCCCCCTCCGGGGGCCCAGTTTTGTCCGGAATCTGATATGGCTGGCCCTACTATAATCGGGGGTCCTCCTGGCCCTCTGTGCGACCGACACTTGGTGGAAACCACCAGGAAGAACTTGGGGGTAAAAATAGTGATTTTCGAGGCATTTATGGTGTATAGTCATCCGTTCGAGATTTTTAGCGCTGGTGTATTTTCAACCATTTACGCAGTATCCCAATGCGACATTTTTCAACCTTATTTTGCAACAATCACCACCTTTGCGTAGCTGGACAAAGTGATGACTACCCCCACCTTTTGCGTCGCTTTCCCTCTGCTTTATAATGGTGAAATCCTCATAAATAGGCCTTATAATTCACTACTTTATTGCTCTACATCGGGGTTCATTCACGCTGGCTACATTTGAATACTGGGTATTATGAACACGCTATGGACTAATAATACATGGTATGAGTACTGCAGGAAACTCGTAGGGGCCTAGAGGACGAGCGAGGGAGAGCCAGAATGGTACAAGACAGAAGTGTACATGTCAGTGCCATACCAACACAAGATATCGACGAGCAACAGCCCCAAACACAGATGGAGTCACAGCGGGCAGTACAGTGGGTGGCACTAAGCTCCAGAGACCGTCAGAACGACCAAGGAGTCCATGGCTGACACTGTTGCTAGATGGCCGAGAGACACGGAGAGCGCAGGACAAGAGACAATGAGCCAGACAGATCAGCTTCAGGTAGGCGACACCAGCAATAGTGTAATTCACAAGAGGGCACACCGAGAGGGACAGGCACAAAGCAGGACTGTCGGACTGAGAATTCGAAGCGGAGGGTAGGCATGAAGAGAGCAGGCAAGTGGGCTCGGCAGATTAAGCACTAGCTCACCGTAGGCGAGCCGTTTGAAGCCAGCAGTTGCGTATCCTGTATATTGCCCACTGACCACAGCGGGAGAAGGGTACCGGAGGGCCAGCGCCGGGGCTCAGACAGACGGGGTCAACACTAGCGCAGCAACAAGGGTCGCCTCAGCGAATACAGTCAAGTCTAGGACCAGAATCACGACATAGACAGTGAGCAGGACGAGGCGAGCAATACCAGGACAGCGAGAAACCAGCCAAGGAGCATTGCGATGGGGGCGACGGGACTCCGGCGAGAGCTAGAGAGGTAGGCATGCATGCATATGGGCGTACGTAGTCGACGACAGAAAAGCGACAAGTCCGTTTGCTGCTGGCGCGTCCCGGCGTTGACATTATTTGGAGGTATTTGGGTTGTGGCTGCATTCGGACAGGCGCCAGTGGGGGCAAAGCGATGGTATTTTCTCCTACTTATGCTAGTGAACTCTAAGGAGGTTATCATCACCACGTTATTCAACACCCCCACTTAACCCCTACTTTGCCTGGTGATCGGCGTGTTTCACCAGATAAAATCGTAGCGCCTACCACTTCCCAGGCGCACAGTGTGGGACCCGAAGCTGCTCGAAATTGAGTTGCTGAGCAAGCCTCAGCAGGCCGCCGCGGGACTATACGGAAGATACTAGCTCTGCGCAAGAGATCCCTGTGGGACAAGAACGGGTCATCTGCTTCACCGTGGGTCTTCACTGCGCGACTCAGGGCCCGCTCGAAGCTCCAAGCCTATCGCGCTGGTCCCAACTCATTCCACACCATCATGTCATTCACCAACCTGTACTATAAACGTGTGCGTGCGCATTCGCGTGTCCAACGAGATATGCAACTGAGAACGTAAACGCGATCGCGCCCAGGCGGTGGGCACATCCAAGCCCTGCTACGTTTGCTATAAACCGACCACAACGGTGCTCGCCACCATCAACACCGTCGACTTCATCTATACCTGCGATACCCACCTCTCGGATCCGGGCTTCGCGAGTCAGGTGGGCACGAGTAGTGACGGCGTGGGTGCCGGTGGGGCGAAGAAACTGGGGCTCAGTCCGGAAGAAATCGCGAAAGTGAAGCAGGAGTGGGAAGAACGCCAGAAGAAGAAGACCGAGAAAGCGAAGGAGAAGGAGAAAGAGAAAGACAAGGCTAAGGACGGAAAGGACTCCAGAGGCGCAGAAGAGAAAGAGAAGGGCTCAAGCAAGGAGACCGACAAGAAGGTCCCGGGATCGCTGTCCCCAGCAACGCCCCCGACACCTCCAACGCCGTCGCACCAGCGGTACACACTCCATCGCGACATATTCGCACTTCGTCTTGCAGAACATCGCAGGCGTCGACAGGCTGTACAGGCGAAGGAGCTTGTACCCCGTCTACCGGGGGCACCCGCCACGCCGCTGCCTTCCAATCCCCCTTCGTGATCACCATCCAATCAATACCTCCACCTCTGCTATCCCCGTGTCGTCATTGTTCTGTACATGCTGTGTAACTCTGGAACGTTTCCTGTGTCTCGTCACGGAATAAATCGGTGGGTACTTCTCACCTGCCCGAGTCCTATGACCAGTCATCTGAACTCCCAAACAGTCATTGGAAACCTCTACCGTGTGTCGTGAGATGCTCTGGATAGGAGCTGACTTCTGTCGCGGGTCTAGTGGCCAGGCTGAAGTGGCCGCCAAACTAGGATACTTTAACCTTGCAACACTTATCACAACGAACTCCTCAAACTCAGTATCGGTACGCACCGGATAGAGCACATATGCATCCCATCTCACTGGAATGTGTGACATGAGTCAGCCGCTCTAAACACCCGGATGAAAGGTATAGGCTGGTCTCAATGCCCTGTTTGCCCCGCTCACGGGCGATTACGTGCAAGGTTGGAGCGATTCCCCGGCGTGTCCCATCGGTACCCTTGTCATTATCCAACGTATCCCCTGTAAGATATATCACTAAGCTACATACTACACACAATAGACCGAACGTAACGTCCCGGGCTGTGCGCCGATCTACTCCGTGAAAGGATTGCACTCGCATACAATGGCTCTCACCCCGAAGCTCACCACGCTTCCCACAGCGAGGCCTCCGACCAAGAAGAAGCTAGCAACGGTAGCGGCGACGTCCACGTCCTCGGCCCGGCCCTTCAGCCGTGGGTTGTGCGTCAAAGAGGGGGCAGCCATCATGCACATGCTGGACACATAGCCGTTCGTCAGACCGAAGAGGAGCACGATGGTCATGAACACGATGTCGGAGCTGATGATGGGCCCGCCGGACGACTTAGATGCCCATTGCACGTTACACATGAGGAAGAGTGGGATGAAGAGCGTGCGCAAGAGGGACAGGGTAAGAAGCCGCCGCGCAGACCAGACATGGAGGCTGGGGAGTGAACAGATAGAGCGACCAACGAAGTCCCCGATGTTGAACATGAGGAAATGAATGGCGCTGAAGAGTAGAGGGTGGACGAGTGGGTTCGTGGGAGTCACCGATATCGTGATAGGAGGGAAGACGGCCTAGATGGTCGTGTAAGTAAAGATAGCTTGTGGAATCCAAGAATGTATACCCACCAGAGTCACTACGAAGACATACGCGACAGCCACGTTGAATATCATGTTGGTTTTAGCGATACGCACAACGTGATACTTCTCGTCGCCCTTGTGATGTATATGCTCATCCGCGTCGTCATTAGGATCTGCCAGCAGCGCGCTGTCTTCCTGCAACCGAAGCTGGTCCCGACCGGACGCTTGAGATACCACGGCCTTGTACTCCGGCAACTTCACAAGCCACATATGCACTGCAGCACAAACAACGAGAAAGGCCGTGGATAGGCCGAAAAAGACAAACGCCGACTGCTCTTCGGGTTCAGACGATAGTGTCGTTGTTCCAGGATCGGCGCCGCGAACGGAGGCCGCGGCGCTCATGACTTGTACCCCACTGATAGCGACTGCGACCGCGGCCTGACCAGACATGACAGCCTGCATGGCAGAAGGGCCGAAGAGTGCAGCAATAGCGACCACCGCGGTTTGAAGGTAGGAACCTGCGGCAGCCTGGCCCACAGCATTGGCGAGGACAAACGCGAAGAACCATCCTGGTGCCGTGTGCACGTATGTGCTGACGGTGAGGAGGAGTGTTTGCAGGGCTAGAAAGCCTAATGAGAAGAGCACCCGACGCGTGTTCGAAGCCTATTAGGATATCAGCAGCTACACGTGATATACAAGGCTGCATGTTGTACCTTCTTCGCTGTGGCTGTCGCATGTGCAAGGAAGCCGAAGTTCGCCGCCGTAAACGTAGTGGACAAGTATGAAGAGAATGTGCTCTTCAGAGATGTTCCGTCCAAACGTGAAAGAAAGTATGGTGTAGCAGTAATGATTGCTAGAAGATATTGTCAATAGTGTAGGTTGTGCAGCCATGAATGTGACATACCATTCCATGGTAGGAGCACCGCACAGCCTAGGAGGAAGTGTATCCAACGTATCCTCCCGTCTACCTCGGCATGACCGTGCACCGCACGGGGACTAGACAGTATCGTTTCGTCATCCACATCAGGGTCAGGAGAAGCAGACGGAATTGGATTCGATGCGACTGGAGCCTGTGGAATGGGATGGTAGATTGCCTCAGTGACTGAGTGTCGTTCTGTCATCTTCAAGTGAGACACAGCAAAGGAACACCCTCAGACAGGTGGGGGAGGATGCTTGTACTATCTCAGGCAAACAGCAGATCTGGCATATAGCAGGATGAGTTGTGTGGCGGTAGTGCGAGTCTAAGCAGGAAGACGCCGAAAGCGCCAGTACCAGTGAGGGTGGCGAGAGAAGGCGCCTCAGGCGGCAATGTGCATGACACTGACTTGAATACTACTCATACTGTCACCATGCGAAGTACCAACTATACCTCCTCGTATTGTGTAGCGTATGGATCCCATGCCTTCTGCAACTTCAGATCGTTCGGAGTGAGCCTTTTCTCTTTCCACCATACCTCCCGCACCAGTTCGACTAACGGCAGGCTCAGCCACCCTCGTTCCACATGTACATCGACGCTTGTTTAAATTCCAACCGCTCAGTCTGTGTTGCGCCGCGCTCCGCCAGCGCACGGAGGTCCTTCACCAAGCCGGGCACATCCAACCCCAACAACTCTCCGAAGCCATTCATCATCTGAACCATCATGATGGGTGGCTACATATATCTGTACTGATGCGCATACCTCCAGTCGACGCGCGGGACGTCGACACACACAAGCTCGATCCGGCGCAGATTGGAAAATGGCAGGGACGTGCCCGAAGAGGCCCGGTAGCGGGTCTGTTCGCGGCGTAGCCAACGAGGTCGTAAGGCTCAAGATAAACGACATTCGCACGGATATCGTCTGAGCCTGAGTCCAAGTCGGTGTCTTCGTTCACATCCCTGCCGAAGCGTGCGTGCCCCCCCCCCCCCCCCGGCGGGCCGTGCCCAGCGCACAAGGACCGACGCACCGAGCCCAAACGCGAGCGGACCGACGCACCGAGCCCAAACGCGAGCTCGCCCTGGACGCGGAACGTGATCACTTGCAATGCTTTCCCGAATACCTCCATCCAGCGGCGGTGGTGGCTGTACCCTCTGGACTCGGACACCGAGAGCAGCCTGAAGGCTGAGAGATCGCAGGTCGAGCGCGGACACAAGCTTCGACATGAATGGTCTGTCAATCCTGCAATCGACGATGAACTTGAAGCGCGCGCGCTAGGTAGGGGGGTGCACGCCGTCGTCGCGTCAAACCAGCCTATGGCCGGCACTGTCGCTTGCACCGTCCTCGACCTGCATATCGCATAGCAGCGGAGGCCCATGTGCCCGCTCCCACAGGGCATGGCCCAGACAGGGGTCTCGTCGAGGAGGTTCAGTCAATCCACCCCAACAGGATTACATGTGGCATCATTGAGCGGGATTGTGCGGATGAGTTTGAAGTGGTACATGTGAGGTGCCTTACGGCGTCCTGTGGTAGCGCAGACAAGCAAGCAATCCGACTACGAATGCTTCTTCCAGAGGCAATTGCAAGAGCTCGAAGTGGGAGAGCTCGACGGCCTCGTCCTCCATGATGGGACTTGCCTGAACTGGGACCTCCCCGTAAAGCTTGAGCGTCTCGGAGCAGGGCATGCAACGGAGTGAAGTAACGAGCTGATGCCGGTGCTACTTGGCATGCGGCAGCTCGACATCTCCAAATAACGTAGTGATGCGCAGAAGTGCGTGTTGTCCAGGGTGAATCCGATGCCTTTGAGAAAGAGAGATGTGAGCGCGGGAGTCCGCGACGCAAACAAGGCAGAGGAAGTAAACATCAGACCAAGCGTGCTAGAGCCAACTGATTTGAGGCGAAGGGACTTGAGGCCTCCGCATCATATAAGAGGATCGCTCTATATAACAGTAATATTCAGATTCCATGGTCGGGTCAGAACGTACAATGGGTCGGGGCCACACAAACTTAGTACGCGTACCCAGCTCTTCGGTCACGGCCAACTTCGAGAATTGGGCCATTCAGGCGCCGTACTTACGCGCGGAAAACATCTTCGTACGGTGGCAATCATATCGGTAACTTGAGCTTGTATCAATTTCACGGCAGGTTTGGGATCCAACAGGCATATATGTATACAATGTGCTTGCTTCTCGATCTGTTTCTTGTACAACTTACGTTCGTTCATACTAATAGCTCCAGCACAACTCCTGTCAAAGACTTTAGCGTTCTGCTGAGATTCCACTGCGCATATTACTTACCCGCACCAATCGTCTCGCCGCCGCGGCGTATCAAAATCCTCCCCATATCCTTGTTCATCGAGAATGGCTCTAGAGGAATAGGGAGTACGCGCGAAGCTGGCCCAGAGTAGGCGGAGTTTCGTAGACTGATCTCGACCTCCGCTGACATATTCTTCGTTAGAACTCTAGTGTTGGCACGGACTCAAAAGTCAGATGGTACTGAAGGGGAGATACGTTGAAGGCTCACCGTGGTCTACTCTTTGTCACAGTGCCGTTAGCTCGATCTAGGACGGAGACCAGGCGAGAGATCGAGGCAGGAACATCTCGAGAATGATGGAATAGTTCCACCTGATGGGTTGGTTAATATGGATGTTATCGCGACATTTATAGGGAACTCACGGAAGTGCCGGCAGTGATTGGTACCTGAATGTCGAATACGATGATTCTAGCAATGAAACTCGATGCCAGAGGTACGAGATGACTAGGCCTGCAAAGCACACTGCCGATGTTCAACGAGATAGGATCAACACCGGTCAACGTGAGATTGACGTTGGAGCCAGCACCCGCCCAAGGAAGGCTGTCGCCGTCGCTATCAATCGCTGCGTTCGTGCCAGCCTTAGCTACGTTCGAAGCGAGAGTTGCAAGGTGCTCTTACTCTTGACAGTGGCAGACTCATCACCTGGAATAATACGCAAACGTTCTCCAGCGACGATGATGCCTCCACAGACTCGGCCTGATACGGAGATGCCTGACGTTTGTCCTTTGAATACATTGGATATGGGGAACCGTAGAGGAGCATTGATGTCGCGAGTTGGGGGGTCGAGGGAATCTGTGCGAGGTCGATGAGTATTAGAGGTTCCATGGAGATGATTAGTACCTCACCCAACAAATCGACGAGTGTTGGGCCTTTGTACCATTGATACAGAGGACACGCTGCTGGCTCAGCTCGAGCCAAGTTGACTCCTTCCATCGCCGCTACAGGAACGAATCTGGTCTTGGCAGGATGGAACCCAGACTGGACGAGGAACGGCCTCAGGAGCTCGCAAATTTCCTCGTAGCGGGCTTTGGACCACTCAACCTAACCGAGATGAGCACCAGAAAAACCATTCATGAAGAATTAGGGGCATGCCTGATCGAGTTTGTTCACAGCTACAATGACTTGACTGACGCCCAGGCTTCTGACTAGGAGGAGATGCTCTCGTGTCTGACCGCCTCGGTCAAAACCAGCCTCGAATTCTCCGACCGCTGCGTCGACGACAAGAAGAGCAGAATCTGCCTGAGACGCGCCGGAAATCATATTAGGAATGAAGTCTTTGTGGCCCGGGGCGTCGAGGATTGTGATGATCCGATGGGGAGTGAGCAGGGTTTGCAGAGCGATGTCCATAGTGATTCCCCTGTGCACGGAGTAAGCATGTACGTATAGAATGAACGCATTGTGGCAAGATGCGTACCGTTCTCGCTCCTCCTGTGTACCGTCAAGCTCCCAGGCCCAACTGAAGCTACTCTTACCCATCTTACTGCTGCCACGCTCATTGGCGATGCGCCGCTTTTCATCCACGCGACCCAACTCGTACAACAAACGGCCCATGAGGGTCGACTTGCCCGCGTCAACATGGCCTGAACGCCGTCAGTAGATACGTTGCATGCCACACTAGCAAGGGCTTACCGATGACGACCAGGTTGAGTGACCGCTTCTCGCCCTGCTCCTGAGCGGTGAGCGCAACCTTCGCCTCCTCGATCAGTTTCTCTATAGCAGCAGGCGGCTTAGGGGGTTCATCGGGTATGACTTCGACAGGATCCTCATCATTGAGGTTCAGGCCCGCCATATCCATTTCGCTCTGATTCATTGCATCCTGACGCCCAGGAACTGCCCCAGTGGGCTTATTCGCAGTAGTTGCGGTGGACTTCTTCCCTGTCGACGGACCTGGCGCTTTCTTCTGTGTTTGTGCTTGGGCCTTGGCGGCCTTTTCGCGTTCTTTGGCAGCTACATTTCATTTGGGTTGTACGTGTTAGTACATGAGGACAGTCCGTGCACGACAATAAAGAGGAAATAACAATCCGACAAAGGGGGAGGGGGGAAAGAGAAGAGGAAAGGAAAGGAAAGAAGAAAGAATGCAACATCAACGTGAGGATGCAGTCGAGGACACAGCCCGCTGGGCCAGCGAGGTACCCTTCCGCGCGTTGAACACGATGTCGTCAGGGCTCGGCACATCGAAGGCAAAACCTCTCAGCGAAGGGAGCAATGCCGGCGGGAAAGGAGGTATAGCGCGGTCCTTGTTCCGATGCCAGCCATCCCCTTCAGCATCGCCTCGCTCTTTGTGACGTCGGCGCTCTCCGTGCGACTTATGGTGTTTGCGGTGCTTTCGGTCCCCGTCGCCATCTTCAGGAGAACCGCGGTCGTTATTGGTGAGCAAGGAGGCAAAGGCCGAGGGCGACGCACGCGAACGAGTCATTTGTGACGAGAACATAGGTGCCTCAATGACAGGGTTGATCGTGGGCTCGATCTCGGGTTCGGTCTCCACCTTGGTCCGCGCTGACTTGCTCTTCATCGCAAGTTTGGACTGCTTTGGCTCTGACGGTTTCGACGACGACGAGGCTGACGTTTTCCGGGGATTCGGGGGTGCCTCGTAACGCATAGAAGGCGGGAGTTTAGTCTGGTTTTTGGTGAGCAGGCTGTTCAAGGACTGATATGAAGTGGTTATGGCTGTCGTCGCCGTGGGTCCATTGGCAGTCGGAACCAGGTACTCTGTGTGAGAGCGGGGTAATATGAGACCAGGTTTGCTCGTCGCCTGTGCCTTTGACTTGATCGTCTGGCTCTGCTCCTGGGCCTTGGCCTGAGCGAGCCGCGCCAGCTTAGATAGCGCACGCGGTCGATCAGGCGAAGTAGATGGTGAACCACTCTGAGGTGGTATAGTGTCGGGAGGCCTGGAGGCGGGAGCCGATGCATCACTAGTGGTCTGCGGCGGCTCCAGCCCAGTAGATAGTTGAGACATGGGTTTCAACGGCTCGACGGGCTGAGAGGGCGAGGTCGGTGGGGTGCTAGTCCACTCGGAAGGATGACGCGAGGTTGGGATAGACAGAGTTGTAGGCTCTCGTTGCATTTCTCGATCTAGGGCTTCCAGAGCCATAGCACTTCGCAGCGCTTCGTTGACAATCCTCGACGCTGAGCTAGGAAGGCTCGACTCTGATTGCTCCGAGATGGTCGAAGGTCTCGAGGGAAGCCTTTTCTCTGGAATCAACGAGACCATCGAAGCCGCCGATGGCCGTAAATCGGGGTACGTGATGTCCGAGGCAGTCTCTGTGATATATGAGCGTGCGCTCACAGAACTGACACTCGACCTCGCGCTTGATCTCGAACTCGCTAAGGCTGAGAGCTTCGATTTCTTCTCGCTACCCGTGTTCTCTGTGGTGCGCAGGGATTTTTTGCTTAGAAGAGACGCCTGAGAGGGCCCAAGTGGTTTCTGCAGACTTGACTTGGACTTTAGGTCGGGTATGTCTGGAATGGCTTCGATGGGTGGAACCTCTCCGGAGGTCTGCGAAGTAGATGCAGCATCTGACGACGAGGATGGGGTACGGCGAGGGGTAGGAGTTGCTGAGCCGGGCCGTTCTTGGTATGAGAGGCGTTGTAGCGCGGATGGCGAGGGTGACGGAACGACTTCATCGGGATGTATGGATGGACGCTCTGTGACAAGAATAATGAGACGAGTGGCGGCCAATATTGATGCACATAACACTGACCAATAACCTGCCCATAGTCCGTACTAACGGACGATAGAAGAGTTACGTGAGAACCCCGAGGCTGAGCGTACGGATCGAGCGGCGGCGGAGGGTGGTGCGGGGAAGGTACCCAGTCTCTGCTGTCCTCCGTTCGTTCGGTAATCTCAGTGATGGTGGACAAAGTGCCGAATTGAATCGAGGTTCTCGTCGTCTCTTGCTCCGATGATGATAGCAAATCACTTGCTGTCAAGCGCACCAGTGGAATGTTGTGTCGACCAGACGAGGTGTCAGAAACCCAAGAGTAGTCGCCTTCGTCGTCAGAGGGGGGAGGGGGTAGAGGTTTGCCATATGGGTCTGTATACCCTCGATATAGGTCAGCTTCCTCTCGCTGTAAGTTCTCCAGGTAGAGCAGGATGTGCACCTTCTCGCTGCCGCACCATTGGGAGTAGCAAGGGTACCAATCCACCACACCACAGAGACCGCATACAAGTAAAGGAAAGGACGAAACAAAACGACAAGGGTAAAGGGTAAAGGTGCGAGAAGCTCACCTTGACGTTCCCGTGCGGCAAACCTTCTTGCTTGCTTCTCTGTACATATATATGAGCACGATGCTATATCTGAAGATCAAATCTATACTGACCTAAGAGGTCCTCTATCGCTTGTTCGACGTTGAAGTAGTATTCATACAGTGAAGCTTTGATATCCTCGTCCGTGAGTGCCGACTGCCGTTCATCGCCCAGCGTCGCGCGGATTTGTTCAAGACCATCCATCATTCGTTCTGGCAATGGTTTAGAGGTTGATCCAACGACCACACCCAGACCACATACCATAATCCTCTGGGCTGAGATCATCCTCTCCTTCGTCCGATATCGCATCGTCCTCCAACTCCTCTGAACAGATGAGTTCAGAATGAGTCCAACCAATGTATCGGACACTTAGGCCTACCATGGATGTCAATATTTCTTACAAACCTGTGGCGCGACATTGTGGGTAGTATACAGCAAGAGGTAGAGTACAAGTGGTGGGTGCTAGGCGAACGGGAGAGATGAGGTCAACCCAGCGTCTACTGGGCGATCTCCATGAACGCGACTGTGACGTAACGCGCACTGTGACGATGGTCACATAGTCTCGCTCACCCGCCAGCGCCTACGACGCTCGCTCTCCTTTACTGCGACATTCCTCCCCCGTTCACCATTATGCTCTCTCTTTCTCGTGGAGCTGCGCTTCGCGCGTCTTCTCGCGTAAGTCGACTTCTTTTTGTGCGCAGGAATACAACAGCCACTAACTCTGCTACGCAGGCTTTCTCTACGACGCCGTCGCGCTCTAGCGACATGGCGAGACTGCTTCTCATTGGACGTCTCGGGAAAGACCCTGAGGTCCGCTATACCAAGACGAACAAGGAATACGTGGCGTTCGTAGAGTACTCATTCCCCTCCGGTGTGTTTCCCTGACAGTGCAATCTGTAGATACACGATCGCTACGACGAACAACTCGCCAACGGCAGAGGGTGCGCACGTTCTGCCTGCTCATCGTAGTGACACATCTCACAAAGTTACATAGGCGTACAACCTACGACAACATGGCACCATGTCCTTTCCTTCCACCCGTCTGCCAACAACTTCCTTCGGACATTGAAGCGTGGCTCGCTTGTGTTCGCTGAAGCCAACTTTGAGCTTCGTCAGCCAGACCCCAACGCGGACCCTGACTCCCCTGAAGGACAACGCCAGATTTTCTTGAGACACGGTATGCATGCTCGGACTCACTTAGCCAACAACGCATACTGATTTCGCCGCAGAGCATCTTAGAGTACTCAGGCAACCACCTAGGGAGAAGGAAGATAACGAGTCGGAGTGACCCTCCTGATATCCTCATTTCAGTGCTCCTATGTATGTTACTCCTGCACCGTTAATCCCGAAACCCCAAATCGCCATGTCTATCATCGTCGTCGTGTTCATGCAGGCTCCGTGCCGCCGGATCGTGGAGCCATTGCTACGCTGCCTTGTGAGTGGCTCCGTACGAACGTGGATCACGGTATCTTCTGCCTACCGTGCTTTCAGGGCGACCCGTGTGTTGGTGCGTCATGGGCATTGGAATGGCCGGGATGCTGGGTGCCATGCTCGACGCAGGGGGAAGCACACTACTGTCCCTAGCTATCTTCTTGAGATAGTCCCTTACCGCGGTGACGACCATCTATCCAAGCCCAGGTTAATCCCGCGCCCAACTCGAGAGTCGGTCACGTACATGGTGATCATCCTGACTTGACCCGGAATAGCATCCCACTACCGCAATGGGACAGCAAGGGGCGTTCTGGTAGATACGACTAACGTTCAGTTCCGTGCCTGACGCATGCCGGTGTTGAACATGGTACCTCGAGCCAGATAGGGAACGCTGGATACTAGTTTGGTGACTTGGATATGGTATGAAAGGCAGACAACTCACCGCCGCCGTTGATCTTGTATTCTCCCTGAATACCCAACTGCTTGGGAGTTTTGCCCATCGCATTCATCCCTTTCTCGACGTAGTAGCTCGAATGTCCGGTCTTGCGGACTACCGCTATCATCCCCTTGACCCCGTGATAATCCCCTCAATGTCGAGCAGTCATACGCGCTAGAACCCACCTCTAAGCACGACCAGCTATCCAAGCTCACGTCTCCTCCTCCGTCGACACCTCCTAGATTCCCGACGGTGCAAGAGAACAAGGTGTGCCCTGCAATAGTTTGAATTGAAACGATCATTCCCCGGACTTTGACGTGCCGGGAGGAGGCACGGAATCGTTTGCGTATGGACAGTCCAAGCATCACAGCTGCATCAGCATCGAAAGAGGGAAAGCGATACAACGCCTCCTCCTGGAGAGCTTGAGTAGCAAGCTCGGCGTCGCTCGGGGGCATTTGCGCATTGAAACCGCTGAACATGGGTATCTGTGTCGAAGCCGCGTACGACATAGTAGTGGGAGGCTCAGGGTATCTTTGCGGTCAAGTCGGACGGCGAGGGAATGTGGTAGAGGCACAAAGAGGATTGAGCTCGAGGACATGGCCTCGCAAGGTCGGCGTCATGAATTGTGAAGGGAGAGCCACGAGGAAGTGTGCTCGTAGAAGCGAGCCTGAACGGTCCATGAGGCTCGTCGACAGCTGCATGTCCAACATACAGCTCATTGCCCGGAACAACGTGCACCAGACATTGCGGTACATATCATGTACAAGTACACTCAGTCTGCACGACATACGGCAGCAGCGGACTTTATGCATGGTCAATATATGGCGGAAGGCAGGTCATGGACAGAATCAAAGTACAAACGTCAAACGATCGCTACTAAATCTCGGCGCCGATCGCTTGACGGGGATCTCTGCCACGTGCACCCGCCTATGGTGTGTTCAAGTCGAGGAGGCGCCTCTGCCGCAACTCTGTTTGAACTTTGTACTCTTGTGCTCGTCAAACGTCGAGGGTTCCCTCCTTAAGGAGCTTCAGTTCGGGAGGTGAAAGAGCTTGTGTTGGAATCAACACTACCACGCTACTAACTTCGTATATTCTCCAGGGGTGCTGCCAGGTCATAACTGTATCGTCATCATGGACGCGTTTTTCGAGCCAGTCGCGGATGCTACAGGCGCATCCCTCGACCAAATCAAGGTACATTCGTATCGAACCGCTTGTATTGTTGTCAGGCTGACAATCTCGCTTCCAGCTGATTTTTTGCCTCCTGTTCTCGTATCCCCTGGGAAGCGTGTACATCCGCATCCCTCCATCACATCCAGAACTCAAGCACATCTTCAGCGTCGCCATCACGTTCTTTTATTTGGTACCAGTGCTGAATCTGTATGTTGGAGCGCTGCAACTCGTGCTCAGCGTAGTCGGGACATACTACCTTGTCCAACGAGTTCAAACCAACCGAATGCCATGGCTTGTCTTTATGTAAGGCGCACAACTTCTCTCTGTTGTTGTCCTTTACACCGATACTAAACGAGTTGAACCTACAGGCTCACCATGGGACATCTTACGATCAAGTAAGTGGTCAGAGCCTATAGTCGGTTGCTTCTCACACACGGGCGTATCTCAGCCACATCCTACGGACACTGGATGAGGCGGGTTACGAGACGATTGAGATCTCGGGCCCGCAAATGGTACTAACCATGAAATTGACGACTTTCGCATGGAACGTTCTCGATGGTCGGAGGTCTGCCGATGTAAGTTGAGCTACGGTAAGTCGATTGACAAGGGGTCCCTGACAGCCATTCTAGGAACTCGACAAATGGCAGACTGCGCAACGCGTTGTTGACTATCCCTCATTACTGGAATTTTTCGGATATGCGTATGTCTACCTTCTATAAGCGATATGGGAGACACTGATCGGCCGTTTCAACAGATTCTATTTCCCTGGGTTCCTGGTGGGCCCGTATCTGACCTTCAACGAGTACCGTGCACTGGTTTCCGGCTCATTGTACAAAGAAGCGGAGAAGGCAGAAGAGGAAGAAAGCATGGCATCAGATCCCATGCCTCAGAGGCTCGTGCCCCGTGGGCGTAAACGCGTCGCCTTCCGCAAGATGCTCGTTGGCTTGATGTTCCTTGGTTCCTACGTTGTCTTCTACCCCGAATTCAACTTCCATCTCACCATCGAAGACGAATTTGAAGCAAAGCGTCTGTTCTCTCGGTATGTATCAAGAACCCCTTGTGCCCTTGTGTTCATCTACAGTCTAAACTATTGCCTAGGATTGTATTCCTCCAGTTCTGCGGATTCTTCGAGCGGGTCAAGTACTATGCCGTCTGGACGCTTACCGAGGTATGCCATGCGGTGTTGATATTTGATCGCAGCAAGGACTCAACACCTCCTAGGGTGCGTCAATCCAAACCGGTCTGGGCTTCACAGGCTACACGAAGTCCGGCGGCACTCGCTGGGAGGGCGCCGGCAACGTCGACATCTGGAACATCGAGTTCGCCCCGAACTTGAAGGTACTCATCGATTCTTGGAATATGAAGACCAACGTTTGGCTGCGCGAGTGCGTATACAAGCGTGTTACGCCCAAGGGAAAGAAGCCTGGCTTCCTGAGCAGCCTCGCAACGTTCGCCGCGAGCGCATTCTGGGTGAGAGCTATCTCGCTCATCATTAGCTCAGAATACTGACTTTACCGCAGCATGGTATCGCGCCAGGATACTACCTCTCGTTCTTCTTCTTTGCGTTCACGCAGACCGCGGGCCGTCTCGCTCGCACCTACTTGCGTCCGCTCGTGCTCCCGGCAACTTACGTGCCCAGCCGGGACGCCCCGCCGCCTCCGCAGACGACAGTCAAGCAGATCTACGACTACATTGGCGTCATCATCACCGTCTCGCTCGTCAACTACGGCACGCTGCCCTTCATGCTGCTCACTATTGACGACTCCTTCGTGGCGTGGAACAACGTCGCGTGGTACGGTCACTTCCTTGTTGCAGGCGCCTTGGTGTTCTTCTACTGCGGAGGGTCTGGCCTCATTCAAGAGATCCAAGCGACGCGGAGAAGGAACGCCAAGTTCAGGCAGCAGCGGGAAGAGCTCAATCGTATGGTACAGACCGGCGCGATTACTCCTACGTCGAACAAGTCTGCTCCCACTCTTCCTCCCATTGACGAGGCCGCGCAGGAGATTGAGAGAGAGCTGATGGGGAAGGGAAAGGACAAAGCAGAGTAGGGTCTCGTTGGCGTGACCAAATCCTCTATTCTGAGTGCGGATTAGTACGTTACTAGTGGTAGGCTCTAGATGCTTTAGTTACGACTCCTGAACGTCACGTATATAATGACCTGTCCATCTCATTGTGCGAGGAAGTGAATAGTTACTATTAGGGGAACCTTATTCGATTCGGACTCGCGCGCATTCACACGGTATTTAAGCACGTACAGTAGCCTCATGTATTTTGAGCGCTTATTCTCCCCGCTCCATTGAAGCAACTTCTAGTACTACCACCGGCGACAGGGTCGTTCAGACTCACTATCCTGCTACCAGTAGCTTGTTCGGCACTGTCTGTGGTTCAGACACGATCACGATTGCATGACCCCCTCGTCGATATCTAACGACTTTAGGCCCACGCGTATCTAATTCTGAACGCAACAATGTCCAAGGCGTCCGTGGCCGATACAATCCCGTCCACCGCCCGCGCGATTGCGCTCCTCGTCGCGTCTACGCCCACAGTGCAAGACGCGCAGCCCGGAGTTCTACACCAGCTACTGGAGTTCTCGAATAGGTACACCGCGCAAGTTCTCTCGGATGCGCTCGTGTATGCAGAGCATGCCGGGCGTACAGGCAAGGTCGAGATGGAGGACGTGGTGCTCGCAGTGCAGGCTCGCGTAGGATGGGAGTTCGGCGGGCGCGTGCCCAAAGAAGTGAGTTGTGTACACCACCTGCATCCGGGCCTGTTTTGCTGATTACGCTGTATGTAGTATGTGATGTCTCTAGCCACTCAGACCAACTCCGTGCCGCTACCCCCCGTGCCAGAAGTGTTCGGCGTACGGCTCCCACCCGCGTCAGAATGTCTCACCGCGGTCGATTTCGACCTCGTGCCCAACAAGCCGCCCCCAGGAGTCAAGCAGTACGACGAAGAGATTGAGGAGGTCGAGGAGTCTGAGGAGGAAGATGACGAAGACATGGAGCCCGCCACCCTGCCCCCGGCAGCACAAAGGAGCGCGGCGCACGCGCCCCCGGTACCCCCTGTCGCTCCTATCGCCCCTGTACACACGCCGTCAGACGTCGATATGCTCACGCCTGGGGCTGTGCCGGCAGAAGAGGGCAGCGAGGCGGAGGAGGATGACGGTCTTTTCGCGGGAGGAGACGAGGAAGAAGAGGAGAGCGGGGACGACGCGATGGAGGACGTCACCGCGTCTGGCCCCGCCACGGACGCGGCCGCCACGAACGGCGTGAAGCGGAAGCTCGTGGAGGAGGAAGACTACGACTAGAGGCTGTGTTGTGGCACGCGCGAGATGGACGCTGTAGGCTTTGTTGTAACATTATAATCGATGCTGAGGCGAGTCTAGGTACATAACAGCGTGTGATCCCGTCCGAAGGAATAAGCATAATGTAGAAGTATCCAGGCAACTGATGTATGAAGATATCGTTGCAGATGCATATCGCTAGAGGCCGCCAGTGCTCATGCGATGTGCTATGTATGCAAATAGGGCGACGAGCAACGCGACAATGAACAAGAGCCATGTACTCCATGCTGCGAAGGGAATGTTAACATCCAGGACATCTTCAATATGAGATGTGTACGTACAGCTTGCGCTCGCCGCGTCCGATGGTATTGTCACGATTCGGACCGTGTTGTCGGCACTGCCAGAAATCAGCTTGTCGGACGTCGGGTTGAAGCACAATGTTGTTGGAGGGAAATCGTGCGCCTTCAAAATGTTGAATTGCGGCTGTAGAGAATGGATATGTGAACATCTGAGTACAGCCACCAGTAAAAGCGATACTGACAGCAAGAGACTGTGCATCCACTACACCAACGGTTAGATCTGATGAACCAAAGGCGAACCACTTTCCATCGGGGCTGGAAAGGATAGTTGTGTAAGAGCATAAATATGCCCAGTGAGACGGTAACCAACCTGATATCGAAGCAAGTGACCTGCCGGTCGCTCACTTGTCGCACTTTAGTCACTTTCCAGGTCTCGGTATCCCATTTGCATATGAACGCTCGTCGCGGGGACGACTTTGTCCGTGTGCGAGGTGGAACAGTGTTCATAATGGTGTACAGCACCTTCTCGTCATGAGGATGGTACCTTCAGTCTATCCGTCAGCAGCAATCTTGCGTGCGGGATCTGCAATCACGCGATTACCTAGCTGCACGGAAACTGCTGCCTGAGTCCTTGCCGGGTAAGTCTGGTCGATCAATGGTCCTCAACAGTTCAAGGGCGGCAGGTTGGCCTTCCTTCCGCTCTTCTGAGCCATCGCTGTCTTCGTCCGAGGGAAGTGCATAGACCAGCATGTTCACAGTTGTTGCCACAACCAACTGCAACGAAATCAGCGCATGGCCAAGGAAGTTAAATGCGCGACGTACCGTCTTCGACGAGAACGTCGCGTCGAATATCTCGCCTTTATCTACGTGGATTGGGCGAGCAGCCGGGACTAGTGTGGGGTAATCCAAGACGGACAACTGTGAGGCTGTAAGCGGACGCCCGTCATCACGAGAGGAACCTTACACCCACATCATGAGTACCAGCTATAGCGAGATATTTGCCGTCCGGAGAGAAGGTAGTAACCCGCTGGGAGGAACATGGGCTTCAATTCGTCATCGCGAAGCTACTGGTGCCTACTTGGTAGTCATCATCTGAGTCACTCAGCACCAGGGTACTCCGCGTTGTTGACAGTGAGATCCTATATCGCACGTCAGGTTAGTGTTCCAGGTGGGCAACAATCGGACACTCACTTGGAATCTTTCACCACATAGACGCGACAGTTCTGGTTTTCACCATCTTTCAAAGCCTCCTGAGAGCTGTTGATACCACAGACAATCTCATCTCGTGAAGGATGTGCTGCTATGCTCATTGGCGCATCTTCGCCTGACGCCAGCTCTAATTCGTTGACGAGTTCGAGCGTCTTGTCATCTTCGGTGTGGTACAAACGCTGGCGAAACGATGGTATCGTATTGATTGGAGTACTGCGAGCGAGCGAGATAGTTGCGTACTAGCTTGTTCTTGATACCCGTCTTCGACTGGCCGCCTCCACCGCCCAGTACGAAATCCGTTGGTGACACGAACGCGCTCGAGTACACCGGAAACGAGGGGAGGGAATGTGAGGTGTGCTTTGTCCGCATGCTTCTATGACTGGTGCACAAAGAGAGGCGACTTTACAACAGAGAGACGGACGACTGAGCTGGAGGCCTGGTGGCTGGTAGTATCGAGACGGAAGAACGGCGGAGAGGATTACACGGTCACTGGTGGAATGGCTGAGACTGACGGAAACACGTCTACGGTCTACGGCTTCCGGGAACGCCGGGCCGGGAGAAAGGTCAATGAAGAAGTTGTGGCTCTCGTCCGCGTTTCTGCTTGTCCTCGACGCTCATCCGCCAGGCTGAGCCATGCTGCTCCCGCCCTGCTGCTAACTTATGCCCAGCTGCTGCTACCCCGTCCATCTCTTGCCACAACTGCACATATAATCTGCTCGTGAACATACCCTTGTCGCAGTAATCGCCATGCATATACCCACCGACAGCTTATCTACGTTTGCACTCGACATCCCGGACGGGATAGATCTTCCCCAGATCACAACGTCGACTGCCGCAGGAATTGGCGTCGCAATACTGGGAAATATTCTCATCTCCCTCGCTCTCAACTGCCAGAAACTCGCCCACAGGCGGCTCGAGACGGAGCGTCAAACGAAAGCCCAGGAACTCCGTAGGCCCAAACCTCACCGAAGCACTTCTGCACCCACCGGACGCGTCTCAGGAGAGCGGCCGCACCAGCCTCTCAGCACAACTCACTCCACACCACTTGCAGCCGTTGCGGTACTAGAGACCGATCCTCTGTTAGAGGACTCGGAGGAATCCTTGGACCATACTCAGCCGCAAACACCTACCCAAGCGACTCCAAACCCTTCGAGGAGATGGCTGTTTTCTCATTACAATCCTGCTAGAGATGCGGATAGGTCCCATCTTGCAGGCACGCATGCCCTCATGCCGGTAGACGTCGTTCCTTTACGATCAGACAGCTCTTCGCAGCAGTATGCTCGGAATTCCAAGGAGGAATTGCACGACGGAAACGAAAGCGACTACCTCAGGTCTAAGCTATGGTATGTTCGAATTTGAAGCCATCTAGTCGGCATGCCGTTCCTTACGTTAGATGAAAAGGTGGTTAGGCTTTCTCCTGATGAACGTTGGAGAGCTTGGGAACTTCATTTCGTATGCGTTCGCTCCAGCATCCGTGGTGGCGCCTCTAGGGACAGTGAGTACATATCTAGCTGTACAATATTGCTTAAGCTGAAATATTGCATTCAGTTTGCCTTGATTGCGAATTGTATATTTGCGCCGCTCATGATAGGCGAACGATTCAGGAAGGTGAGTTCAGCTTATGCATCTTACCCAACATTTATAGGATACTCTTGAGCTGATTCTTAACAAAGCGCGACTTCCTCGGAATCGTCATCGCTATTATAGGTGCCATAACTGTAGTTCTCTCTGCCAATCCTTCCGACACCAGGCTTGACCCGGAAGCCTTGAGGAAAGCTATCAGCCAGCGGCCCTTCGAGGTATACGCCATCGTGTACATAGCTGGCATTGTCATCCTCTCTGGCCTATCAGAAGGTGCTGCTGGTAGACGATGGGTGTATATTGATGTCGGACTCTGCGCTCTCTTTGGTGAGCAACGAAGCCTCTTGTCTGTTCTTGTCGGCTCAAGGGTTACCCAGGAGGATTTACTGTATTATCCACGAAAGCGGTATCCACGCTACTCACTCTGGAATGGCTTCAAATTTTCAAGGAGTGGATCACCTATCCAGTCATCGCGGTATGTTGTCACCCCGTAGTATGCTCTATTTTCTGCTCACCCCGCGCAGGTATTGGTTCTTACTGGCGTGGGCCAGATCCGCTACCTGAATCGCGCTCTCATGCGGTTTGACAGCAAGGTACAGCTCCATATGATATCCCTACGGAATCACGTTCTCACCTTCGGGTCCTTGATAGATCGTAGTCCCTACCCAGTTCGTGATGTTCAACCTCTCGGCCATAGTCGGCTCTGCGATCCTATATGGCGACTTCAAGCAAGCCCGCTTCCATCAGCTCGTCACCTTCCTCTATGGCTGCGGTGCTACGTTCGCCGGCGTGTTCATCATCGCGTGGGCGCCAACATTGCCCGATTCCGAGCAGCTCGAATCTGAGGATGATGAGCACACCCTGCCCGGGAGCAGAAGCGACGCGCTGACCGCAGAGGACTTGCCTGCTGGGTCGCGCAACGTCAAGTTTGGCAGTATCGCGCGACGAAACAGACCCACACTTGTCATCCCGGAAAGCACCAGCTCCAACGCTACGCCGATCTTGCGCAGTAGGCAGAGCATCGTCAGTTTGTACGGCTTCTCGCCCGCCCAGGTGAGCGCGCGCCTGCATTTGCACCATATGCCCTCGACGTGCTTCAGTGCTCACCTTCGATCTTTCTCTGCCAGCGCGTCCTGTTGATGAGTTCCTCCCCCCGCGACGAGTTCATCCGTCCCAACCTGCAGGACCCGGAGCGTGATCCGACGGCGTCTCCTGAGTCGATGGGACGCCGAAGGGCGGTCACTATCAACTGGGTGGACGGAGACTGGAGCAGGCAGGGCAGCGTGCGCTCGTCGAGGAGATACGGCGCAACGTCTACAACGGTGTCAAGAGAGCATAGTCGGCTGGGTGACCGTGTACAACCAAGCCGGAGTCGAAGTCGCAGCCCAAGCCCATTCTGATTCTTTGAAGACATTCATTTCTCGCATTTCGACGACGACGATCGGACTAGGAATCCTACAGTAATCTATCCTACTTATGCACCTCACCTAACCGTGGTATATGTATCGCAGGACGCTCGTGTGTCGAGCAGGTAGTCTGTGTCTTTGCGGGGGAAAACGACCAACGACAGCTAATAGCCCGGGGTACTACGTAACGTAACACACCGAACACCACTACGAAGAAGTTACACATGATCCAAACTCGTTAAGGGAAAAGGCTTAGATGGATGGGGAAGATGGCAGCAACGGAAACGCGAAAGCATGAAGCACAACTCGCGCCGAGGGCCGGCCCAAATTGAACAGTCGACCCAACGCGCAATAAATACACCCGCTCGCACGAAGACCCTCCCTACTGACGCCGAATGTGTCCAGCGAGCCCGCAGGGAGTGGGAAAGCGACACCATTGATAAAAGCTCCGATAATGCATCGTACACGACGACGGAAGTCTATGCATATGTGGGGTGACGTGATGGTGAGGCCTAACGAGGCCAAAGCCTAAGCAGCGGCCTGAGGGCGGTCCTCCGCGTTATCGTTATCATTACTCTGCGCTGGCGCGGATGGGGAGGGTTCCACGACGACGAAATCCTTGGGCGAGCGCGTGTTCGTGGCGGGTACCGGGGCCCAAAGCGCGTGCAGGTCGAACCAACCGGCCGTAGAGGGGTCAGACGCCTCCGAGTCCACGTCATGCGCGTCCATTCTCGCGCTGGACATGTCCAGGTCCATGGGGCGAGATAGGGTAGCAACCCCGAGGGCAATGTCGTGCTCGGGAGTCACGTCGAAATCCAAGTGCGGGTGGTTCGTGGCGATCCGGTGCATGACGAGGTGCGAGGCCATTATGAAGAGTAGCACGAAGAGAAGGATGATGGTGCGGACTGAACCCCTGAAGGAGAACGAGCTTCTCCGTTCGTCGTAAGAGCTTTTAAAGGGTGTCGTGGGAAGTTGTATCTGGGACGGCAGATACGAGTGCAGCGATGGAAGCGAGGGCATCATAGATGCCAGCCGCTGCGAGAACGTAGGCGATGGGGGCGGCGCCAGGAAAGCTATGAAGAACTCGCTTTCGAAGACCGGGGACGAAGGCGTCACGATGATGGCAGGCAGCTCCGCTTTCTCATCTACCAGGGGCGCCGAAAGGTCTGTTGGGATGCGCAGTTCCAGCAGAGTGGCAACGTAGATGAGCTCGAAATTCCACGCTGCATGCCTATCTTTCACGTACCCAAAGGCGCAGGGATGAGCGTATAGTCGAGCCTTTGCGGCAAGCGGTTAAGGCGAGGAGCTATGCCAGCAAATTCATCGTGCACAGCGAGGTAGCGAGGATGAGCTCTCGACTTCCTGCGGCGATACATAGAAGCAGAGAGTGGGGCACTCACGAGCACGACGCATACTCGATAATAGAGTATAAATAATACAGGAACCAGAAGTCGAAGATAGAGAACTCTAGGCGGGGCGGTTTTGCGGAGGAGCAGAAAGGAGCTCTAAGGCCACTGATCAGGGATAGCCTGGAGCGACTGAGGGGTCCAAAAGGAGCGTGGGTAGAAAGGAGAGTGGGTTGCACGAGGCAAAGCAAGTCAAGACGGGCCCGACGGCGTCGTAGACAACGAAGGCGACGACGGGGAGGGTAGGGACGACGAGGGCGAGGGAGACAAGAATGAGGAAGACAAGGCACAGCACACCGACCGCCTCTATGCTACACAAGCGCCCGTCGCCACACGCCTTATGTAAGCACCCCGTATACCTTGATCAGGGCCTTCCGATCAGGAAATTTCAGTGAGCGCCGCCGCCGAGCAAGTCCAGGCACTCCAGGTCCAGGCTGTCCTCATCGTACTCAGCACCCTCCTCGTCATGTCTCTCGTCGACGCGCCCTCGTTCAAGCCATCTTCGACACCCATCAGGTCAACGAAGCTACCCGCGGATGCTTATATCCTCTCAATTGCGTCTCTGCCGTCCTACTACGCAGCCTCTGCATCCTCACCGTCCAATGCCATACATTTATTTGACAAGGCGCGCCTGCAGAACGTACAAACGCTTCCAGGGCACGAGTCGTCAATCACGACACTCAGAACTGTGCCAAATGTCGCCAATGCTGCTATGCATGCTTTGCTCTCGTCAGGGAAGGACGGAGCAGTGAAGGTCTGGGACGAGCGCTCCGGATCGGTCGCACTACGCAGTGAGCACTAGTCGTGTAATCCTCTGTAATGCGAGGCTAAAACTCAATATGAGAATGCGATTCTTACTGTAAACAGTGACCGCGTCGTCTGCTGGGACCGCTCGCGGTTTGTTATCTTGCGATGCCTCTGCCGATGGGCTGACCATCGCGGCCGGCACCGAACTCCAAGGAGAAGATGCCTCCATCTTATACTGGTGGGTTGTTTCGATCGAAATATATTCCCCGAACGGAACACTTATGCATCATATCACCAGGGACCCACGCAGCCCTGCAGCTCCGTTACGAGTGCACTCGTCGACCCATTCGGACGATATCACAGCGCTGCACTTTTTCCGCCCTGCAACATCGTCGACATCAAATGCCGGAAACCTGTTGCTGTCAGCCTCTTCTGACGGACTGATCTGCACGTCGAACGCAGACGAGGCGGACGAGGACGAGGCTGGGTTGCATGTCGGAAACTGGGGCTGCAGCATCGCGCAGGCAGGCTGGCTCCATGATCAAGCAGGCCGTCCCGCCGCATGGGCGTCCAGCGACATGGAGACTTTCAGTGTATGGACGACGGAGGTCAGTCGTTATCTATATCGCTTGTGTAGCCAGTGGTATTGACTTGAAGGAATCAGTTGGATCGCATACAGGATGCCGACATCCGTCAGCCGTCGGTCCATAGGCAGGATTTGACATGGGTCACCGACTACCTGATCGGTTGTCATAACGCGTCAAGCCCTATTGGAGGAGCTGACAATGACCTCTGCCTGTTTGCTGGTTCCAACGAGTGCGTGGCTCAGCTCATGGTTCTTGCTGTTTCACCATTCTAAACTTTCGCCCAGGGGGGACATTGCGCTCATCACGAAACCGACATTCTCTGATCCTGATGCCCCGTGGATGCTGCAACGCACTTGGACGGGGGGTCACGTCGGCATCGTGCGCGCCGCTCTTTGGGACGAGAGGGTAAGGCTCCGTTTCTATTGACATCAATTGCAATGGATTCACAGTATTTCGTGATAGAATAATGTATTGCTCACCGGTGGAGAAGACTCCAAGCTGAATGTGTGGGCCGCCTCTCAGCCCGAGCCTGTCTCTTCTCCCGGCAAAGTAAAGCGAGCCAACGATGTCGATCCCATGGATGTAGACGAAGACGGAGACATTGCCGCTCGTAAGAAGAGGCGCGCGTGAAACCTTCATCGGACCTTCGGACTCGGGGAGATGGGAGGAAGATTCAAAATGCACTGTACTACCTCGTGAAGATACATACGGTAATTTACAATGGAGATGCCTTGCTAGATGTATTGGTGCTCGACCCAGTCCTGTGTGCTTGTTCTACATCCTCACATTCTGAAGACACCGAAGCCGTTGCCGTTGCCGTCCCAGGTCGTCGTGGCACTGCGGCCCTGCGCGTTACCTCCACGATCCCGCGCGGCCAACGCCAAGGCAAGACCAACGGTATCTCTGGTGTCCGTCGGCTTGATTATCCCGTCGTCCCATAGACGTGCCGACGCGTACAATGCAGTCGACTGCTCCTCGATCTCGTCCTTAAGGGTACTGTGTTTTGTAGGGTCCCTGTGAAGAGTTGTCTCAGCATCCGCATTCCTTGTGATAGTGAAGTACACACTTCGACACGGTCGCCATGACTTGGGAAAGCTGGCCAGGACCCATCACAGATACCTTGGCGTTCTACGTCTGTCCTGAGCACAACGCTCAAATATATTCATCCAAGTAGAAGGACGTACCGGCCACATCCACAAGAACCTTGGAGAGTATGCCCGACCGCACATGCCTAACCGGCGATGAGCATGTAATCCACGCACCAGGGACAAGGCACACTTACCGTAGTTGCCCGCACCGTAGCTCCCGCCAACGATCACTGTCAACTTCGGTACGTCCGCACATGCTACTGCGCGGACCATCTTTGCGCCATCTTTCGCGATACCTCCCTTCTCCGCCTTGGAGCCTACCATGTAGCCGGTGACGTTGACCAAGAACAGGAGGGGAATCTGTCGTTGCGAGCACAGCTCGATGAAGTGCGTCGCCTTGAGCGCAGACTGGGAGAAGAGAATGCCGTTGTTCGCGACGATACCGACAGGGTACCCGTGAATGTTGGCGAAACCCTACCAAATGGCTGTTATTGGCACGTCTTCTCCATCTAGCGAATGGAACTTACAGTAACTATAGTGGTGCCGTACTCTTTCTTGAATTCACGGAAGCGGCTACCGTCAACTATACGGGCGATTACGTCGCGCATATCGAATGCTTGGCGCAAGTCGGTACCCACGATACCATGCAGCTCCGCAGCAGGGTACAATGGGTCTTCTGGGACGGCTGGTGGCTATCCGCGAATGTCATAACCTTGATATCCTGACAGAAACAGAGGTACACTCACAGGAACCTCCCGCCCACCAGCCTTGCCGAGGTCACTGACAATGCCTCTCGCGATAGCGATAGCATGCTCGTCATCTCGTGCGAGATGGTCGGTTACACCACTCTCCGAGGAGTGCATCAGGCCACCTCCAAGCGTTTCCTCATCAACCTCTTCTCCTGTGGCGGCCTTGACGAGAGGAGGACCCGCGAGGAATATACGTCCCTGTTCTCGTACGATGATATTCTCGTCGGCCATCGCAGGCACATACGCACCACCTCCATAGGATGAGCACCAATAAGATGGCAGTGAAGTAGACGGCCGGCGTACCTGCAACAGAGATACCATGCACGATGGCTATTTGCGGGATGCCAATGGCAGACATCTGCGCCATGTTGTAGAATATGCGACCGAAGTGCTCCTTGTCTGGGAAGACCTACTCTCGTCAGTCAGTCAGTCTAAGTATAGACCACATGGAGAGGATCTGGTTACGTTGGCCTGGTGTGGTAGAGCCGCACCACCCGATTCCACTATACAGTGTACATAAGCTATGTACGAGTGATTGGGCAACGGGGCACGCACCGACATATACACATGGCAGGCCGTGTTCCCGGGCTATTTCTTGTGCACGGATGTGTTTCTTGACCTATACAAGAGCGTAAGTCAGTCATATCAGCAGCAGACATCCGAACGATTATCGTACCGTTAATGGGTAATAGGATCCGCCCTTCACGGTAGCATCGTTAACTACGACTACGCATTCGCGGCCAGATATACGACCAATTCCTGTGATGATGCCGGCCGCCGGAACATCTTCCTTATACACCTCGTGTGCCGCGAGAGGCGAGAGCTCAAGGAATGGTGTATGAGGATCAAGCAACAAGGCTAGCCTGCCGACAGTTCAGCATGGAATTTTATGGGCACCGACCACATGCACTGGTGACTGTACCTCTCGCGGGGTAGCTTCTTGCCCTTACTCCTCATGCGCTCTGCTGCCTTGGGGCCGCCACCCTGTCTAACTTTGGCCATCTTCGCCTCCAAGTCGGCTACCAAAGCATCCATAGCTTCAGCTTTCGCCTTGAATTCCGGAGAAGTTGTGGAGATGAGCGAGGGGAGGACGGACGGGTGGTAAGACCTCCGCCCGCTCGCTGCGAGGCTCCTCTGCGCAACCCGGAGAGAGCGCGTCGCGAACCGCATGTTGTAACGACTGGTAGTAGCACGAGAGAGACGAGAAGGACGACGTGGACGGCAGTAAGCTAGGGGGAGGTTATATGCTCGGCCTTCCGGAACATGGACGCGGTGGCTTGACCGGATGGTCAGCTGAGCAGACGCGACGGTGCGCGCCTGTCCCTTCCCCGCATATTGCGCTGATGACGTCCGGGTCCTCTGTGGTGATCTGCAGATCCAGGCTCTCTGCTTGGCTGCACTCTTTGACGGCCGATACTACTTAATTCAAACCAAAATTGTGCTTCAACTGCGCCAGGCGAGAACAAGAGTATGCATTTGTAGCAGCAGTCTTGCTCAAACGAGTCCGGGGTAAAGACGATCGGAGAGACCCTGATTTAGGGTTACGCAATGGGAAATCGTGCACTTGCAGCACGACGGCGCTTAGGCATCCAACGCCATCCATACTGCAGTCATGAGCTCGCTGGCCGATGAACTGCTTGCTGACCTTGAAGATCTCTCTGGAGGTGAAGACAACTACGACGACAACGAGGAACAAGCTCAGGATGCGGAACAACCCGTAGCAAGTGGTTCTTCCACAACTGGTGTCAAACGAAAGGCATCAGGATCGGACGACGAAATGTCCGACGTTGAGGGCGGCGAGGGTGGCGAGGAGGAAGAGAATGCGATTGGAACACTGGTCCTCGAAGGGGGCGTGAAGCCCGCAGAAGAACTGGATGCTGAGGAAGTGCAGCGTATGGAATTGGGCAAGGTAGATGATGTACGCAAGGTAGCGAAATTGGACGGCAGCAAGCGCATGAACGATATCTTGAAGGCAAGCGCATTTTAACATGAACAGATTTGTCTGCTAACTACCGCTGCAGGAGATAGAGAAATACCAAGCCAACCCCAGTACCCCGGAACAGATGGCTATGCCCACCCATTCAAACCCGGAATATAACCTCATCGTGCAAGCCAATAACTTGTCGGTGGATGTGGACAATGAGATAATGGTTGTACACAAGGTGCGTCGTCTCTAGCGTAGTAAGCTAGTATCCAAAGTTTACGATGCATGGCTACAGTTCATTCGCGATCACTATGCGCCCAAATTCCCTGAGTTGGAACAGCTCGTTACCGACCCTCAGATGTATATCCGGTCGGTCAGAGCCCTGGCCAACTCCGAGGACCCGACGAAGGTCAACCTGCAAGGCATTCTCCCGCCTGCTATCATTATGAGTGTGCTTGTCACGGCGACTACAACGTCCGGCCAACAACTCCCGGACGCAGAGTGGAAGGCTGTCCAGCGTGCCTGTGACCTTGCGGACCGATTGGAGGAAGCCCGGAAGAAGGTACAGCGCATTCATCGCCACTTGTCGTGCAACCCTTTCAATCTAACTTTACGTTCAGATCTTCATGTACGTCAGCTCACGAATGAATATCCTTGCACCCAACCTGTCAGCTATCGTCGGTACCACCACAGCTGCGAAACTGCTCGGTGTCGCGGGTGGCTTGTCCGGTATCGCCAAGATGCCGGCATGCAATGTGCACGTACGTTTCTCCTACAGTGATGACAAACCGCGAGTAGCCCGAACTCACCGTCTTCTCGTAGCTACTTGGTGCACAGAAGAAGATTGCCGCGGGGTTTTCTACGATCACCCAAAAGAAACACACCGGATTCATCTTCCAATCTGAGATTGTGCAACAAACACCGCCCGAGTATCGTATGAAGGTGCAGCGGACAGTGGGCGCAAAGTGTGCCCTGGCTGCACGTATGGATCTTGAGCGACAACGGAGAGATGGTATGTGTCCGAGATCAGTTAACGCGAATAATTTTCGTACTCACGACCCCTTGGTAGGCTCTTACGGCCAACAGCTCCGTGAGAAGATTGAGAAGCACATCGACCGACTTGCAGCACCTCCTCCCTCCAAGATTGTGAAGGCATTGCCCATACCAAATGATGGTCCAAAGAAGCGGCGCGGAGGCAAACGGTAGGCATTCCGGCTTGACTCTTGCAGCGGACACCCACTGAAATCGAACTTTGCCAGTGCGCGAAAGGCCAAGGAAGCCTATGCTCAGACCGAGCTTCGCAAGTTGCAGAACCGCATGGCATTCGGCGAGCCAGAGGAGGAAGTCGGTGCCTTCGACCAGACCAAGGGCCTCGGTATGATAGGCACCGGCAAGGTCCGCGCCAACGTTGGCGAGGCGAAGAGTCGCGGTGCGTGTCTTCTCGGCAACAACTTCGACGATCGTCATCGTCTAGACGCCCCTACTGATGCCGGTCGCGTTCACAGCCAAATTGTCGAAGGCGAACAAGCTGCGTATCGCTGCGCTGACGAAAGCTGCGCAAAGCGGCACGGCAACGTCAGGAACGGCAACATCCTTGACTGTGACACCAGTCCAAGGTGCGTCAAGGGTATTTTTGTCTGCGCGAATTGGCAAATGGCTGACGCGGGCTGTCTTGCAGGTTTCGAGCTGACGAACCGTGCGGCGGCTGCGCAGCGGGTCAAGGAGGCCAACGAACGATGGTTCTCCAACGGTACATTCTCCTTTGTCGGCCAGAAGGGCACCAACACCAAGAAGTAGTGGTGTCCATGGTTGTTGATTTGCCCTACGTTCTGTCATCTCACATGTCGAAGATATGTATAATGCATTGTGACTACGATACTATGCGAGTAAAAAACGATACTAATACAAGAGGTCGTCAACGGAGAAAGGCAAGAGGACTACAATGCTTCACGACGAGGGCGGATGTGCTGTCGCTACTGTCTCGCCCGTCGCTGCGCTCTGGGAGACATCGATGTAGCCGGCCTTTTTGGGATCGCCAGCCTTGGTACGCTTGCTGCGATAGTCGCGGATTGCGGAACGGATAGCATCCTCGGCAAGCACTGATGCATGGTCAAGACCTCGACTGTCAGAAGGCAGGACGAGCAGACTTACTTGAGCAGTGAAGCTTGACAGGTGGCAGACACAACTCTTTTGCAATCTCAGTGTTTTTGATTTTCTCCGCCTCCTCCAACGACAACCCCTTCACTCGCTCGGTCATATACGAGCTGGAAGCAATGGCACTCCCGCAACCAAACGTCTTGAACTTGACGTCGGAGATGATGCCATTTTCGTCCACCTTGATTTGCAGCTTCATGACATCGCCGCACCTGGTGATGGAGATAGGGGTCAGCACGACGACCATGACTACGACCAAGACAGTGAGGAGAATACGTACGCAGGGGCACCGACAAGGCCTGTACCAACATTCGGGTCGTTCTTTGGCAGAGAACCCACCTGTATGACGAGCGCATAAGTTATCTGATAACATACGACAAAAGTCCAGACTGGGCGAGGCGTACGTTTCTGGGCTTCTCATAGTGGGCAATCACTTTCTCGTGGTATGCACGAGCCAGAACTGGCCTAGCAGTGGCGAGCCTGCTCGCACGAGGGGAAGCATTCACAAGAGACTTTGCGATTGTCGAGCGCAACATGGCTGGTGGTGGTGGGAGTCTGAGAGAAACCTGGAGTTGACTCCGGCCGCGATGTCGTCGGCCGTGTATAAGCACTCCTCCAATCCACCCACGTGGGGTTGCGGCGTCCGGCTAGCGCGGTCAGTCACAGTCAGTCATGCATCGTCACGCGCACTGCAGTCACGGCGCTAGGACCTTCGCGATCAACTGGCTGCTTACCTTAGCAAAATTTCCGGATTTGGGACGCGGGGTGTGCGAGTCGTCACTCGTTGCCACTCTCGGCCACGACTTGCAGGCTGCTCCCAGCGCGTCGCACATGCGTCCTCATTCTCCTCTTCCGCTTTGACATCTTATTACCCCCATTGTCCTTGACCATTACTCTCTCGTAGACCATGACGACCCCAACTCCTTCAAGGCCACCCTCTCCGCCTCTCATGCGCAGGCGAGATAGCGGATCCGGCGTGTTCTCTGCCCCGTTCGAGCGATTCAAGCGCGACGACATATCAGATTGGGCGAGCGGATTCACTCTCCTTGGTGCGTGGCTCTGGCATCTCAACGTGAAGACGCGTATCAACGCGCCCATTCTTCAGACACAATGGAGACGTATTTCGACTCCCACCTTGATCTTCTGCAGCGTAGCCTCGCTAAGACGAGTGACCGTCTCAAGATGCGCGCAGAGGAAACCATAAACGACATTAAGAAGGATGTCCTCAAGGACGGGATGTTCAAAATTATGCCCGCCTCGAGTGTGCAATTGGAGCGCGAGCTGCAAAGGTACAAGCTGAAGGTACGAACGTGCGCTCGTACCGGCTTTCCGCGGCTTCTGGGTTAACGCATTTGGGATGTCCAGGTCTCCCAACGTCTGATAGCTATCACGCAGACGTGGCACTCTGCCAAAGTTATCCGCACCCGCGAGAAAGTCACGTTCTTCCTCGCCGTAATGTCACTGCTTCTCACCGCCCTGTTGTTCGGAATGGCCCCCGAGTATGTGCACCCGCTCGCTCAGTATGAGATACTCGGAACTGAATTTGTTATAGATGGATTCACGTCGCGTATACCATCCAAGCCGCATACTACCTTCCGCTTCGCGTCTACATGTACAAGAAGCGTGCCTGGCATTACTTCCTGTTCGACCTCTGCTACTACTGCAATGTGCTTGACCTCGCCTTTATCTGGATTATGCCGGAAAGCCCCGCACTATTTGTCGCATGTTACTGCTTGTCGTTAGGCTCGTTGGCCAGCGCTGTTATCACCTGGAGGAATAGTCTAGTCTTCCACGACTGGGATAAGGTCACGTCACTATTCATTCACATCTACCCCCCATTGGTATTCTCTGTCATTCGGTAAGACTTTAGAACCAGGGAGCGCAATAAGTTGAACTAACAAGAACTAGGCATTACTATCCTGATGCACAGACGCGTTTCCCTGCGTTACGGGAAGTCCCCCACATGCATCCATTCACCGCCCTTCTCCTTAGCACTATAATCTGTGCGTCGTCCGTCACTCCTCTTGTGCCTAACCGTCGCTAATCCTGGTGCATGCTCATAGATCTTATCTGGCAGCTTCTATATTGGAAGGTGAGGGCGTCCTTCGATCGTCTGCTCACATTTTCTGAAATTGTGCCTAGTTTGTCTTGATAGATCGTCGTGCGAAGGTTCAGTCGGGACAAAGAATGACCTCGTTCACGTTCTTGCTCAACGATAAGCGGGGTGCCATCGGGCGTGCCTTGGCCAGTGTCCCTCCCCGGTATCGGGAAGAGTCGTTCATGCTCGGACAGCTCGGTGAGTAGGAGTACTTATATCTATCTACATACCTCTCAGCGTTGCTCACTTCTTCCAGTATACTCCGTCATCACCGAGCTACCTGCGGTCTTCCTTCTGTATGATAGCGCTTTCTGGAGTTCCGCATACATCCTGCTCCTGTTCGCAGTCAGCGTTTGGAACGGGGGCGGCTTCTACATTGAGGTGTTCGGTCGCAAGTCGGTACCAGCTCCTCGCTTTGTTGTCACGAAAGCTCACTAGTCGATACAGATTTGAGCGTGAGCTAGAAGCATTGCGCAAAGAGCTCGCCGAGGTCAATGCTCGTTCGGAGCGCTCGAGTCCTACACTTGGTCCACAAAGCGACGATGATCTCACGACAGTTGCAACTTCGCCCAACCTATCTCAGAAGACGCTCTCTCCATCCGTAACAGAGGTGGAGCTGCCGCAAGAGACGATTCCCTCGCAGACGCAGAACGGCAGCGCCCAATGACCCCACGACAGGTGTTCACGGCCGCACACTACGGCTATCTCATCCCATGTATTACGAAGACTTACGACTGTGTTCACGCCTCGGATGACCCAGTTCTGTTCCCCTTCTGCATATGTACCTACTTCGGTTTCGTTGATGCCAACTTCCGCTACGACCTTTAATCCTGATCTATTCTTATTGTTACGGCCCACATAGCTTATCATCGTGTTGCAACATGCTTTAGTACCTTGTTAGAGTTTGATGACGCCTGGCCCGGAGGTCATCGGTACCATATTCAGTTATCGACCACCAGTATATGTCTTCCATACGCCGCCTCATGGTCTGACGACCTGTGGAGTTCCAATCATGTATGAAAACGCCAAAGATGGATACATGTGTGACTCTACGACCGTTCCGATAGGTGAGCTTGCCATGCATTAGCCGCGAAGTGAAGCCAATCCCACTGTATTCCGTCGACCACGACGCGTCTGCCTGTGTGGCTCCGGCCGGAATCGGGTCCAACGCGTGCCGTCCTTGTCTGCAAGGGCTATTCCGAGCTCGTGCAGGTCAAACGCAACAGACGTCGTGAATGACACTCGATATACGTATCTGTTCGTCAGATGAACTGTCAGGTCACCACAAGCAAGTCATGATGACAGGAGTGTGCGTACTCGTGTATTGGCCATTCGAATCGTGACAAGGTCCGGACTTCTTCCAGCGCAGGTATTTTGTGTCGATGCACGCCGAGAAACCCGATGAAGGTGTCCCAACGCTTGACCCCTTCCGAAGTAAGATATTCTCTACGAGACTGGTTAGCGGAGGGTATGATTGGCCACAACGGTAGATCCGGACCTGATCCACAGCGCAGGGTTTGAGAAAGTGAGTCGTTTGAGCGCGCGGTGCGGTGCAGCAGATACAACAAACATAGGCATGGATAGAGGCTGGATTTGGAGGTGAGATACGATCGTGGCTGATACGCATCTGGCGTGCTCACCAGCTCGGGACAGTCGACCCTAAGTTCTGTGATATTCGGGCAATAATCGAGGACAGCCGGATATTTAGGGAGCGTAGCGTCCGCGGAAGCTAGCGACAGGGTCTCCAACTTGGCGCCATGCTTGTCCAGGAATTCGACCAAGTCGCTGGCCTCGTCCTTCGCAGCTGTGAAGCCCAGCTCCCGTAGGTTCGGCAAGCTTTCTCGAGGTTGTTAGGGCGTGATTTCATGCCATACGCTGTACAAAACCACGTACTCCATGCTTGCAAACACGCTGAACATGCTTGGTCCGGGGTTGTGGAGTTTGAGGCTTTCAAGGCACGGAAGAGCATCGGGGTACACATCGCTGAGCTCATCACCTTTTCCACCAGAGAGCGTCAGGTGTCGTAGGCATGGAAAGATGCTGAAAGCACGCGGCTTCACTCCAGTGGTAGGCGAGAACGTTTGCGATGCCCATTGCAACGGCACTGGTTTGCCGGTGGGTGCGTGCTTATCGAATTCCAAGAGGACTTGTATGCGAGCATTTAGGCGTACTAGGTTCATGAGAGGAGTACGTATGCACAGGTTGGGACGGAGGAAGACTTCGTCTCGGACGTAGAGAACGCGGACAAATGACGCTAGCTCTTTCGATGATTCTACTTGAGCGGCGATCCCTGCGGCGGCCTGATCGTTTGTGATGTGAGGAATTGCATATAGATATCGCAAACCCAGCCTCTGTACACGAGGGAACACAGCTTGAATCGACATGGCATGGTCAATGGTGGCTTAAGACGCACGTGGAATCGTTTGCTGACGAGTAGGACATTCGTTCGAGTGCTATTGACGTGGACCTTCTTCGAGAGGTCCACCAGCGCGTCGTCCACATCGAAATAGTTGTATCCATGTGCATGCGTGGCAAATCCCAAGATGCGGGTCCAAATGTCGTCGGGCAAGTTGGATAGTAGGGCCAAGGAACGCATAGCGGGATCAATCGCGTCTTGCGGCGGGAAGTCCTGCCATGGGGTCATACTAAGTCGAGTGATGAGCCACTGTGTTGTAGCTGGAAGGAGAGAAAGAACTAGATACGAACTTTATCCCCTCCCCGAGAAAGATCTTGCCGCGAGGGTGAGTATTGGATACAGGCCTGGTTTCTCTCCACCTTAGCCAATTGGTACCATCCCGTATCTGGATGACCTTGACGGCATCATTATCCAACAGGGCATCAAGAACTCCCTGTTCGATGTTCGAGGCTGCAGTGAAGTTCGTCATGCTTATATACTCTAGAGCCGGGAGATGAGAGAGAGGAGTAATGAGCGGGGTTCGGAATATGAACAGAGGGCTGGTGTCAATCCGCTTCTACACCACAGCGAACCCTTTCGTTAGCCATCGTGAATAGCAGAAACTGTATACGAGACATACGTACGAGCTTCGTCCAGCATGGCAAGGCTCCGCCGACAGCGGCGTATAACGACTGTGTGTTTGAAGCGCTTGCCAGTGCGTGCGAGCCCGGGGACGAATCCAAGAGTAATCTCGAAGGGTTGACTGTCTGCAGTGCACGCTTCAAGCCCGCAGAAGAGTCGTCGAGAGAAATATCGAATGCAACGAAGAGAGTTGTGATCCCCGGTGACTTCTCGAATATCATCTTCGTATGAGTGTTGTAGCCTCCTTCGATGCGCAATCGTCGAAGGTAGTGACTCCTTCGTACGCCCCTTTCATTCATGATTCTCGAGGATTGTACGAAGGCACGTCCCTGGTCTACGGTACGTAGGATGGCGGCTTCGTACAAGGACGGTACCCCAAGGTTGTGCCATCGTCTTGAGACCAAGAGGATGTTGGACACGTTCGAACGAGGGCTGCCTGCGAACGTTGCGGGGGTTCGCCAAGCTTCAAAGGTCTCTGATGGAATGGTCAGGGCGTAGTGCAGGATGTACTCGAGCACATCGTCCGGCACGGATTCTGTCATGACAGCGCTGGTGTAAGGAGGGAGTCGTAGTTGTCTACCTCTCGAAGACGATACTTATTTGGCGAAGTTGAGAAGTGGTAGAGGCTTCTCACGGTGAACCGTCAAGCATCACAAATCTAGGACGAAGTACCCAGGTCCATGACGACTCCAAATAGCTTAAGAATAGGAACACCCCTGTGTAGTACTTACAGCTTGTAGTACGCCGGTGCACAAATAAGTGTTCTCATCAAATTCGCTCTTAGGCCGTATCATACGACATATGGTATTTAGGCATGGGGCGGCACCAGTCCAAATCCTGCAATCACGTTCATGCCAACAGGCAGTGGTACTGTTTGCATAGAACTCTGCGACATAGTCGCTCGCGCCTGATATAGTTGGTATTCTTCAGGCTTGATACGGTCGAATCTCGCCCAACGCGTCCCTCTTGCGTCGGAGAGAGATATTCCAATCTTGTGGAGACCATACGCAATATGCGCGGCACATGACAACGCGCGTTGATAATCGTCTCTGTGTGGTCGGGTGAAAAATCACGAGCAGTCGTATGAATACACTGTTGAGGAGCGTACTGATGCAACGGCCATTCAAGGGAGGCAAGGGTGCGTATTTCTTCCAAGGCTGGTAGCTTGTGTCGCATCTGGGTGAGGAAGAGGATGATGTTGTTCCATTGTTCCAACCCAGGGGTCATATCGCTTCTGCTTCTGTTCGTTAGGCGTGAGCAATCTTGATCAGAGACCGTAGGAAAGAAACCATCTTACTGGATTGTAACGGCCGGGAATACCAAAAGGTGGAGACGAGTGTGGGTTTCAGACTTCTTCATGAACGGGATCGCCGAGGGCTGTCAGAGACACGATTAGTACGGAGTGCGTACAGTTGTACGGGGGATAGACCAGACGGACCGGTGTCAGGGTGATGAGGTGAAGTTCCCTAACGTTAGGACAAAGGTCGAACACTGGTACAACGTCTTCAGGTGTCCTGGTCGATAGATCGATCACAAGCTTGTACAACTTATGGCCGTGACGCGTAAGGAAGTCGACCATCGAAGTAGCGCTGCACCTCTCGAACTCGAACTCCCGGAGGGATGGGAGACTGGGCCGCGTGAGTCGGCGTATAGGCGGCAACTTCAATTAGACTTACTACAGCGAGCTGAACACAGCTATTACTCCAGGATTTGAATCGTATAATGCCAAACTCTCGAGGTTGCTGAGAATGTTTGATTGAGGCTCGTCGGCGCTCGAGCCACTTCCGCCGTAGAGTGCCAGCCTGCGCAGATGCACAAAGGATCTGAATGCGGACTGAGTGAGGGAGTCCTCGCGGGAGAGTGCTTGCTCCGAAAACGTGAGCGGTAAGACTTCGTGGTCGGCGAGGTGATCGAGCAGAGTAGGGAAAACCTTGATAGCACGAGTAACTCGCCTCAGTCCGATAAGGGGAGCACGAAGATGCTTTTGTTTAGTGAATGGTTCGCCTGTATTGACGTCAAGGTCTTGCACTAGGGCGGCCAGACGCACTGACGTCGAGACTCGTTCGAGGAAGCCATCTACGGCTCTTTCGGAGACAAGAAGAGGACGAGCATACAGGAACTCGATTCCGACGTCCTAGCCAATTTGGTGTGAGCGCGAAGAACCCCTACTCTCTCAATTGACGTACATAGGAGAGTTTGTTAATCAGGACAATCGCGCGGCGCGTCACATTGATGCGTTCGTTGACTGCAACAGGGACTTCTGCAGTTGCATAGTTGAAGATAGATCTCCACAACTTGATCGGCAATTCTGGAAGTCGAAAGGAAGGAGGGCGCAAGGCGACTTGAGGGAACTCAGCCCAACAGACCATGCTAACAGGTCTTAATTTCATAAAGACGTCATCAGCAGAGTACAACTCACTCATTTCCCTGGCCCAAATAGATCTTTTCCTTATCATAGTCCGACCTTGGCCCCTTCCAAGCAAGCCAGCGAGTACCGTCTCGAATCTGGATAGTCTTGACCGAAGGGTTGGCAATAAGTGCTTCTATGACATCGTATGCCATTGGGTGCACTGCCGAATGGTTAGACATGCTGACAGTGCTCAAAGACTTCAGTTCTCTGAGCGGAGGTACGAGGGCGACAAGCCAGATGAACTCGGGGCTGGTGTCTATCCGAGTCTGTGCAGGAGAAGCCTTATTAGTGACGTTTTGCCGGGGATACATCACCACCCACAAGCTTGGTCCAGTAAGGCAGAGCACTAGCGACAGCATTGGCGAGAAGACCGGCCATTGACTTGTGGCCAATGTCGGTACTAAGACCTCTCATAGAGTCCATGTACAAGCGACGTGGGTTGATCGTACGCAATGCCCGCATGAGACGTTTAGTTTGATCGTCAATGGAGATGTCGAACCCAAGAAACAGAGACACAATCTTGGGGGTGTGGCGGAGAAGAAGGCTTGTTGTGTCTGTGTAACCGCTGTCTATTCTGAGACGTCGCATATAGCAGCCCAATTTGCGCCCATTCTTGTACTCCTTCGCCACAGCGGCTGCCAGGGCGTTCGTTTGTTCACGGGTGCGAAGGATGGCTGATTCGTAGAGCCACGGTTTCCCGATGTCGTGCCATCGCCTGGACACTAGCAGAAGATTGGCCACGGTCGATCTAGGCGTGCCGGCGAACGTATGTGGAACCCGCCATGCTTCGAAGGTCCTCTCGGGAATCATAAGCGCATTTGCCAGGATGACATCCAGAACCTCGTCGGGGACCTCTTCGGTCATTCTATGATCCGTCATGACCGAGTTAGTACTCGCGAGTGTCACGTCTAAGCTGTGGCAGGGGCGGCCGACATACCTGTCGTGTTGGAAAGGTAACTCGCGCAAGCCAAGACGTTCAAAACCACTTGCACAGGTTGGGTTCGGCGTCGCGCGGCTTCAAGATCGCTGTTGTTCACGGCGTTTGCCGCGTCTTAAGGCACCTCACGGCAGCATTGCTCATCACGCGACTGGTGGAGAACGACGATATCCACTGCTCGTTAGCCATGATACTGTGGTCGAGGTGAAAGATGCTTCAGTGAGAAATCTGAGGAACAACGGTGGTGTAAGAGAGATCCGAGGATCACGGGTCGTCCGTTACATCTTCGGACTCCTGCGCTCTATTGACAAGAGCTGCAGTCACTATGCCATGTCTGAGCGACCCGTTGAGATCGAAACTCTCCCACTTCTCCCCACTTGTGACCCAACCTTCGAAAGGGCCTCCGGGTCCCTTTAGAGCCCTCTTCGCAGTTTGGTAGCCGGATGCTGCACACTTTGCAAGATGGTAGGTTTCGCACCTTCGAAATTTCGTACGTCAAGCGCTATACTCATACGATGAGAGGGTATTGAACCCTACCGTGTCATAGCCATTCCGGCCTTCTCTGCGATCTCCGTATACAAGACATAAAGGGCCAGCTTGGAGAGTACGGGTCTAGAAGTATGGTTGAGCTGTCTCTTCATGGACAGACACGGTACCACGTACCTGAACTTCGACATGTGCGCTCGTTTGGGGGGCACGCCTCGGCGGAAACCGTTGATCAAGACTTCGCACTCGCGAGGCGAGTCAGATATGAAGCAAAGGGCTGTCATGATAAGCATGAGTAGGTGGTGACGTTTGGTAGAACGCTCACAATCATTACATCCCGAGACTACGCCTGGTCCTAGACAGAACCTAGAATGGATGAAAGGGACTGATGTGAAGGCGATCGACGGCTCGTTCAGTCGATAAGGTGTGTGGAGACCTACGTATGGCGATGAACAAATGGTTTAATCAGGCTGGCTGCCGAGCGTTCTATTTGCTTACCATCAATTGTACGAAGTCTGGCGTGCATCGCCCTCATACAATCCGCTGTGACAGTCTCGCGCATGGAGGCATCCACCTCTCCGATGATAATCCTTGTAATATAGACTGGTCGGAGGAGATGAGATGCCAGCGCGCCCTGGATACCCAAAACATTCCAAGCAGCAATCTTGTCGCTGCAAGACATAGACAGAGTACGCGGAGAGTCCGCGCGGCCGGGTTTAGTCCGCATGACGCCATACAACGAGTAGTTATCGCGTCCTCTCGAAGGCGCATTGGGTGTTACTTGAGACGGTCTCGCAGAATCCTTCAAAGCGGCCATATCAGGATCCTGGAATGATGCCAGAAAGCGCGTTGAGGCATCTCCGCCTTGTTGCACGAAGAGAGAAATGCATGAGTGGTGTATTCAAGCTTTTGCAGTTAAACCAGCTTACAGGGAACGGTAGAGATATACATATCTAACACAACGTCATCGCGCAGGGAGAACGTGCCATCATCTTCGGGAGTAATCCAAGGGGATTCATTGTCAGCGCTGGCAGAGCAACATCGTCCAATCTCCTCCAGGAACCAGCGAACAGCACCGCGCCTAGCCAGGACTTCAGCATGACTGTCGTGTAGTGCGTCTCCGCTCAACGGTAGGCGTGTGGCGGGTAGACATTTGGAGCCGGTGCCGAGCGAGATGAGTTTCAACTCTTCTGGTCTCCGCAAGACAAAAGCAGCTAGGATGGTGAATTGGCTGTCGGGAGGCTTGAATTTGAGTCGCGAATATGTCGCAAGGGCTAGCGATGCAACATCATCCGGAGAGCTGTCCACCATTCATGTCAGAGGGATAGAGTGAAGAGAGCGCGAAGATACGCGTTGTGCGAGCCGTCGGATGTGGTTAACGTAGAGTGTGTTGGGCGCTTCGAACTTGCGAAAAATCGCTTTCGGGAAAGCTTGTGAGTTGTGACAGTACTGTGACATGCACCAGATGCAATCGGGCGTTGGTGGACCGGCTGGTAGTGGTGTGCGTGCCTCGGAGCTTGAGTGGAGACTGTCAAGTAGCTGAGGCTTGCCCACCTTGACCACAACTCCATGGCTCAGCCTAGCTGCTCTCCGCTCGCAGCAGCACACATGATCGTCTCTGGAAGATGACGTGCTATAATATGCAGCACTTGCATAAATGAACGGACTTCATTTCGCACCACCAAAGCACCAACCGCAAAGCCGATCGCTCGTCGCCTCTGTGAATCCCCGAACAACACCAATCCTTCTCTCGGAAGCCGTCGATAACGTACTAGCGATCAGCTCAAGAAGGCTTTTTTTACGTATTACCATGCCATTCTTCACCGCCCGTAATGAAGAACGCAAGGCTACCACCCGTCGCACGGGAGGTTTCCGCTCTCGTTTCGGCAGACGGGATCCAGACAGGGTCGCTGGCGGCTATAGTGAGTCCGATGGTCCACACACGGTCACTACGTGGGCTGACGGTGGCTTCATTCGCGCAGAGGCGGCGTTATCCAATCCCAATACCACGCGCGCCGGTAGGAAACGTGCCAAACATGAGCTCAGAGCCATGGTCCGTTCCTTCACCAATGCCACCGCTTGCACTTCTCTGATCCCAGTCGTGTCGTAGGGCCGAGGAGATGAAGCCCGTGTCCCACTCATGACCAAGATCAAGAGAACCCTTGGTATCCGCAGTGGTGCTCGCCGTGAGAAGAAGCAGCGCCGTACCCGCAACACCTTGAGAAAGCGAGCACACTAGGTTCGCTCGATACCCAACCCTATCGCTCGACGGACGGAGCTTTCTACGTCTATGATATCTGCTGCAGTAGGTCGTGCATGCCTTACCTGGCAGATACCCGATCACCCTATCACGGGGCTCGTACGAACACTGTTTGCCGTCGCACCGGCCATTCTAAACCTCTTACTCTTCCTGATTCATCTGGATCGTAGCTATCATGATATTGGTCGTCGTACGTATTGTACATTCGTCATAATATTCTGTATCGATGTGGAAGTGTAGGAATAAAGATGGAAATCACGGATCCGGAACTGCGCTGCCCGACCAGCAAGCGACGAAGGGTCTCGCACGTAAAAGCGATAGTGTCCAGAGGGGAAAGAGAAGGTAGACGTGAAGAGGATGCTGCACAATAGAGACTAAACCTCTCAGCTCGAGGAGAGGACCGGCTGCCACGTTCCCGGGGAGAGCTCCTCGAGATGATAGAGAACCACTCGATCCCAGGAGACGGGGATCACGTTCGTCTAGATCAATTAATGGCGTGAGCAGTGAAGGCGTTGGGCATGAGGTCAACTGGCCCCGCTGAGCAATGGCCGCGTGCTTACCTGCAGGAAGTGGACGCACGCGCGCGCAATGCGCCTCGCGATCGTCTGCAGTTCGACTCTTCCGTCGTACGTGTCCACGGGGATCTCGTATGTCATCGAGTTGTAGCCCGTCCACTGTGAAGGTGCAAGTCAGCGTATGGCCCATGGTACGTGAACGCAGCCTTCCGTCACTGACCTTGATTTTGAGGATGATCCTACCGCGACCATCCGCGTTCAGATCGTACACGCTATAGTCGTAGTTGTTGGTGAGATGAGCGTCGGACATGGCCTCGCCCAGAGTGATCCCGCTCCGGAATCCGCCCTTGCGCTTGAACTTGATCACCGACGAGCTCATGCGACGGTAACCATCGAGCATAGGGCGTCCCATGCGGGAGAGAGACCTCGACATGGAGGAGCGGCGGCGGCGCATTTGCGAAGCGCTGTAGTGACGGTCGGCATAGTACGGGTCTCTGAGGTCGAGATCGTCGTATGCTAAAGAAGGATACCCGGTAAGTCAATGACCTTGCAGAGGTATCTCGTACTGACCTCGGCCGTACTGACTGACCGTGCGCTGTGCGGTGTAGACAGGGTAGGCACCTTGGGGATAAGTCTGCAAAGGCCGAAAGTCAACGCGTGGTGAGGGACACTACAGGAAGGAATGCACCTCTCCATAAGCACCCGCGTAAACCGGGTCCTGGTAGCCGTACTCAGTGGGGTGAATCCCGTAGGCGGGCGCGCCGTGCGAGAGGGAGTGAGAGAGTGGGTAGCCAAACTGGCTGCCGTAGGTGTCGTACGCGGTGTACGCCATGGCGAGGAGTGTAACGGGGACGCTGAAGGGTCGAAGAAGGTAGGGGGTGTGTTGCGTGAAATCTGCGCGGCCGCAGGCCTCTTATATGCTGAAGGGAGGGAATGTGGCCACATAGGGCCACATTGTGCATGTGCGATGATCACAATGGATGAACGCGAATGCCGCGAGGTAGCGTTGACAACAATGCAATCGGTGGGTGAACGAACCCCTTCCCAAATTAGATAGTAATAGATGAGCTGTGTTGCTTGCAGAGGAAGAGCGGCGCTCGAAGTCTAGCTCAGAGCGCTGCTCGCCCTGAGCCCTGACAATATTACACGATCCGTGAGCTACGCATCCTGAGAAGGCAGAGCTTCTGCCCCTGTCAAGGATGGTACGTGTATGACAAAGGACAGGGGGTGTGCCTGCTACGAAGGTTTGTCCCAGCGCAAGTCCCGAAGGCTAGTATTCGGAGGGCGTTCCAGACCGGGCACTAACAGGCGTTCTGTGCTCGTTCTTGGGCGTAGATTGCATAGCAGGGAACCATCGACCTATGGTGGCAGAATCCACGGAGCTGAGCCATAACGCAATATACGCACGCATAGACTTGCACATAGCATCGTAATGTACGATGCCCCACGAATCTTGCATTATCGTAGAGCGAGCCTGTGTTATCCGTCAATGATCTTGAGAACGATTGCGGTCGAACTACAATCTGGCCACGGTGGTCTTGAGGTGTGAGTGACATCTATTGTGCTTTGTTCAGGATTTTCAAGAGACAATTGGTGGCGGCGAAGCGTTCACGTACTACATGGCGGCACAAGGCAACTTTCTGGCCACAACGGTGACAGACCGACAGTGTGAAGGTTGAGATGCCCTCCCTATATGGCAACCCGGGATTTGCCGACTAATGGTTATGGGACAGGCTGTGCAATATTAGCGCTGTGGTGTCTCTGCGTATTCCCTCGTATTCCTCACTCGGACGCCCACCATACTACATCGCAACCTAGCTTATGCAGTGAATGTCGTTCACAGTGCACTGTTCTAGCCGCGCCTAGGTTCCATCTACTTGCAGCTGCCAGTTCCAGGGCCTCAAGTGGTATGGGAGTGCCTAGTCTTCGGCATCACTGGGTGGTGGACACGGTTGGCTTCATGCCCACGAGGCTCACACATCCAAACGCATCTGCCTCAGCGGTTATGCTAGGAAGCAGACTTGTGGCTAAACCCGAGCCTCACAAGTCATGTACTGACGCCTTCGCTATTCAAAGTGCATTGTGACTGTCCACCGTGGCATCCACCTGACCGTGGGCTCCGCCTCACACTGAGGGCGTGTCCGTACCATTACAGTAGCCACATACCCTCTCGGCCATATATCACTGCATACAGAAGCGGCCGCTCCAGTCGCAGATCCACTACCAACTGCCCCTCGAGAGCTGCGAAATGCCTATCCGCCTTCAAGTTCAACGTAGCTCGTGTCTCTAGCGCAGTCGGAGTATCGCTTCCGCTTCTAGCTATTCACGGCACACCACAGGTCGACGGAGCCAACTTGCATAACCCCCTCTCCGACTGCGATCTATCCATGCGGTGAACACGCCTCTGGGTGCTGGGGCGGAAGGCCCGCCAGGAAGGCCCAGCCTCATTGCAACGCTGAGACACCGTCAACGCCGACGCGTCAATGACGGGGAAAGGTCCAAGTTGTAGTGTAGTACTAGTAGTAATAAGCGCTTCGTTAGGGCGACCCATTGGTATGCGTTTCGTAAATTTAGTGCAAGATCGTCTCCAATTATGATGTGGTTACGATACAGTACGGACAGAGAAACTCTATACAAGTACTACTAGTATGTACAACGCGCCTGCCGCAGGCACCAAGCAGGGCCTCCAGGCGCTTTTACCATAGCAACTACTACGACTCGCTCGTCAGCGATGTGATATAGTACAGATTGTGCAAGGTGCAAGAAGAGAGGCAAGAGCGGGACTTCATGCGGTCATCTGAGAGGTCGAGCGGGAAAAACGCCTTCGAAAGGCACGCAGCTTTGCAAAGGCGTTGGCAATGAATGCGTCGAGCCGCCGTGTGATGCAAGAGGACTACCGAAGCCTCGGACTTAGTCGAGGAAAACAGCTGTGGGAAAGACGACTACCCACCTGTGCCCACAGCCCAGTCCGAAACACCTTGCTGTACCCCATGCTCGAGATGCCGACGTCGTCAACGGCTGCAGGGAAACTAAAAGCGGAATCTCCTGTGTATGTAGGGGACTCGTCCTGTAGTACTTGTCATCAGCTCTGCGTACGGCAGGATGAACAAACTTCTCTCACCGTTGGGGACTCAGGTTCGGTCGTCTCGGAAGCCGTGTCGTCGAACACGGAGACTAAGGAATGCTACGTGGAAATTAGCGGTCGAGAAGACGAGCACGTTTTGACGCGAGAATACGCATACCTGTCGCAGCTCATTCCGGGACGGCCAGTATAGGAACACGTCGTACTCCACATCCTCGTCGTCGTGATAGTACGCGTCGGACGGGGCCCGCCGCAGCTCAGGGAGGAATTCGTACATTTCAGGAGAGAGCAGAGTGAAGGCAAGCTACCAGTGAGGGGGAGAGGCACAGCTGGAGGCGGGAATCATAGTCGTCCTTTATGAAGGACGCGCTTTTCGTAAGAGGCCGCGTGTGGGAGCAAAGTCGCCGCCAATCCGAGCAGGAAGTGCAGGGTCGAAGCGGTAGCCGCGCCCGGGTACCACCTTAACGGCGACCATCCGACCCCATTTAGAGGACGCCCGCCCGCCGTGGTGAGTCCAGGTGCGTAACTCACCGAGCCACGCGACTGGGCATCATCCCAGGGCCTTATGCACACACGCTAGGCCGATTTGGACATGCATCGTACTTCAGCGAGGATGACTAGGCTACCGCAGAAGCGCTGCCGAGGCTAGGGTTGAGACTGTCGAATGGGCGACACGACCTGTTGGACGACGCAAATGCAGCTCCCGGACCTTGCACAGATGTCCTCAACGTTATTCCGAGCTCTTTCCATGCACAGCACACTCGATCGAATGCCCTGGGCTGTATCAACCGATCGACGATCAGCAGGCGATGCACGCGCGACGACTGCTCGTCCAAGCCCAGGACGGAGGAGGGCTGAGGCTACAGACTGAACTGCAGCACTAGCTTGTGTGCAACCCGCCCAGCCTGTTCTCGACCTTTACCTCACAGGTACGCCTGCCCTCACTCCTTCTTCCATCATCTAGCACTCGATGGTGCACGGCGGTCTCCCTGCGGCAGCTTACTTTGCTCGCAGTGCAAACGAGGCCTGGGCACACCGCGTCCAGCGCAAGAGCCAAGCGCTTACACGTTCCGTGTCTCAAGGTCACGATCACGTGCGGCTTGTCACGCACTCGGCGCTTACAGCGGTATGATCCATGCAGAGACGGGCGGTTGTTTCTTCACATAGAACGACCACCCGTCCCTGCCTGGAATCAAAGGAAACCTGTGCCCCGCAACGTCTTCCAATGTCGTGTGATAGCCCGAGCAACAGCAAGAATACGCACCTCAATCATCAACAAGATGTGCTTCAAGAGACTGCCTCAAGCCGTGTGAAACGAAGAAAACGAAGAGCGACAGCAAAAAGCAATTGAAGGACCAGCAAGCACAAGATCTTGGACATCATTTGCAACGCTTGTCCAAGAGTTGGCAGAATGTTGTGATTGCAAGCAGAAGAGCGCAGAGCCGTGATATGCGTAGAAAAGTCTACCGGGGATGTCGAAGAGCCCTACGCCGGCCTTGCCATCGAAGAGAAGAGCGTGATCAGCAGGGAGAATACGCACCGAAGACCCAACTCCATGAAGAGAGCATGCCCGACAGGCTGTCTGCAGAATATCGCAATTTTTGAGCCGCTAGTGTGGCAGCGACAGCCTCGGATTCGGGCCCGACGAAGAATCCGGTCGTCGTGGTGAGCCTGTTCTGGAATACTCCGGCCAACGTGCTGTCATCCTGCTACCCACGAGCAGCAGGATGAGAGTATGGTTGGGGAGAGACGTTGCAAAGTGGCGTGCAGACGATGGCAAAGAGGGGAGCTTGAAGCTGCCTGACAGCCTGAGCTTCGCGGACGTCGTAGTCTCGCCGCGGAGTTGAATGACCCCTTGGACTCCGTGCCGCCGCCGCCGATCGATGTCTCGCCAGCAGTTCATTGGTGCGCAGAGATGTTGGTGGGGTCCACAGAGAGGATATTGGCCACAGCGGAGACAACATCTAATCGCAGAGGACTGGGGACGGCCCTCGCAGGTCGCAGCTGGAACGTCTGTGCGTGGGTGCCTAAGGCGGTTGCACTTCCACTGGTCAGCCGAGAGGCTCGATCACTCAACTTTCCGGTCCGATGGGTCGGCAATGGCGCACTCCATCCAGCCCTCAACTCGATATTCCACAAAACGGCCTCTCAACCCCCCTACTCGCACGCAGTATCTACGACGCCTCTCTAGGACATCGACATTCCCTCCGGCACAACGTCGAGGAACACCGCGGCGAAGTCGTCGCCAAATCGCGACATCTGCGAGCACCCGTGTCATCATCCCAGGCCCCTCACAGGGTCGAATCGCCCGCCACATGGGTGAGCCACTCACGTACAGCGCTGACGCTCTTTTCAACCACGGCCTCCCCGCCTGGACGCGCCATTACCAACACTCCCCCCTTCGTACTCCTCGACGACCCTCAGGTTCATCCGCCGACGGCCGGCCATAACGAGCCCATCTACTCCCCGACGACATCCATGGACCTTCAAAGCACCGAGGGCCCGAACAACTAACCGTCCTAGACCGAGAAACAGGCCGCCACGCGTCGGCCACACAACACTAAGAGTGTGTCCGGTGGGACGGCCGGTCCCCTCACCCGAGGCTCCTGACCGTGCTCTTCGCCCCCGCAGGCTGCCGAATTTCCCTTCTTGAGCTCGCACCCGTTCATGACGGCCCTTCTCCTCAGCTCGACCTCCATGACGGGACGGATCAACGACCTCCACTGCTTGACTGTCAAGAAATGTTTGTTGGGCGTGGCTATGTCTACGATGCTGGTCAGTCATTCTCTTTGCTCCCTCGTCCGCTACTTCTCCCTAGAAGGCGTTGTTGTGATGGAGGTTTCGGTGGGTACTGCCGTCTAGTGTGCGACGGCCCAACGATGCCTCAACTGGTCCCCTACGTCGAGTCTACCTCTGCCAGCTTATCTACACTTGCTATTGGATCGTGTAAAGGCGACACGGCTAGTCTCTTCCACCCATCTACGGCTCTGGTCCTCAGTCTGTGCTGTTCATAGGGTGCGTAGAGTGTGACGAGAGTCAATTCTGCTCTCGCGCTTCTCAGGGACCGTCGGTCAGTCGTTACCGCCAACGCCTCGGTGATATACGCCATACAAATCACGAGTTACCGAGGCCGCCAGCTCCATCGCTACCACCCTCGTACAGAATCCTAGCGTGCCCTTTTGCCCCTGCAAAGCGGACAAACTGCCTACGGATGTTTCATAGGCGAGTCAGCCGCGAGTATACTCGTCGCTGCATTCATGTCACGACGACGAGCTTGTCGATGTTGTCTCGGTTATCGGAACAGTCCTCCGCTGTCCCCGCACCCGCTCCGCCAATGGACGACATCTTCTACTGCTCAGCGATCGTACACTGTCCGTTACTACGGGCAAAATCTGCGAAGACCGACTTGGCTAATCGTGCCAGCGTGAATCTGACTGCTCGGTGCTGCGGTTCTCTCGACTTTCTATGTCACCTGTACATACGACGCCCCAGACGCGAACGGCGCATGCAGATCTCCTTGCGATCGGACACTGATGCTGCGCCCGCTGTAACACATCCGAGTCCCCCTTCATCCCTCTCGTGCTCACTCGGCCTTCGCTCCCTTTCACTCCTGGGCCCTCGTCGCTCCTAGTCCCTAGTCAGGCCCCCGAGTTGACGCCCGCCGCTACGCTACCCAGCCACCCAACCACCCAACCACCCACTTTTAGGCAATGTCAGAACGGAAATCCGGTACGCACACAGACACGCACACAGACACGCGCGCACGCACACATCTCGGCTCTCCTCTCCTCTAAATGCTTAACGCATACGTGCCTGGCGCGTCGCTGGCCTTCTCTGTTCCCCGAGCATGCGAGCTGTGCAGCCGTGACCACAATCTGCTGCTACTGCCCCCGTGCCCCCGCGCCCCGGGTCTTGCGTCCCGCGCGCGACTTGCTCAGAGCCGGCCTTTGGACGGGGAGAAACTTGGTTCAGGGCGGCTGTGACGCTCGGTGGCATGGTACCGCGAGCAACCCTTTCGAGTTCCCTATCCAACTCGGTGTCACTGTGCATACCGCCGGTGCTGCGGAGTGGTCCAGGTATCTACGCCATGGACGCTCGGGGCCTGCGTAACTACGGCGAATCTATTGACGAACCACGTCGGGAGCGCTGGACGGACGATGCGATGTATCCCCGCCTCCCCGAGAAGAGAACACCTGGTTGGCATCCGGAGATCGTCATCGGAGGTGGCTCAGGTCGTGTTTCTGCAGGTGAACACCTGCACGCTGAGCGCAGGTTTCATAAGCTACATAATGTTGATATAGTCGAGTACAATACAAGCTAAACCATACAGTAACGACGGATGTCCGTACTAATACACGAGCGTTCCAACCACATTCTTGGTATATCGTTGGTGGGTCGTGCGGTCATGAAAGTCGTCGGAGAGCGACACAGCTTAGGCACCAGGCGCGGCGCCAGCACCAGCTCCCGCACTTGCTGCACCGGCGGCACCGCCAGGTGCAGCGCCCGGAGCAGCGCCGCTGGTCGGCGCGCCTCCAACGGTAGGCTGGTCGAAGCTCGAGCGACGCGCGTCGGCGGCGGCAGCCGCCTGGGCATGGATCTGCGACAGCTTCGTCTCGCGCACTTGCTGTTGTTGTTCGGGAGCGAAGAGGACGCCCGTCAGCACTGAATGCATTCCCAGCGAGTGCGAGCCTCGGACTCACGTCGTTGTGCGCCTTGCGCTGCTGGAGCTCGTCGAGCTGGCGCCGTTTCTGCTCGAGGTCCTTCTCGAGGCGGGCCTCGTGCTGCTTCTTGATCTGCGGGAGGAGAGGCGAAGCGGTGGTCAGGGACGTGTGCGGGCGGGTTGGGGACGGCAAGGTGAGCCCGCGCTAGGCTGGCAGTGGCTCGGAACCTGGCAGAATCTCGCGCTGTGGACGTACCTCTACTGTCTTCTCAGCATTTTGTTCGTTCGAGACAGCGGAGTCGTGGCTATGGGCCGCGCGGTTGAGCGCCTTCGCAGCCTTGTGCTCCTGCTCAACAGCCTTGTCGAGCTGGTGGTGAGCCTTGTCGACAGCCTAGAACGTTAGAACACGAGAGCGGTCAGCGCGCGTATATTGGCATTAGGTCCGGAGATTGGGAAGGGCGGGTGGGCTGTGCGGGCGGGATGATGTATACCTTGATGCTCTTGTTATGAGCCTTCTCGGCGCCGGAGAGGTCCTTGATTGTATGATCGAGGTTCTTCTGGTCCTCGCGGGTCTCTTTCGCGATGATCTTCTCTACTTGGCGGATTTCTGGGTTGTCGGAGAAGGTGTCGGACTTGCCGAAGAGACCCATGGTGGTGTGTGCGCGAGTAAGGGTGAGCGGGATTAGCGATGTAGAGCGTTGACTGGGGAGAAACGAGATGTGGACAAGTGAGATGCGTCGGTGGCAGGCATGGAGGGGGGCGGGGTGGGTGCCGATTTATAGCAGGGGAGCGAGCTCAGAGCGTCATTGGGCAGCAGCTAGAGCGAGGACGAGCAGAGTGGGACCGCAGTGCTCCCAGTGCCAGCCGACGATCGACCTGGCTGCATTACCCGGATCTGGACGATGATGTCACCGCTGTCACCCAGTGTTGCGGCGCGTGCGGCGACTGAACTGGCGTGGTCTGATTGGAGTCGGGCGTGAGTTTAAGCCCACAACGAGGGCGAGGGCGCGGACGAAGACGAGGGCGGCGAGAGAGGGCGGGGTGGGACAATGCCATTGCCAGGAACCCGAGTCGCGACCCAAGACTCGGTGGGTGGACGAAACGACCCCCGAGCTGTCATGCCGAAGATTTTAGGCGCAGAAAAGCAGGGAAGGGGTCGCGAGATAAAGATGCGAGTGGCTTAGCCCCGCAACGCACTCGTCCCAGCCAGTTCCTGCAAGCCTCGTCGTCCAAGTGAGCCCGTGCTAGTGCTGATCAGAAGAGAGTGTGCTGCTGCGCACGCATACAGTCGGTGGATAGGCCCAAGTGACCACCAAAGTGTCAGATTGCACTCCTCCGCGCCGCATCTTCCCGCTCCGCTCCCTCGCATCTCAAGTTCTCACAGGCCTCTCGCGCCCCCTCCCTTCCTTCCTTTATGTCCAGGCATTCCCCTCACCCCCACGACTACGGCCAGCAAGATACCCATCCCTCGCTACGTCCACACGACCTCGACTTTGAACAGGAGCTCTTCGTCACTCAAGACGACGTCGAGAATCCCCTCCCCTCCCCTCCATACCGCCGCGTCCCCTCTTCATCACAGGTCCTCCTAGAGTCCTATCCCGAACAGTCCCCCGCATACAGGTCCCGCTCCAACATCGACCTCACAGAATCCGACATGCCTGATGACACCCACCTTGACGAAAAGCAGCCCGACCAGGGGTCCAAGGGCAAGCACGCCGTCCACTATTCTGACGACATCCCCAGTCCACCCGCCGCGGACCGATTCGAGCCTGAACCGCTCTCCTCCCGCGCGTCCTCTATAGCTGGCACAGACGATGAAGATGACGAGGATCAGTACGATTGGAGTGGCGAAGAGGATCTCGTCGATGAGGAGGCAAAGTTCGAGCACGCCATGGGTGTCAAGAAGAAGAATAGGTCTTTCTGCGTACGGTACGCTGCGTTTCATATCTCGTCGTTTGCCTCTGCGCAGCACACTCTAACCGCCCTCATACCGCTCGGCTAGGCTGATCACGCTTCTATTCTCCACTCTCATCGGCTCGACCTTCCTCTCTGGCCTCATCATCGCCCCGGCACTGCTTGTCCACTTCTTCTGGTACAAGCCTCATCCTGATGACCACCGCAAATACGTCAAGGACAATGTCGAGGCTTGGCTCTTCTGGGCGGGTGCCAACGTCTCGATATCTTGGGGTCTTGGTCTCATTGTCGACATTATCCCTGTCATCGTTCGCTGGTTCATCGCCTTGACGTGGGGCCATGTCAGCGAGATCGTCAAGAGCCGTCTCGAGCTGTACAACAGTGTCAAGGATACTATCAAGCCTGTTCTGTATGCTGCAAGCGGCTGGGTCAGCTGGGTGATCCTGTTCACCAACATCTACAAGCTCTACGATATGGACGACACGGGGAGTAGCAGGGCCTCCTACACGCCTCGGGTAGGTTTATTGATTGTATAATCACCCCACATCCATTCAACTCCGGTGCCCAGGTGTATGAAGCGATAGAGTTCCTGTTCTTCTTTGCGCTTGTCATCTGCGCACAGAGGATGCTCTCCCACTTCATCGGTAGGTATATGTACACTGCAGAGCCTTCGCTACGATACTGATGTCGCGACAGCCTTCTCCTTCCACCGAACTGCGTACAAGGAGCGTCTCGAAGGCGTGCAGGAAGCTTTGCGGGTCATCGAGAAGCTGCGTACATACCGGCCAAAGCGTCGGCACACGGCCAAGCCCTCATTCGGTCGCTCCACGCCGGCATTCTCTGCGCTGCTCACTCCGGGGCACGAGAAGGACCACTTCCTCAGTCGTTCGCGTCCTGGTACCCCAGGTGGCTCCCGCCCGGGTACGCCAGAGTTTGGTGGTAATGACAGCGGTGACGACCGTGATGCAACACTCGTGCAGTCGAAGAAGAAGGGCAAGGCTCGGACTAGCTGGCTTCCCCATCCTCGCGGCCAGTCAGAGCCATCCAACTTCCAAAGCCAGAGGCCGGACTTGCACACCAACGCGAACGACCAACATCGGTATCCTCCCTCTCCTTTGACTCAAAGCCAAGCCAACTCCCCTGCCAGCCGGACGCGGAGACGGAGCTCCGAGTCGGATGAGGACGCGGCGGCCATCGTGCAACAGGCGGCGACACAGGCAGCGAAGGCACTCAAGTCAGCGATGCTGCATGATGCACGGAACATCCAGGGCAAGGACTCGGACGAGGTCGTCGGCGGACTCGTGTGGAATGTCACGTCGTCGCACGAGGCGAAGCGGCTCGCGCGCTCGATCTGGATGGCCTTCAAGGAGCCCGGGCGCGACTACCTCATCCCGATGGACCTCGTGCCCGCGTTCGGGAAGCTGGAGGAGGCGCGCAAGGCGTTTGCGGTGTTCGACAAGGACAACAACGGCGACCTGACGCGCGCGGAGCTCAAGACGACGCTGCTCAAGGTGTACAAGGAGCGCCGGTTCCTGAGCCGCTCGATGCGCGACGTCGGGGAGGCGCTAAAGACGCTCGACCACATGCTGCTGTTCTTGGCGTTCATCATCCTGTTCTTCATCTCGCTGAGCGTGTTCGGGGTCAACATCGAGAACTCGCTCACGAGTCTGTACACGATCGGTATCGGCGCGAGCTTCATCTTCAAGAACTCGGCAAGCAATGCGTTCGACGCGATCATGTTCCTCTTCGTTACTCAGTACGTCTTTGAGCTCATGCTGGTCGGTGAACTAAGACTTATGATGTGCCCATAGCCCCTTCGATACTGGCGACCGTTGCTTCATTGATGGTACGTGTACGGTGGACCTATCCAAATGTTACATATACTAATCTATTCGTGCGTAGATGAGAACCTTGTTGTCAAGAAGATGGGATTGTTCGCTACAATCTTCCAACGATCAGACGGAACGGAGACGTATTACTTCAACAGCCTGCTCTTCAACAAGTTCATTACCAATGTTCGGCGAAGCGATGTACGTGTTTGCTCAGTATCACTGTTTGCAACTGGCTGGATTCACTCATTCGCTCACAGAAAACGGCGGAGAACTTGACGTTGCAGGTCGCATGGCGGACACCTATCGAAAAGCTCGACCAGCTCGAGAAGTGCCTGTGCAAGTGGCTCGAGACGGAGGAGAACCGGTGGTACCAGCCCAGCACTTCCGTAACTCTGCAGCACATCAACTACCAGCGCTACTTGGAGGTGACCATCGGTATCCCGTACAACTCCAACTGGCAGTGCGTACATCTTTCACCGCCTACTGTTCGCCCGAACTTGTTCACTTATTCACGTGTTGCATTGTAGGGACTGGGGCTTGAAGAACGCGCGCAAGACCGCGTTCTGCGCCGCGGTGAACTACTACTGCCGGCAGCTCGGCATCACGTCGTACAAGTCCCCTCTCCCGGTCGCGATCGCGGACCAGGATACGGGCGAAGTGCTCATGCCGGACGCGGACACGTACGGAGCGGGCGCGGATGAGGAAGTTGATGCGCCGTTCGACGAACCTACGCCCTCACCCACGACCGGCCCTGTCGACGGCGGAAAGCCAAAGGAGAAGACCGTCTGGCTTGGCTTCCAGCCCCCGCCTGAGGACGGCTTCTCGACCGGTCTGCGCAGGCGCAAGCCGAAGAGCAAGAAGGCGATCTTGCGCACGTTTGGCGCGGATGGGTTCTAAGCGAGTCCCGTGCGCAGGGCTTCATGCCTGTCGCTGTTCTCTGCTAATGGCTGGATGGAGTGCGCCTCACTGCATGCGTGGTGAGGCGTGCCGATGTTGCGGTGTATATAGCGGTGGAAAGGATGGGTATATAGCGGCGGTCCTTCCGGAAGTTCTCTCTCGAGCTTGGTTTCGTGCGGAACGGTGATACAGTGGGGACACGCGCAACGTCGACTCGAACGATTTCACACGCATATATACGCACATATACACGCATACACGCACACATGCTCTGGGCACTTACATACTTACTATACTGACATCCCGCGCAGGTGCCTCCGTCGCACCTTGCGCTACTCGTACTTACGCCCACTTACGAATGAGCACATGTATGCATGTGCATAGTCTACATAGGAGATCTGTGGTCTCGGCATCCTGACATATCGTGTTGCTGGCAATCAATACTGTCTTAATTCCTCCATTGAACGTACACCTTGAGTAAATAGCTTGTTGTCCAAACCACATCCGCGTCCGCAAAGCACTCTAAACGACTCCCGGTGGGTATCAAGCTGCGGGCGTGATGACGAACCACTTGTTGAAGACCATGTCCGGGTCGTACTTCTTCTTGATCTGCTGCAGTCGCGGGTAGTTTGTCCTGAAGATCAACTTCGCCTTGTCGACCGGGACCGACCCTTGGTTCACGAGCGCATCGCTGTCCGGGCCTGCAACACAAACCGCGTCAGATCTCCGCTCGACTAAACGTACACGCCAATTCCACGACTCGGCCCATCGACTCACTATAGTTCCCATACCCCATATTCGCCTCCGGACTCTCCGCAAACATCCCAATCAGCTCGCGCGCCGCGTCCTGCATGTACCTCTGCGCCTCCGCGCCCTCCGCGTCGTCCGCCGCGATGACGAGGCAGAGCGCGTTCGCGGTGAGCCCGCGCACGTACGGCGTCGCGTCGTCGCGCACGGCGTTCGCGGCGCGCAGCGGGAAGTACTCGAGCAGGAGGTTCACGGCGAACGAGCCGGGCACGGAGAGCGCGGTCGCGCGCGCGAAGACGCGCGTGAGCTCCGCGCGCGTGAGCGTGGGCGGGACGAAGGCGCCTTTCATGTATGCGTTTTGGCCTGGGCGCGCGATGGGGTTCTGGTGGGGGGGGGGGGTCGGCGGGTGAGCGTGGTGGGCGGCTGGGGTATAGAGATAATGCGTACCTGCAGCGCGTTGAGCTCTTCGTAAGGCATCTCCTTGGCCATGACTGCGACGGGACCTGAAGACAAGGGTTACAGCGTCCCTTCAGAGCAAGGAGCTCATGGACCCACCCAAGTCAAGAAGGTGTTTGTACGCCTGGAGACCTTCCTCTTCCGAGCCGTTGTAGAAGACGAAGCACACGATGCATGGCTGTTACGTCTCGTTGAGCACATCCTCTCTTTCACGCTTGATTGACACCAGTGCCCCCGCGGAGCGAGATCGTACCTTCCCATCGGGCCCACGGGTGAACACCTGCAGCATGCCCTCCTTCTCGGACGGGCCTTTGGTCCACCACTCCTGGACGACGTCAAGCAGCTGCTCGAGCTTGTCCGGGGAGAAAACGATGGGGCCCGCGAACACCGTGCGGCGCTGCGGGTGCAGCTTTAGCACGAATTCGGTCACGACCCCAAAGTTCGAGCCTCCGCCCCGGATGCCCCAGAAGAGGTCCGGGTTCTCTGTCTCGTTCGCGGTGAGCGCGCGCCCGTCTGCTGTGACGACCGTGGCCTAAGGGGTGAGGTCTCGTCAGTCCGGCGGAGGACAAGAGGGACACGGGAGCTGGTAGCTCAACGGACCTGGACAACGTTGTCGACAGCAAGACCGTGTGCACCGCTGAGCCACCCGTACCCTCCTCCAAGGGTAAGTCTATACGGGATGTCAGACGTGACGCATATGACACGTTTCATGCACTTACCCGCCTACCCCAGTCTAGCGTTGCGTTCAGCATCAGGAATTGGGATGTGAAAGCAGGGTGCGCTTACATGGTTGACCGTACCACCCACAGTGGCCAGTCCATATTCGATCGCAGCCTTGTCGACCGTCTCCCAAATGGCGCCTCCGCCGACGTACGCGAGCTTCTTGTCCGCATCGACCCGGACGCCGGCCAGATATCTCGAAAGATCGATGACGAGCCCGCCCTCGCTCGAAGACGCTGCGGACGGGTTATGGCCGCCCCCCTTTATGGCGATGGGCAGCCCCGCCTTGCGCGCGTACGCAATCGCGCTAGCGACGTCCGCCTCGTCCTTGACGAACGCGACGACGGCGGCCTTGCGCGCTGCGTTCTTGGCCCAGCGCGCGATGGCTTGGCCGTACCCTGGATCGCCGGGCTGGACGAGGTCGCCCTTGAAGGTGCTCCGCAGTGCTTGGAAGTCAGACATGGTGGTAGTTGCCTAGCGAGGTTGCGGGATAGGAGCGAAAGAAGGGGTCGGGTTTTATGCCCATCTCTGGACGGGCGTGTACTTTGGACCTCGGATGCTGCGTGCGCATGAGTCCTGGCCTGGGAAAGGACGCGTAGTGTATCCGGCAGTCGGAAGCAGAGTGGATGAGAATGCCCACCAGGTACTAATGCATATGTTCGTGAGGAACCTTGTCAATGGGCGGCCCTCATGAGAGCGAGATCGCCTAGCGTTGGGCTTACTACTGTGAGAACCGAGTAGCTTCAGGGTCCATTGCACTTCTTTGTGCTTCTTCGAAGATAACGTGTTCTTCCGCCTGTCCAGTCACCTAGTGCGCAAGGATGAGCGGCTTCTCCCCGCGATTGATCTTGTAAAGAAGCAGTAAGCGTAGAGCTATACGGTGACCGTCACAGCCATGAACAGTGTACGGTTTGCTGGAACGAGCTATGCCGGGAGCGCGCGCCAGTGAGAGATGTGACAGGTTCCGTGCACAAAGTCATGGATAGACAAGCGATCGGTACAATTACATACTAGACACAAGCACTTCGTCTCGTTCCTGTTGCACGTTCACGTTCACAAGGTTTCCTCAGGCCGCGGGGGTGATCATAAACCACTTTCTGAATACCATCTCTGGATCATATTTCTTCTTGACCTGCTGGAGCCGGGGATAGTTGGAGCCAAAGAGCTGCTTCGCCTTGTCGACGGAGACCGGCCCTTCAGCGGGGAGGGCGTCACTCTCCGGACCTGCGAGCATTGTCAGCATGATGCGCGTACAGAAGTAATCTGCTGGGGCGACCCACAATAGTTCCCGTAACCCATGTTATATTCCGAGCCCCCGGTGAACATCTCGATGAGGTCACGTGCTGCGGAGCGCATATAGCCCAACGGATCCTCATCGTCGCGCTTACTCAGGATCAAGCACAGGACGTTCGGCGTGAGCCCGCGGCGGTAAGCCGTTGCATCATCCGGCACTGCGTTGGCGGCTTGAAGAGGGAAATACTCGATCATGAGATAGATACCGTAGCCTGCAGGTTCGGAGCATTCAATGACGCGCTCGAAGATGCGTGAAAGGGCTGCTGGTGAGAGCGATGGCGAGAGGAAGGCGCCTTTCATGTAGGCGTTTTCCTCAGGGCCAAAGAAGACGTTCTGTCGAGAAAAGAAGAGCCACGTCGAGCGATGGATGGATAAGAGGAATGGAGGAGACAGGGATGACTCACTTGCATCGCATTGAGCTCTTCGTATGGCAACTCCTTGCACCAGTCCTCGAATGGGCCTACAGGGTGTTTCAATTCGAACGGTATAGATCAGTCGTGGCGGCAACTAACCAATGTCGAACAGCGCTTTGTAGTTCTGGCGGCCTTCTTCCTCCGAGCCGTTGTAGAAGAGGACGTGCAGAATACAAGGCTATCGACCAGAATGAGTCAGCGCGTCTTGTGCAACGACTCGTCATGCTCACCTGCTTGTCGGGCCAACGAGTGAACATCTGGAACATACCCTCTTTCTCAGATGGCCCCTTGGCCCACCACTTCTCAGTGACGTCAAGGAGCTGGTGAAGCTTGTCGGCGGTGAAGAAAATCAGGCCGCCGAACACGGAGCGCCGCTGAGGATGCAATTGCAGGACAAATTCGGTTACGACCCCGAAGTTAGGCCCTGCGCCTCGGATTCCCCATAATAGGTCCGTATTCTCGGTCTTGCTCGCAGTGCGTACACAACCATCTGCGGTGACTACTGTAGCCTATACGTGTACTTTAGTGAAGTTTTCCGGAGTATGCGAACCGGTGATTCCAGTACCTGCACGATATTGTCGATAGTCAGACCCTGGGCACCACTAAGCCATCCGTAACCTGCACCGAGGGCAAGCCTGGGAGTGGTCAGTACCACAGCACAAGGAGGGTGAGCATCCGATAGACTGACCCGCCTACACCAGTCTTCATAGTAGGAGGTGAGCTTCCCGCATACGATCATTATGAGGAGATATGCTTACGTGGTTGACCGTGCCGGCTACAGTTGCCAGTCCATGTTGGATTGCGGCCTTGTCTACCGTCCTCCAGAGGGCACCACCCCCGACATAGGCCAGTCGCCCTTCTGGGTCGACCCTGACGCCATCCAGGTACCTGGAGAGGTCGATGACGAGGCCGCCCTCGGTAGAAGAGGCAGCGGATGGGTTGTGCCCGCCCCCTTTGATGGAGATTTCTAGCTCGGCATGTCTGGCATACGAGATAGCGTTGATAACGTCTTCTGTGTCCTTCACGAAGGCAACGACAGCCGCGTTCCGCGCGGCATTCTTCGCCCAGCGGGCGATGGCTCCGGGATAGGTTGGGTCGCCTGGTACGACGAGCTCGCCCTTGAAAGAGAACTTAAACGCTTGGAAGTCCGTCATCCTTGCAAGAGGGGGAGTACTTGGTTTGTGAGAGTCTTTCCCCCCACATGATGCAACTTATACGCGGCTGATAGTGGGTCGCAGTACGTGTACGGCGCAGCATCTTTGCCTCAAACTTTCCCGGAGATGCCTATTCAGTTGAGAGCGTCAAGACGTTGGCCAGAAGAGGAGTTGGATAGACAGATAGCGCACGCTCACCATCATCTGACAGAGCTTGAGACCGTCTGTACCGACGCGATCGCGTGCACTCGTCCTACTGAGTCCGACTATGCCATGGGTGCAGTGAGGCCCGCGGCGTTAGTAGAGGCGATCAAAACTCAAACCATGCCGTATCCTTTCGATGCTTGGCTCGCCATATCTTTGTGGAGAGCATATGCATGCAATCATACTCAACCTAAGCCACCACTCGTAGGTGGATTGACTCGGGTGGACATGGTGTTGTGGCATAAGAGATCTAGGGGAGACAATAGACGCCAACGCGTGACACCGGTTGTTGAGAGCCACCGCCGTGTGTGTCCGCTCGGTGTCCGAGTCGGCCGTCATGAACATGGTTATAGGATTCGGACTGTTCGTCTTGCTCGGATTGCTAACCACACTCGTACACTTTGACGTCCCCGCCTTGTCTAGCAACGTTATCATTACCCCAGGCTCTGGGGGGCATGCACTACATATAACGTATGTCAATGCCACCCCCGCGACGTCTTCGAAGTTGTCTTCGGGAGCAATGACTTTACTGCTTGATCTCATGTGCGCTCGGCCTCTGTTCCATCGGGTTACGCACACAGCTCACCCACCGTCGTTCGCAGGGGGCGTTGGCATGATTTGGCGCTGCCAGTGCCAATATTAGATTTAGATGCCGCCAATTGGTTGTCCCCGTTCCTCCGTGTCCCGCCCAGCTATCTCCCTCGCTAAGTCAAAACTATACAACACTGAACATATATCACCAAGCGCGACATAACAGGAAGACTGCGCCGTGTCATGCGTTTGCAGCGGATCGCGCGAAAACTGCATTCCGTCAGACGGTCAAATACTGTATCTCGTCTTTCCACCAAGCTCGCTGTAATTGTCCTTTTACCTGCATCTACCACTATGAGTCGCCGTCAGTTCAACGCCACCGAACGAAGACTGCATCAATATGCTTTAGAAAGACCTGAAAAGGTATGCTCCGCAACTTGCCTAGGACCAGTACAGCTGAGCAACTGCGGATACAGGTGGTCAATCAAATGGAGCCACTGCGTATTCAGCGACTCGACTGATCGGTGTTACTCAAGGCATACGGACGAAGCATACAAAGTCAAGACCCAACTCCACCAGACTATCGTCGATAAGTGCCTGAAGTCGTTGACACAAAAACAACTAGTCAAGACCGTCACCGATGTTTGGGTAAGTCAGAATCTATATCGCACATACGCTTTTGCTCATCAGTACCAACCATAGCACTCCACCCGCAAGATCTACATGCACTTTAGCATCGAACCTTCCGTGGAAATGACCGGAGGACCGTGGTACACGGACAAGGAACTGGATACAGAGTTTTTCAAGCTGTTGAGCGACGTTTGTCTGAAAATCGTCCGGGATAGGGTGTGTATGCGACCGTTCTGCTCATGTGTAGCTTCCAATGTCCTCATCACCATACCCCAGAGTTTACCCAAGGCTAGACATGTCGATGACGGCCGGCCTAGACAGCTAAATCCCCTCGCGCATGCGTCATATCCGATTGCAGAGCAGATCTAAGTGAGTGACAATTCATTTAGAACTTTTGACTGTGCCGAGGCGCGCTCGAGGAACTACCAGCATACGGAATGGATGCGTATCTGTGAGCACCACGCTCGTATGCTTCGAGCCATATCACATCGCCCTTGTGTACCCGCGGGTGGTCCACACGAGCAGCTTTGCTGATTCTGCGACAGGGCCTACTGAACAATGGTCAGGTCACGGAGACCGTGCTCACAGTCGAGCATGTCAATATGCTTCTGGATATGTTGGTTCTCGATGGCAAAATAGAGAAGGTAGCGTCCAGTGATATGTGTATGCATCCTCGCTAAACCCTCATTGCAGCTTCCTACCTTCAACGCCGCCGTCCTTGATGATGCAGAGGATGGAGAGGAAGACCATGGCGACTCCCCCAGATCGCGATCCAAGCGATCCAAGAATGCCTCTTCAAAGCCGAAACATCGGGAGGCTCTGGACCAGTATTCAGATGAAGGAGACAAACGCAAAAAGCGTCGTCACCATACGGTCTCGCGGCCTAGTTCAAGGCGCAATTGGAAGCGGCGGAGGTCGCGACATAGCGATGACGAGGACACGGACACGGACGAGGACGAGGACGATGACTCCGTTGAAAATGGCAAACCACGTCGAAAGCGTTCTCGACGACAGGAGAGTTCGTCCGAAAGCGATGACAAGTATGTCCGCAAACGCTCCAAATGCAAAGGCAAACGCCGAGGTAGCAGCTTTTCGAGCGCCTCGGAGACGGAGTCGTCGGATGACTGAGATGCTTCTAGCCGTTCGAACGACTCGCCCTCGAACAGAACGGTGCGTATGCTTCTCGATTGTGCCATGGAACTACATCGACGTCGCGCTCAGGCTCCCGCTCCTTCGGCTACTCTGGTAGACGTTGGAGGAAGGCACTTCCTGGGTGGAACAGTATATCGCGCGGTATACGAGGAACGCATTCGCGGGCTCGGTCTAGATCAGGCGCCTTGTGTTCGGTGCCCGGCCTTCGAATCCTGCCAATCGGGAGGGCCGGTCAATCCCCAAGAGTGCATATGCTACGAGGGTTGGCTCGACGTCGAAGCAGGTGCGCTCTAGATGCGTGATCGGCTGACCCTCCGATGTTGTGTGTATCGGCATTTGCTGTGAGTTATCACAATGTTCGGGCATGGCATCCGCGTTAGGTGTGATCACAGGCAGCATCTCATTCGTGAGGAGACTCCTCTCCCGCTCCACACTGCTTCTGAACATTGTACATTATGGGTCGCAATCGTTTGGCAAACATCGAATCACTAGTGCAAGAAAAGCCAGCACGGCGGAACTACATCAACGCCTCCCGCGCTATGCATCGCCAATGCTGGTGTGTCCACTCCTTCACCGGTAACCTACACAGCAGCGCGTGCTCACAATCGATCGGTCATTTTCCCGCACATTGTCCAGCCCGGGCACACGAGCAAGTCGGATAGTTAGTGGCCTTCACATGCTCAAGGAGGCGGACAAGGAAGTGATCGTCGAGGTCAATATCCTATATATCCGTTAGCACATACCGCTTAGTCTCGAGGCGAACTACTCACAAGGCAGTAGTGCGGTTCATGCTGGGCGTACCTTCTCGGACCTGACGGTGATCGAGCACTTGAAGGGTAAGGGATGACTTCGTCCCAGAGCAGTCAGTAACAAAAAGTCCAGAGGCTACTACACCGCGTCGTACCTGATCAGAGTGCCCGTGCCTTGCATGGGAGGCTCAACGACACAACCGTTCCGGGTCGCCTTCGATATATCGTACACCGCAAGCACCATGGAGCACGCGACGAAGATGGACGTCTCGGCGAACACCATGCCCGGGCATTTACTATGACGTGTGTCAGTACTGCATCCGTGTAATGACGAGAGACGGCACCGGTGGCGTTGACAAAAGGCGACTTACCGCCTCCCAAACCCAAAGCAAAAGTCACGCGGATCGCGTTCCGGCTCCTTGCCTTCTGCCGCAAGGAAACGGTCGGGATTGAAAGATGCCGGGTCTGCGTAAGTTTGAGGGTCGTGCAGGAATTTCCTAGTGCGAAGTGCGTTGGTGGGAGTGCGCTGCTGAGATGACACAACTATGCTCACCAGACGTTGGCAATCACCTGCGTTCCCTTTGGCAGGAAATAGCCCGCATGGAAGTCGTCCTTGGTCAGCTGATGCGGGAAGCCTGTACCCAGAGCCCGGGTGAGAGGTCGTTCCCTTTTGTGACACTCGTCGACCTGAGCATGAGGGATCAAAGCTTACCGATGGGTGCCACGGGAATCCATCGCAGTACCTCGAGCACGAGCGCATTCAAGTATGGCAACCTGTCCCTGTCGTCCAATGTAGGCAGGCGATCGTGGCCGATGATCTCGTCAATCTCTGCCTGAGCTTTCCGCTGCACCTCCGGGAAGCACGACATTGCCAGGAAGAACGTGCTTATGGCTGACACAGTCTATGGGATAGGCTCAGAGGAATTCACCTGGCTTCTCGTATTGGGGACTCACTGTGTCGGCGCCACCTGTATCATTTACGCTCAGTGTGCTTGCTACGCTCCGATGACAGGATGAATGCATACCGGCATAAAGGGAAGCGGCGGTCATCTTGATGAGCTCTTCCTTCTCCGGGTCGGCATTGTTACTTTCCAGCAACGTGGAAGCGAAGCTTGGAAGCGCAGCGCCGGTAATCTACGAGAAAATGGGTCGGAAAGTGGCATCGGGGCTCTTCATGGTACATACCATCTGTTTCTTCACCCACTCGAAAGGCATATCCGTCATCTTCTCGAAGGTCTTACTCTTTTCATGAACCGCCGCTTTCCATTGGGCGCCGGGGAACCAAGAGGGGATACGGCGCACTGCATTCCGTCGACGTCCAGGCACAGCACTAGCATCGAGAAGATTGCACGACTTACGGAAGGGGAATACATCCGCGAGGAAAGCGCCCGGGACCCCAGCCTGCGCAAAGTCTTCCAAAGCTTTGTCGACAGTCTGCAGGATAGGATCATTATCTCCTTGAACCTTGTACCCATAGGCAACTGGAACAATGATGGAGGCTGCCAGTCTGCCAAACAGGGTCAGATTGAATGCGACGGGTGGCAGTAAGCGCGCACTTGTGGAGGTCTTTCACCAGCGAATCTGGGTGCTCGTGCAACCCGAGCAGGAACCGTCGCGACTCGCCCTCAATCAAGGATTGAAAGCGGGATACTTGCTGTCGAGCTGCAATGACCTGTGCAGCCATCTTCCGCATCTCTCGCAGACGGTGGCCGTACGGTGCCATGATCATGGCACGGGACCAGCCTATCATGTCCCCTGCGACTGGCACGATCGCGCGACTGCTATAGATTGAGCTCTTCTTCTCCAACATTTCGATGGCGTGCGTAGGGGAGTTCAGGATGACTGTAGTCTGTCCAAGAATGGAGATCGACACAATGTCACCTGCATGTGGATGATCAATAAGGGTTTACGGGAGGTGGAATTAGGACGAAGACTTACCCCATCTCTGCCCCCAATTAGCGAATGTGAGCCAGTGGTAGGCAGAGGGGACGTCGAACACGTTGCCAATGATAGGCCATCCTCGGGGACCAGGGGGAAGCGGACGGAGCCGCCGCTTATGAAGATGATGTGCGACGAGGGTCGCTGCAAGGAGCACACATAGAACTAGGATGGCCGTCATGATACAGATCGTGGCGAGGGGTCGTAGCGAGACGGGGGTGGTAAGAATGTGTAGCAGAGACTGCGGAGCTCGGAATGGGGATTTATAAAGCTGAGGGTCCCTTGCACTTCAGGATGACATGCGGACAATACTTATACCTGTCCACTTACCTATCCGAATATCATAACCATCGCCCCGCGTCTGCAGACCGTGCTGCACCGTCAGCCTTGAGCGCTATCATAGCCTCCCTCGGCTCTCGGGCGCGCCACACAATAGCTAGCCAGATGCAGGATCTGGCGGCCGGATGTGGCTGGAGTCAGTGTTGCTCACAAACAAGACCGGGTATGGATATCCCAGACTTTGATCCCGCGGATGGACGCGTAGATGTTCTGCCAGGAATCTTGCTAAATGAATGAAAATGTCACATGGCCTGCTCTCGTCATTTCGGACGCTATCCCACAGGGCAGCGCGATTTGACCTCACGTTCACCTCGTTGGGCGTATTCCGGCCGGACAAGAGGCCCTCGAGTACCCCGCCGCATCAGCACTTGCCATCGCCGCGGTTACCCTGGAGCCTCAATGGATGAATGACCTTGCCTCTCTAGACTGTCCAGAATATCAAAGCGACCTGTATCATCGCTGCTGGTCCACTGGTCCTGACAAATCGATAGGACCGCTGGAGACAATACCTCAGCGCTTCAGCGCCGGCGTCTAGAAGAGCAAGGATGACCAGCTAGCTGAGCCTAGCTCGTACATCTTCAAGTTTGCAAAGGCGGATGAAGGGCGTCCCATGTCCTCTAGTCTGACCGGTCCACATCAGATGGCGGAGAAGACAATAAAGCGCGACATGAGCTCTTCATTACCACCGCCTTCCCGATAACACGAGTTTCGGCGACATGTCGCGGCTCCCTTGTGGGCCCCCACTCAGTTTCCAATGAAGCGAAGCACTCACTGTGCCAATTCCATGCTCACCGCTCCCGTGTGCCTCGGGTGGTCAAGCGCAATGTGTCCAACAGCCTTTGGCGGCGGAGTGCGGCGGCGGAAGTCCAGGACGTAGTGAGTGCGAAATACGATGAGAGCTGCATGCAGGCATCCTCGGAACGCTAGTACTGCGCATGCCTCGGATGGCCAGAGTGTTCTTCCGTGCCGGAAGCCGGTTTGGACACCTTCCACGAAACCAGCACAGCGTCTGCTCTGCTCCAAGTGATCCACGAATCGGTGTCCTGTCAGGAGGACAGCAACAAACTGAAAGAGTGCGAGACGAACGGACCCAACTTGAAGGTGGGTACCAACACGTGTAGGCGCTCACTTGCAAGCTTGGTGGCAGTACAAGCTACTAGCTTACTAATGACTTCAATACTTACTGGCTTGGACAGCAGACCGTGCAATCGCATTCAATCGCTCAGGCTATTACCAACTTGAACGGTTGACTGGCACGCTGCGCAGCTGACGAGCAATGCCTCTCAGTTACAGGGAACACTGCCTTGAACTCCAGGTACCTTCAGAGGTAATGGTATACGCGAGCCACCAGAGAGTGGCAATGCTTGAAGTATGGAGCGCAGGGCGGTCCCTGTCCCTTGGCATCCGCCGCCGAAGATGGCCATGGACCTAGCACGACCACAACTCCATCGTGACATCTGCATCAAGGCGATGAATCATGAAACTTCAAGATGAGGAATGTAAAGTATTGAACATGATATAGTCCAGCGGTGTCGCGAAACATCACTCAAGCTCTGTCGCTGTTTTCCCGGGAAATGTATCGCATTGCATTATACAACACGGCCAGGTGCGACGGGCCTGACCGAGGAGATGGTAAGGAATGACTGTCCGAGACGAACATGCGAGGAGAGGAAAGATATCTATCTAATCGAGTAAGCAAGACGGCACGGATGTCATGCCCATAGAGTAACGCCCGACCGAACCAAGACAGCCTGCTGGACAGAGCAAAGCGAGAGGCGAATATCGAAGGAAGAGCCGAAGAGTTCAGTGCAGCCTTACTCGCACTTGTTCTCTATGAGGGCCTTGAGGAGCGCCTCGGCCTTGGCGTTCCGGGGCTTAATCTCGCACTTGTATGCGGGAGGGTGGCTGACCGTGCCGGAGGTGTATTCCGTGGAGGGCTCGACGACCTTGCCGTTCTCGACAACCTTGGAAATCTTGAAGACGGCGAGGGACATCGCGATGGCCATGAACACTGACGCGTCTGCGAGCTGAAGACCGGGGCAGATGCTGGGAAGTAGAGCCTGTAAGATGGAGGACACCAACTCAAGAGGCGCAAATCGACGTACCGACGACCGAAGCCGAAGGCCATGGTACGGGGATCAGTCTCGGGCTCCTTGCCAGGCGCAGCCATGAAACGCTCGGGGTTGAAGGACATAGGGTCCTTGTAGGTCTCGGGGTCATGGAGCATGCGCCTATTGAACGCGTCTAGTAAACCCTACTCGCATACGATTAGAGCCTAATCGACGTACCAGACGTTAGCAATGACGATCGTGTCCTTCGGAATGTAGTAACCGGCATAGAAGTCGTCCTCGATGACGCGGTGAGGGATAGCTGCCGGATTAGATTCAGCACTCCAACATAAAACGGCCATGGCTGGAGAACGCGTACCCAAAGGTGCAACGTTGTTCCACCGGAGAACCTCGAGGTAGATCGCGTTCAAGTAGGGAAGGTTGTCACGGTCCTCAGCCGTGGGGAGACGATCCGTGCCAACAACAGCTTCGATTTCAGCCTGAGCCTTCTCCTGGACCTCGGGGTGGAGGGTCATCGCGAGGTAGAACGTGTTGATGGCAGAGACCGTCTGTATTCATAATAAGACAAAGTCACACCCAACATCACGTTCAGAGCTTACCGTGTCGGCACCACCAGCGTAAAGGGAAGAGGCCGCATTCTTGACAAGCTCCTCGCGCTCAGGGGTGATATCGCCCTCAAGGTTGTTCGACGTGAAGTTAGGAATGTCGGTGCCGGCAGCCTGGCAAATGAAACGTGAGAAAAGGTACACACTCCTCTGAGAACTCGGGCTGCGTACCATCCGCTGCTTGACGAACTCGTGGGGCTTGTCGCACATCTCATCAAGAGTCTTGCGCCATGCAGCTGCGATCTTACGGAAACCGGCGCCGGGGACCCATGCGGGGATATGGGCGACTGAATGGCGAGGGAGTTGGTGAGTGTTCGTCGGCTGTCTCGGATTACCAGTATGAACGACGTACGGGCAGGGAAGATGTTAGCCAAGAAGGCGCCGGGAGCAGTGCAAACAGCGAACTGTTCCATAGCCTCGTCGACAGTGGCCACGAACGGGTCGTTCTCATCCTGAACCTGGTATCCGTGAGACATCATCAGGATGATCGCGCCGGCAGACCTGTGCACATTCAGTCATGAGCACACTTCATTCAGCGTAGCAAGAAAAGCATTCCAATCACTGACTTGCGAATGTGCTTGAGAAGCTCGTTCGGTTCCTGGAAGATTTCGAAGACGAGATCCCGGGTTTTGTTCTCGACGAGAGGCATGAACCGCTCCATGTTCTTCCGGCTGCCGATGAGCTGGAAGATGAGACGACGGTACTCGCGGAACTTGTTGCCATAGGGGAGGAGGGCGAGGGTCCGGTTCCAGCCGACGAGCTCACCACCAACGGGGATGATGGGGCGAGACGAGTAGATGGAGCTCTTCTTCTCGAGCATCTCAATCGCGTGCTTGGCCGAGTTGAGGATAACATAGGGCTGTCCCAGGAAGGTGACAGACATGATATCACCTGCGCGAGAAGTGAGCGTGTGAGATTGGAAACGTTAAGCCGTACACAACACAAAGACGGCGTACCCCAGCGTTCACCCCATTGGGCGAATGTCCGCCATTCATGGCTAGCGGGCATGTCCAACAAGTTCCCGATGAGAGGGAGACCCTTAGGGCCCGGAGGCAGAGAGCCCCTTGGCTTCTTCTTCAAGAAGCTGTTCAAAAGAATGACCGCCACCAAGATGGCAGCGGCGTCCAGGAGGGTCGGCGTGTATGCCATAGTAGTACACGGAAAGAGGGGGAGGGGGAGGGGAGGGGAGAATGGTGTCCATCATGCTTGGCGAATGGTTATATAGCAGGGTCCAGGGACGTGCAAAGTTCACACCGCTGGTGCCGCGGCGCGTTGATCATCTGGCGAGAGAGGGTCGTTCCTTCTGGGCCATGGCTGATAGCAGGAAGTCACTCGTCACTCGTGGACTGCTCTTCCCTCGAATGGCAATGTGTATCCACGTCGCCTGGAGGGCGAATCGATCAACCGCTAAACCATCAATGAACCTGAATCTTCCTTCTGACCTGCTTTTCCTCCACACAGACGCCCATATCTAATTCACTTGCCATCTCGCACGCACACAGCACAGATCTCGAAACGTGCGGCGGCGCCGAGCTTCTTAGCGTTGCCCGGGAGTACCGCTAAGAATTCCGCTCCTACCGCGCGTTTCAGCCGCGTTCGATAACCTGAAGCACCCGAAGGTTGGCGGACATGGATGGCTCGTCAAGGGCCGCATATTTCAGTAGGAACTTCTGGGGGACGAAAATCCGCAGGTCCATCAGGAGGACCATGTTTTTCCAGGTCTCAATCGCCCACGCCGAGTCGCGATCGCCTCGGTCTCAGCGGTCGCCACAGACACGAAGCGAGCGCAGACGCTGGTGGCTGCTAAACATGGTCGTCGTCCAGGTCGATGGAAACCTTGGAAAGTGCGCGGCGCCGTCCGCGACCTCTCGGAGGCGTACCATTTCAGTCCTCCATCAAGATGAGATCTAACGACCCCGCACCGGGTACGTTTGGAGCGGTTTCCGACGCTAGAGAAGACCAATCCCGCGATCCGGAACTTGCGATGTCGACTAGGCGAGCTTGCGTTGGCACAACTTGGCAACTTTGCTCGTTCGTCAGAGAACGGATGCCCGAGGGCTCAAGCTACTTGACCGAGCCTGCATGGTAAGCCTATGGAGATGGCAGCCAGCTCTCAATAGAGCTGCAACGCTTCAACTTCGCAGTTGTTATGTGAACATGTTACGAAGATGGACACCGAATGCAGGAACTGAGCAAAGTGGGCCGTGTTAGAAGTTCGAGTCGAGATTGGAATAGCTGCGCACGCGGCGTAGAGGATCTCGGGACTGAAAATCTTCCACGCCGTCCCATCTCCGCGAGACTCGCCGGCGGGCGGGCACTTTATGTTGTCGTGATTACGCTGACCACAATGTTGAATGCTGCGTGGAGGTGGGGCGCACTCACAGTATTACTCTGTTGCTCAAGAATATCCCATATTGTATGCGTGTACGCCATCCCACCGTATACGATCTCCGAGGACATCTCCATCGCGCAGCTGCAGATCCCCTAGACTTCTTACTTGACACGCGTTGCTACCTTGCGGCTTCGTAGTGGCGTAAATCCATGGTGCCGTTGGCCGGGATTGGGTAAGACATTGAGCTTCAGGATAGAAGTCTATCAGAGTGCCTGGACGTCATGCACAACGGTGGACTTGGCCGTCGATTTGAATATTGAGGGTTGGTTGCGGCAGGAACCAGTCTGGTCAGTCGCCGCCAGCACCCTAGGCCAGGGCCTCCGATCAGAACATGTTGCGGAAGAGCAGGACGAAGCCTGACCAAGTCCGATATAAGAGAGTAGGTCCGTATATCAGGCCAGCTGCTAAGTTGAGTCCGAACAAGTGGAAAACATAGCCTCCAGCCTTACGCAATAGACTGTCGTGGTCCGAGACTCCGAGTCGCGCGAAACCTCAGACGCGTGAGTGGCTGGTGGCTGCTGCTATCGATTGTCGATACGCCCCGCGCGCGACGCGGTCTGGCCTGACTCCTTTCGAGTCGATATAGCACTCAGCGTCCAATCTATCCACAATCCCGCATTCACCGTCCTCTGGTCTGTCTCACCATCGCCCTCTAGCGTAACCATCGTCAAGGCGCAGCAGGAAACATGCCCGGTCGTATTCAAAACAAGGTGCGGGTTCCTCCCCAGCCGCTCACACAGTCGTGATTGACTGGATGGCGTCATGTACCCCATTCTCTGTCGCAGGCTGCCCTCATCACTGGTGCTGGCTCGTGAGTGTTGTACCAACGAACCAAGCACATTCCCGGCGAATGCAACCAGCTGATCGCGGAACACATCGCGTTCATCCAGCGGGATCGGGCTCGAGTCTGCGCTTCTCTTCGCGCAGGAGGGCGCGGACGTCCTCCTGGTCGACATCAACCTCGCAGCGGCGGAGAAAGGCCTCGCGCTCATTCAGCAGCGCTACCCGAACGTGAAGGCCGCCGCAATCAAGGCGGATGTGGGCAAGGAGGCGGATGTGAAGGCCGCCGTCGACAAAGCCGTCGAACTCTTCGGCCGTCTCGACATCATGGTACGTACAGCTTCTACCCCCCGGTCATGATCGTCGTTCCGACATTAATTGGCTATCTACGTTACTGGCAGTTCAATAACGCGGGTGTGTATCTGCGGCTTCTGTGGCGGGGCCTCGCGTCTCCTGCGACCAGCTGACCGTGTGCGATTAGGCATTATGCACCCCGAGGACGACAACGCGCTGAACACGGAAGAGCGCATCTGGGACCTCACGATGCAGATCAACGTCAAGGGCGTCTGGTGGGGCTGCAAGTATGCCATCCTCGCGATGCGCAAGAACCCGGTCGACCCTGCGCGGGGTTTGCACGCCGGTGGGAGCATCATCAACACTGCAAGCTTCGTCGCGCTCATGGGCGCGGCAACGCCCCAATTGGCTTGTGCGTTCTGCATTGAATAACGCGATTCCTGCACTCTGACCGAGCGATGGTTGCCTCGTGTACGTCACGCAGACACCGCTTCTAAGGTAAGCAGCCTGGATGTCGATTTGCGAGCGCGGGCGCGCCGACCAACTATCAATATCAGGGTGCCGTTCTCGCCATGACACGCGAGTTGGCCATGGTGCACGCCCGGGAGGGAATCCGCGTTAACTCCATCTGCCCGTACGTATTCCGACTCCCATTCCTCTTCCTTGAGATGCTGACAACCCCCGTCGCGACCGATAACCCGACATTGACGTGCAGTGGGCCTCTGAAGACGCGTACGTTATTCCCTCCACAGCCGTCAGTGTGGCACACCCCGCTGACCTTCTCCCCGACCACGTTTTCTGTTCCCCGTCTTTCGCATTCCCGCATCCGTTCCTATTTCCTGATGCACAACCGCCCGCTGTTCCCTGATGTTCCCTGACCGCCCGCCGCCACCTGCAGCGCTCCTGATGGACTTCCTGAACACGCAGGAGAAGCGTGATCGCCGTTTGGTCCACCTCCCGATGGGCCGCTTCGGCGAGGCCATCGAGGTTGCCAAGGGTGCACTCTTCCGTAAGTCACACCTTCTCTGCATTGTCATTCTTGACTCGGTGACTAACGCCCCGGTGTTCGTGTGGGTAGTGGCGAGCGACGACAGCAGCTACATGACGGTGGGTTTGATGTTGCTAGTAATCAAGGTCCATTTGGCGGACTACTGATACCTCCATGTCGCACAGGGCACCGACTTCAAGGTCGACGGTGGCCTGACCTCATGCTATGTTACTCCTCTGGGCGAGCAGGTCCTCCCTGCGCCGTCCAGCCTTGTTTGAAGAATGGAAAGACCGGAACAGCAGTGCGGTAGTTTGCTAAACAATTGTTGTACAACTAGATATAGTACAGAATGGTCAAGCTGGTTAGGTAGTACTGGAAGGTTACAAATCGTCAGAGCAGAGTGTTATAGCGAGAAGGGGCCGCGAAATAACAGCAAGTCATGAAAGAAGCGTCTCCGTATGGGCGAAGGCCCCCAGCAGAATACTAGACAGCGTCGCTAGGTCACTGAGTCTTCTTGCTAGTAGCTTCGGCAGCCTTGATCTTCGCGATTTCCGCCTTCACGCCCTGGTGGATGCTGTCACGCAGGGCGGGCTTGTAGCCCAACTTGAAAAGGATCTCAAGGTGCACGAAGAACGGCGCAAGGACGAGAGCTATGAATAGGCGATTGAGTATGCGCAGCCGGATGTACGCGAGCGCCCTGACAGCCGCTCACTCACCGCCAAGAAGGTTGTCGAGGAGCGCAGGCGACCTGCCCTCCGCCGCACCGTGGCCAATGAACTGTGCAATCCAAGAAACAACGTGCACAACTCCTGCTACCTTGATTGCGTCGGGCTTGTGGGCGAAGGCAGCGGAGGTCAGGGCGATTAGAGCCATCTCCGGGGTGTAAAGGAGCTAGGGGGAACAGTTTAATGGCAGTTGCGAGGATGTTGCCGATGGATACCTACGGCGGCAGTGGGCTCCAAGGCGTAGTAGTACGCAAGGGTCGTGATGACCCAGAGAGCGGGCCAGTTGAAGTCGAAGGCAAGGTATTCATTGAATACAAAGTGGATGTCGGGGAACCAGGAAGGAGTAGGAACACGGGTGCCCATGACCAAAGCCGTCCTACGATGACGTCGGTATGCAGACATCTCGGAGGACTACGCCAGGCACGTACCAGAGAATAGTCGGGACGAATATCATATGGATAGCAACATTTACGGGGTGGTCATGGTAAGCACCGTAGAAGGTGAGCTATGACAGAGCTATGATTAATATCGAATAAGTTATGAAAGGGGAGCGACGCCATATGCGTACCTGTTTCTTGACATTAAATAGGCTGCCCATCGTGTTCTACAACGTTCAGATCCTGAATACGTGAACTGGAGAGAGAGGGGGCGCGAAGCTAGTCAGCCAGGAGGAGTTGGAAGGTGGTGGACGTGAGGAGAAGGACGCCAGTGCCCGGCGACTGCATATAAGAGGTCGCCTAATGGGCGCATCTCGTCAAATGACCCTCGGGGTTGGGCGGCGATCTATACTGAGACAGTCGCAGTATAAACAGTGCGTTAGACGGGCATTATACACCTGTTGTAGTGCCTGTAAATACGCCTACTTACTCGACGAACAAGCATACAGTCGGACGGCGTTGTGATATCATCCGGACTAACCGGGACTGGCCTCGATGCCGGCTAGCCGGACAGAAGTGACGCGGAAACCTAACCACCAGATAGGGTTAGGGCCAACGCACGTGAGTTGACACCACGTATCCCAGAGGAGCAGGCGCCCAAGTACGCTACCTGGCACTTGCATCCACCTTCCTCGCAGTCCCGACTTTATCGCTCGCTGTGCTACTACTTGACTACAACTTGAGTTTAACATGGTCAAGTCAACACTCGTTGTGCGGGCCTCGGATGCCCTCCCTCTGGCTGCGAGTGTGGACGACGAGCAGGTTCGGTCTCTCCGCTGGGGTCCATCAGCCAACTTGTCTAATCCTCAGTAGACAGAACAAGCACTGTCAGAACACAAACAGCAGGCCAAGCTTATCTTCCGGAGGATTGGCCCCAATTCTGAGCCTCGGTGCTCAATTGAAAGCGGAGCGTATACCCTACAGTGCGTGCAGCCATCACTTGCGCGCACGACCACTCTTGCTCACCTACTTCTTACCCGATAGCTATCTCATAGCCGACAATGTCATCTTCCTCGTCATCACCGACAAGTCATACCCCCGCAAGCTGGCATTCTCGTACCTAGACGAACTCTCGAAGGAATTCCAGTTGTCATACGGTGCGAAAGTAGACACCGTCCGTAAACCCTACGCGTTTGTCGGTTTCGGTACGTTCCTGTCAACCCGATACGCCTGGCCTGTCTTGACCTCCATTCGTTTGTACACGCAGACACATTTATGTCAAAGACCACTCGGCTTTACCAAGACACGCGGACTGCTAGTGCGGCCGGCGCGTCGCATCTGGACAAACTAAACGACGAGCTGCAAGATGTCACGCGCATCATGACAAAGAACATGGAGGAGCTCCTTTGGAGAGGCGATTCGCTTGACAGTGAGTGTGCACCTCAACCCGTGCGTCGTGTACCGGGTAACATACGCGACGTCGCCAGGAATGTCTCATTTGTCAACTTCCCTACGGTCCGAGTCCGAAAAGTACCGCCGAGCGGCGCGGAATATCAACTTCCAGGCTATGCTACGGCAGTATGCACCCATTGGCGGCGTTGTGTTCCTTTTGATAATATTCATCTGGTGGCGGTTCTCATAAGGATGGGTTTCTACGGACTGGCTTCACTGTACTTGTTATTCACGATCTCTAATGCGCTATGCCCTCTCTATCTATCGTTCTCAGCTTTGGACTGCTTCTGCCTGCAGCTGTAGTGCCTCGGTGTAGTGCCTGAGGCTGAGGCCGGGTTCGGCGATTCAGCGAGGTCGGATACTGAACACGACTTCGGCTAATCCCTCCTCCTGGATCTTGCCGTTGACCACGATGCAAAGACAATCGGGGCTCTAAGCTCCCAAGTATATATACTCTCAGATCATCATGGCATCCTGCGATAACCCCGCTCTTTCCCCCGTCTCTCGAGGCCCTCTGAGCCTCTGCATTGATTCGTCTCAGTTATCGTGGCCATCCGCTGTCTTACAGCCTCTCTGTGCATAGGCTAACTGAAGTTCGAAGCGTCGGCCCTCCCCGATCTACTCGCCTCACTCCCTGCGACCGACCCAACACTAAAAGATCATAGATTCCAGCCTCAATTATGGCGACCTATGCGCAGCCATACGGAGCGACTTCCCCCGTAGTCGGGCACGCGTCGCCCGCACCATATCCCAACGTTTCTCCCCAGCAGGCGGCATCGATCCAGCCTGGCTCAATCACGTACACGACGACTACCGGACCCGACGGGCGGGTCGTCTACCATCCATTCAAGTGCGTTCAGCTTCTCCGCACCATCTCCCCCTCGTCGATCTTGTACTGCAGAGGCAGTCGTGCTGACTTTTGTGCTCCTCGATCAGAGCTGTCCCTGCGAGGTACGCGAGCGCAGCATCCGATCATCTTTCGTATCGATGCTCATGTGCACCCCCATTGTAGCTATCAGACTCCCCAGGGCGTAGTCAGCGGTATCCAGTGGATCCCTGCTGAAGCGACCTCAGTGTTGCCCGCCAATGCAATTCCTGCTGGCCCTGTACGTACGATCGGGACAAGTAGTATCAGTGTGAACCTAATAACATACCCCTTACGCAGGATTTTAATGCTCCCCAGGGACGCGGCGCTGCCGATGACGATTATTACCGTCGCAGAGACGATGCCTCGCGCAACTCCGGACGCTACGATCGCGACAGGGATCGGTATGACCGCGACGACCGCGATGATGACTATTACCGCCGTGACCGTGATCGCGACCGCGACGACGATCTCCGCCGTGTACGGGACAAGGATGCGCGCGACCGAGACTCGCGTAGGCTGAGCAGCTACGGAGGTCGCGTTCCCGGCGACTACGATGCACCCAGCAAATATGACAAATACGATACCGCTGAGCTCGAGCGTCGCATGCGCGATGTAGAGCTTGATCGCCGTGACAGGGAACGTGAACGCGATCGCGAGTACGAGAGAGAGCGTACTGCGCGCTCGCGCCGCAACTCTGTATACGGTGGAGACCGCCCAACGTCCACGTACCAGCCTGCGGTCGGTGGCGCTTACCCCTCTTCTCCTTACGGCGGTATCACCTACTCCAGCACCTCGACATACGCTGCAGCTCCCGGTGGTGCCTATCCCACTTCGCCCCGTCCTGGCGACGTCGTCCCGCCTCGCCCTGTATCCCCGTATCGTGCCGGCTCAATGACTTCTCCTTACCAGGCGCCGGTCGCCCCGCGCCCTGTGTCCCCATACCAGGCCGGCGCCATACCTCGCGCCGCCTCGCCATTCCAAGCGGCTGCCATGCAACGCGCTGCGTCTCCGTACGGAGGCGGTGGCATGCAGCGCGCGGCATCTCCTTACGGTGGTGGCGGTGGTATTCAGCGTGCAGCATCTCCCTACGGCGGGGCAGGCATTCAGCGTGCGGCGTCCCCTTACGGTGGTGCAGGAATCCAACGTGCTGCTTCGCCGTACGCCGCCGCGATGCAGCGTGGCGCTTCACCTTACGCTGGCGCCACCCCCCTCCCGAGCACCGGCGTTTACCCATCAGGACATGTACTCGAAGGCCAGCCCATGCGCCCGCTCTCTCGTGCTGCGAGCCCTAGCCCGTACGGCCAACCCGGCGCTGCCAACATCTACTCCAATCCGCAGACGTCCTCCATCTATGGTGCCCCCGTCGGTGCGCCGTATGGCACTGCACCCGCCACGTATGGTGGCTCTGGCATCTCGGGCCACGCCTCCCCGCGCATCGGCAGCGCCCAGATCGACCCCCAACAACAGCAGGCGATGCTCACCGTGCCCGAGGGCTTCAGTCGCCCGCCGAACCGTGCGCAGCCGTACACGCAATTCGATATCATGAAAATCCAGGACATGGATGACTTCCTTGACGTGATACCCCGCATGCCCGCCGTGCTCGTTCCGCACGATGTATACCATGAGGATTGGATCAGGCTTATGCAAGTGAGTGGACGTGCACTTGTCATCTATTGGGGGCTTCAGCTAACTATATACGCCTCCAAAGGACCTTGCAATGGCATGGGCTGGTACCCTCCCCGTCCCGCAATATTCGCCAGACGGGCGCCCGCCGAAGCGTTCCACGCTCGCCGCGGACGTCATCGACCTCTGGAACGCCTCTTTCTTCCGTCCGCGCGGCGTCGAGATGGTGCTCTACAAAGGCCGCGAGCGGCGCTCAGGACGGCTTGCGGGCACTGTCGACATGAACTTGCCCGGGTTCGACGAGTACGACGTGTCCTCGCCCTCAGACTCGTCTGACGACGATGACGAGTCCGCCGAGGAGCGTCAGCGCGACCGTTATGGCGCGTATGGCGGCGTGTACGGCCGCCAGGCTGAAGCAGAGTTGCGGGAGGCACGCCGTGCCCGCCGCGAGCGCAAGGCCGAGCGCAGGAAGCGCAAGATGGATAAGAAGATCCGGAAGCGCGCCAAGGAGCTCGACAGGACGTACTCCGTGTATCTGCAGTGCGTTTCACCTCATGAAGGCATGTAGGGTGCTTGAGTAGGAATGCTTGGGGACTTGAAGTTGGCCAAGGATACCGAAGAAGTCAAACGTATGTATGTAAACATGGCTAGAATGGTTGTGAGGACCTGCTTGTGTTGCGATCCTTGATTATACCACATTCCCCTGTATCTTCATGAAGTCTCGCTGTATGTACGTTCTTCCATGCCATTCGTTCGGACTGCAAAGCTGTCCCGGGATGAGGTTCCATAAACATGCTGATGTACATCGATATCGAAGCATATACATAAACACGGATTATGAGGTACTACAGTAGATGCAGTCCGCGCGAAACGTGCCGTGCTCAGAAACGACCACCACGCCCACGACCTCGACCACCGTTGTTGTACCCGCCCCTACTGTTACCGTAGGAGTTCCCTCCGCCGTACCCGCCATAGTTGTTCTGACCGTAGCCGTTCTGTGGGGCGCCACCGTACCCGCCGTAGTTGCCTCCGCTGTGTCCGCCACCTTGGCTGTAGCCTCCGCCATTCTGACCGTACCCACCCTGACCGCCCTGGCGGTAGGAGCCTCCTCCGCTCTGGTTGTAGCCTTGACCATAGCCGTTCTGGCTGAAACCTCCGGCTTGGCCATAGCCACCTCCTTGACTGTAGCCGCCGTAGCCACCGCGAATGCTGCCACCCCCATACCCTCCTTGGCTCCCGTATCCATCATATGAATTGCCCTGTGCGCCGCCAAATCCTCCCCGGGACGGGCCGCCACCGCGCCCGCGCGAGGGGGCGGTGAAATCATTGTACTGACTTCGGGAGCCAGCACTGGGTTGGGAGAAGCCACCACGGCCTCGTTGGTATGATTGGTACGACGACTGCTGGTTCGTCTGGTAGGACTGCTGGCCGTACTGCGACCCGTTCTGCCAGCTACCGTTGGAGCGGTTGCCGTAGTCCCTGCCTTGGCCACCGCCGTAGCCGCCACGACCACCTCGATCATAGCCGCCACCGCGTCCTCGACCAGGACCACCACGTCGCGCCGTCTCTAGATCTGAAGAGCTGAGGATGGGCTTCGGCCTCCGAACGCCAGGCAGAAGGACAGAGCGATGCGGGGATAGTTGCTTAGGGAAGAAGTACAGCGCTGATAGGGAACGGTCGTTTTTGATGTCCGGCAAGTTCTGGGAAGGGAGGGGATTGAAGTACGTAGAGTCGGGAATGCAGTCTGGATTAGGTAGCAAGGAACCACTGATGCCCTTGCTGACCTTCACGTTGATGGCCATGGGCTACGAAATAGCGTTAGAATCATCGGCGACAGTCACAGCACATTACATACCTCGTCCTTCTTGCGCTTGCCATACAGCGCCTCCAGACTAGGATATAGTGTGTTTGACTCGTACACAAACAGGACGTTGTTTCCCCACTTGTTTCTTCGCTTCTCGTCCTCCGACAGATTATCGTAGCGAGGACCCATGGCATCGAGCAAACGCTTCTCGTCAATGAAGGGAAGCAATGCAACACCTTGCCAAGCCATTCGCTTGCCGTTCATGTCGATCTCGAAGGAAGTCGGGTAGAAGTCGATGATAGGGGAGGAAGAGTCCGTCATGAGATCATGGAAAGTCGCGGGGATGTGTTGCCGACTAGATGTCGACGTGAGTAGGCGTGCAAACAGTGTGACGAAACGAAAGCGTACCTTGCAGCCGGGAAGACACCCATGAGCTGTTCGAAGGGTTTGAATGGTTGACCCAACGTGAATTTCAGGTCCAGCTTGTCAAGGTCTTCGAAGTCCGCGGCGAATGGCGCAAAATGGTAAGGGTAGTACCATTGCCATGATGGCGTCTGTAAGAGGTCATGGAAGGGGTCAGACGTGGTTCTACTCCGCAATCAACTGTGACGTACGCCTTGATAATAATACTGCAATACCCAGGCCATCCCTTCCACATATCGCGTCGTGATTCTGTGGATCCAACATATGAGCACAGTGCGCACTAGTAATTTCTGTCGTGACGCGTACTCTTTCCTGAACGCCTTGTCGTTATAATCAACGCCGAACTTCTGGCGGTAGTATCGCTCCTTATATCCAGGTTCCCATAATCTAAGATTCAAGCCATCAACACGTTTGCACGCTGCTCATGAGGAGATTCACACGCACTTCACTATGTCCTCCTGTTCGACTGTGCCATCAGGATTGACTTTCAACTTCAATGAGGTATTGGTGGGAGCTGAATCCTCGTCATCGTCTGAACCGAGATCCTCAACCACATCTCCGTCGGCGTCGGCTTCAGGATCGTCAGCCACAACCTCATCTATGCTCCGCTTGACACCCCGCGGGGCAGTATCGTCGTTCATGATCATATCCTCCGCTTCGACCGTAGGTGGCGCTGATTCGCCGCCATCGTTGAGATCTATGTCGTTCTCGACTGGTAGAACAGGCTCCGCAGATACACCTGCTTCCGCGCTGCCAGAATCAGGCACAGACGATGCAGCACCCAAGCCGGGGATCTCGGGTTCGTTGGTATCGGTGACACTCGTACTCGAACCAGATGGTTCTACGGAGGGTTTCGAAGCAGAAGTCGCAGTGGTACTAGACGTCGCGGACGACTTGGAGGGCTTCAAGGCAATGAGAGGCACACCCATCTCGGCCTTGAGCATTTCAGCCGCACTCATATTCGCCAATCGAATGGCATGGCGATTTGCTACTATATCGCGGTTCGATCCAGCGAGAGCACGGGCTGCAGCGGGGGCATGGGAGGCAGTCTCAGCGGTTTTGGGGCCACCTAGGCCAATACTGTCTGCCTTCGCGGCGAAATCTGGACGAGCAGGGAGGGATGACGGAGCAGCAGGAGCGGCAGTGAGATTGAGCGAGGCAGAGGGAGCAACAACGCCGTCACGAATATCTTTCTCGAGTTTCCGACGCTTCGCAGCATGGTCTTGGCGCTCCTCAGCTACACACGAACGTGTCAACACGAGCGCATATATCAACGAGCAGAGCAGTACTCACCTTCGCGCCTCCGTCTGAAGATCTCATCCTCACGCTTTGCGAGTCCCTCAAGAATGATCTGCGCTCTCGACAGCTCAAGCTGACCATGGTTTGTGATATAGCCGCCCATACGGGGCAGCTCAGTGCGCCATATCTTCAGCAGAGTGTCGATTGCACCTTCTCGGATCTCGAGAGACGGCAAGTGAGGCAAGAAGTCGTTTCCGACAAAGAAAATCAGCAGCACCCAATCATCAATTGCCTGCTCAAAATTGAATGGAAATGGGACCTGCGGAACGTTCAGCTCCGCCTCCAGGTATTCCCGGAGAATAGCAACATCGAGCCAAATGAACGGTTTCTTCTCTGGAGGTGGCTTTTTGATTTCTGCCTTGGTCCCCGTACATTGCGCGGCGTAATGCCCTTCTTGCCCGCATATCCGACAGGCGGTACGGCTTCCCTCTTGGTGGAAGACATCTTCACGCAAAACACGGAAATGCGGCTCATGCGTTGCCAGAGAAAGCATGATCAAGTCGGCGTCCTACACAAGTGTAAAGAGGTGCATTGTGAGAATACATGCCAATTACACTCACCAGGCCATAAATCACATGTCGTGTGTTCGGGTCATGACCAGGATTGCTACGCTGACGCCGAATCCAGTCCATGATCTTGTGCTCACCCTCTCCGGGGACACTGGCGTCAGAGATGATGACTTGAAGCTGCATAGTAGCAAAAATTAGCTTGTTCGAGTGACCCGAGGTACGTAAAACTGCTGTGTTGCTCACGTCTTTCCAACCGGGATCCGTGTTCATCTTCATTACAACCCAATAGCGCAAGGAGGCAGCCAGAAGGTCCATGAAAGGCGTGCCAGGTGTGATGGCGTTACTGTCCCACGGCTTCTTGTTTTTCTCCTCCTCACTTAGAGTCTTGCCCATAGCTTTAAGGGTAGATAGCGATGTTACTTGAGGATATTTCCAGCGATCCAGTATACGAACGCACCTTCCCAAAGAGCAATGGACTCTTTCCGAGCTTCCTCTTTCTCTTTGGCCTCCTGGGCCGAGCGGAACCGACGAGAACGCTGCTGGTTCATCTTGGCGCGCGGCGCCACGCCATCTGCGGAACGTAAGCAATTTGTAGGTCTGTAACACATCACAAACACTCACCAATGGCCATGAAGAGAAGCTTGCGAGGCCGCACCATATTGACAACGCGTTCAGTGTAGTTGAAAATCTCTATCATCATTTCCTCTTCTGTTTCTGGCGCAGGCTACAATCCGAGTGATTCAGTCTAAACCCAGTTCCCATGCAGCCATTCTGTCTCACCTTGCCCTCGGGATGAGTACACGGATGAACCTACAATGCATGTATTAGACATGATAGTGATTTTGGCATGGAAATGCACTCACGATACCGTTCATATCCAGATATAGGTTGTCGAACTCCACGCCGTTCGGGTTTGGGTCCGCCATGTTCACTGGGACGGATATTTCGTTGCCCTCATCATCAGGTACCTTCGTTTCTTCCGCCTCTACTACGGGCAGAACTGGAGGGAACGTCAATTTGAGGTCCATGTTTGCAAGACAGCAGGAACTCACTGATTTTGGGGTACTTTTTGCTGAGCCAGCGAAAGAGGGCCGGAACACCCTGAGGGTGGCATTAGCACGAACTATGTTAACAATATGCATACGAGAGAACATACCATGACTGTGCCTGGCCTTTAGGGGACGAAGAGAAGTTGCAGAATAGAATCTGCAGGAGGAGGGTCGTCGTGGACGTGTCTTAAGAGCCGTAGACTGCGCGGGTGAACAGACTCAGCGAGCATCTCGCCATTGGCGCGGGGGCGCCACGGCTGATGTAAGCTTCGGCGGAGGAAACAAGCTGAACAGGCGCCCAAAAGCGAGGCGGAGTGGCGGTCCGCCTTGCACAGATATGGGCGCTAATACAACTTGACTCGATCCAATAATCTAAGGCTCGCGTGCAGACAAGCACGCACCACACCACTTCGCTGCACCTCCTCCGTTCTCAAAAAATACAACCTCAGGCATGGCGCCAGGACCTATGCTCGATGTCCATCCCCCAGCTGGGCCCCCGAATGGTGAACCCTCGACGGGCCAGCAGAAGTCGCAGAAGGCGATGTGAGTCTTGGATGGAGATCCGATCGAAATTGTGTAGTTAACATGTCCTGATCGCCAGGACGAAAGCTGAACGTCGCGAGCTGCAAGAGAGGCAACGCGCTGCGAAGGCCGCCAAAGCTGCTGCCAATGGTGCTCCTGGGAAGCCGAGTGGGAAGCCTAAGGATCAAGCTGCGCCCCAGAGCGGCGCTGCGAAACAAAAACCCAGTCGCGCTTCGGACGCACAAGCAAGGCCGGCCGCACCTGTTGCGACGAGAGCTGCCGACAAGGCGAAGGCCGGTCAGGCATCTGTGGCCGCTGATACTACTGCGAAGGGCTCCCAGGCTCGCGGGTTGCTCATCTTCTCGCATTTCGGTCTCCCCAAGCCAGTCAGCGCGGCGAAAGGCGACATCCACCCCGCGATTGCCCGACTCGCTCTCCAGTTCTCCACGTTCAAAATTACTGGCGCGAATGCAAGGTGTATTGCTACTCTGACCGCGTTCAAGACGGTAGGCATACACCGATTCGATCGTTTAGCCACTACTGAACAAAGCTCCGTAGGTCATACAAGACTACGTGACGCCACCCAACCACACCCTGTCTCGCCATCTCATGACCTACCTCTCACCTCAAATTAGCCACCTTGTCGCTGCACGGCCCATGTCGGTGACCATGGGCAATGCTATTCGTCAGCTCAAACTGGACATCAGCGGGACGGACTTCGACCTCCCGGAGCAGGACGTAAGCAGCTGATACGCTCCCTCACTGTCGCCTCATTTGCTTACTGCATCCGTACGCCTAGGCCAAGGATGCACTTTGCCGTAAAATTGATACTTACATCCGTGAGCGGATCATCATTGCGGACCAGGTAATCCAGGAGACAGCCAGCAACAAGATCAAGGACGGGGACGTAATTCTCACATATGCTAGGTACGGTGCTGCCCATTCTAGGCTCGACGTGGACCCTCATTCTGGCGTCTCAGGTCGTCTGTGGTGGAAAAGGTGTTGCTTGAAGCCCATGCGTTCGGCCGCAACTTCTCGGTCATCGTGGTTGACTCAAGACCGATGCTCGAGGGTGAGTCGATTTCCGATTCGTCGATGTCCATGCATCGTCTGACAACCGTGTGTTAGGCAAGCGGCTCGTCGCCGTTCTGTCCGAGGCCGGCATTCAGTGTACCTATCTCCTACTCCCCGCGCTTGGTGCTGTGATGAGCGAGGTCTCGACTGTGTTCGTCGGTGCGCACTCAATACACACCAACGGCGCTGTCTACTCTCGCGCAGGTACGGCTCTCGTTGCGATGATGGCGAAGCGGTATTCCGTTCCTGTCGTCGTCTGTTGCGAGACGTACAAGTTCTCCGAGAGCATACAGCTAGATTCCTTCACGAAGAACGAACTTGGTCAGTCTCTTGCCGCATGCTCTCACTTGCCGTTGAACTGACGCTGATTGTGTCCAGCTCCCCTCGGCGATCTATTCTCGTCGTTCCCGAATACGAAACCCCGGGAGTCTCTCACGCTCGAGAACAAGCCGAATCTCGAGATCCTCAATCCTCTCTACGACCTCACTCCACCAAGTTGCATCACCGCCGTCGTCACCGAGGTGGGCGTAATTCCCCCGAACTCAATCAGCTCGATACCCGTCGCTCTCGGTCGACTGCTGTGATTATTTCTGCCCGTTTTCGCTCTTCGCGTCGCTCTTGTCTTGGTGTCTTCGCGCTCATCTACCCTCACGCATTCCGTTCGCATTGCATTGCATCGCATCTGCACTCGCACGTCCATTCTCGATTGAGTTATTTGATCTCCATCCTATTCCATTTCCCCAGTTCTTCTCAAGTCGTTTGCCACTCCCGCCTGTCTCATATAGCATAGGTACAGTAGTGGACAGTAAAGGTCACCGTAGTCATGAAGTGCTGTAGAATCCATGTAATACTATGTCTTGCGAAGCTGCTCGCCTCGAACTTGTAGCAACTCAACCTAAAGCCTGAACTGGAGGAACGCGCGGATTATATTCTGTAGATATTATGGGGTAATACAAAGTGGGATCAGAGTTCTGACTTGCCCTGCTCAGAGCTCTGTGAGCGAGCGGCGATCTGCTTCTCAATCCACTCGAATGCGATATCGGTGACGTGCTCCACAGGCTTATCGTAGAGGTATGGCAGAACGGGAATAATTGCCAAACCGGTCAGCGTAGGTCCCCAGCTCTTCACGCGCGGATTCTGCACGTTCACGAACGCTTTCTTAGCTTGTTTGACCGCCGTATGGATCGTGAATGCTGGGAGCGCCCTGGAATCGGCAGCGCGAGTCAGTGTCGTGACCATCGACGATCCTCCGGAGGCACATACATCGAAGCGACCGACTGGAAGACAGCGCGCTTGACCGCGACCATCGAAAGGCGAGTTGGCTCCGAGAAAGTCGCGGCCTCGAGTGCGGTAGGACCTCTTCTATGCGCCTTGTATGTCTCATACCCTACGTCTCTGGACAAGAGGAAGCTATATCAGGAGGGGAGATACGGGATGGGATAGCACATGCTACCACTCACCCAGCGAGATAGAGCCACGAGATACCATATGCTGCGGTCACCACCGCTGGATGTACGACCGGACGGAATGCCTCGCCAACGTCACTGGTCTGGCGTAAATCTATCGCTAGTTACAACGACGAGCATCCGAGAAGACTCACATAAGCAATGTACCGGTGCCCCGCACGGAGGGCGGTCCTCAGCCGGGCACCATAAGCCATGTACCGGAGGTCCGAGTCAGTTGAGTCGACATTCTTGTCGGCGAGATTGTCAAGTTTCTGTTCTGCCTTTTCCTTGAGTGGTTCGGGCATGACGATGACGAGCACAAGAAGGGGTCAGGTGGATGGCCTATGATGAGAGAGGAACGTGCGAGTGACGGAAGAGAGAATGGAGAGACAAGGCCAAATCGGCGTGATCGGGAGGGTGCCGGGAAGCGCCGACAGTGACTGGCGGAGAGCAAGAGAGTCAGACGCAGAAACGCTCACGGCGTCTTCTTGAACGTGCTCGGTCACCTCCTCCCTCCGCCCGCCCCGCCCACTATGGCCACCGCTGCCCCCGCCCTCCAGCAGGATACCCCCGAACACGTCGTGTTCCCCACGCCGGAGCAGCCAGAGCAGCACCAGGACAAGATCAGCGCATACTACAGCCTTGTCTTCCCCAACTTCGTATACTATCTCCAGACGCTCAATGTTACCATTGGCCGACGTTGTGTTCCAGCGAACACCGCCTCCTCCTCAGACAACCCCCAGGTCGACGTAGACCTCGGTCCGCTCAAGAGTGTGTCACGCCTCCATGCGAAGATTGAGTATGACGAAGAGGAGGAACGTTTTGTACTCATCGTCATTGGTCGGAACGGTGCATGGGTAGACGGGGTCTGGTCAGGGAGCGGTAGCAAGGTCCCCTTGGGCGACCGGTATGTACATCATACAAAACTGCAGAGTACCAGGGATCTCATGTTATATGCAGTGCACAGATCCAGATCGCATCCAGGACGTTTTTCTTCGTTCTTCCGCCACCCGCTCCTCCAGAGGATTCCCCTTCACCCAGCTCGCAATCATCAGGCAACCGAGCACGCTCCCCATCGGTTGACATCACCACTTATTCTCCTCCTTCCTCTCTACCATCCGACTCGCCCCCGCCCGTGAGCGTACATGCTACGGCACCCAAGATTCCGCCACTGCCGGAAGTCTCACTTCCCAACTCCAATAACATCCCCCATCTGAAGTCAAACTCGAAGAAGCGCAAGAAGTCAGATGCCCCACCGCCCCCACTACCACCTCCTGAGGTCATGCCACCAAAGCCTCCTCTAACTTACGCACAATTATGTTATCGCGCTATCAAGGCTCTCGGTGGGAAGGCTTCTTTGCAGGAGATCTGCCAATGGATCAAGGATACCTTCGATTGGTATAAGTATTGCAGTAAGGACTGGGAGGTGAGTATCGTGCTATCTAGAGTTCTGTGGCGGGACATAACCATGTTTCGCAGAGTTCTGTGCGACATAACTTATCATCAAATGTGGGGTTCAAGAAGCTGCTCCGAAGTAAGGACGAGAAAGGGAAGGGTGCACTCTGGACGATTGACGATGCTCACGAACATACCTTCGAGGAACTCGATGCTCGTAAGCAGAGTACTCTGGTTGGCAGTGTTGGTGGCAAGGACAAGGTCGGCGGGAAGAAGGGCAAGACAGTCGTACCACTGGAACCCCCGCTGAAGCGAAGCGTTAAGGGTGACCTTAAGGGCGCACCACTACCACCACCTCTGACGTCCACGCCCCTTGCGTTGAAGTCCACGAATCCTACATATCCATCCAACGCTACATCGGCCTCTACTTCACCACCTCTGCCCGCTGTATCTGCCCCTCCTCCCATCAAAACCGAACCTCCATCTGTCACACAGGTGCCTCCATTGCCGCCGCACGCACAAGCGTCTCCTCCTGCCACTGCGCCGGCCGCATCTTCCCCTCCGATAAGTAACGTTCAGTCTCCTGGTCAGACCACTGGCAACGTGACCGCATCAGCTTCACAAACTTCCCCTCCTGGCGCACCAACACCGGCTGCAACATCACTTTCCACGATTCCAGCCTCTGTACGAATACCTATCGTGGTTGGACCTGTGCCATCCTCCAATTCGAATGGTGGCCCCCCCTCGCCACCAAAGCCTATCGTCCTCCACGACAACACTCTCATCCTCAATCCGGAGATCTTCTCACATCTTACGCCTCAGCATCTGCAAGATCTCGAGGCTCTTGGCGCCCAGAAAGCGCTTGAGATTCTCCAGGCATACATTGTGCGGTACTACAAGGAGAAACTAAAGGCTGAGGGTGGTCGTGGACGAGGCAGAGGTCGTCCCCGACGAGGACGCGGTGGAGCAACGGGTCGAGGCTCAACACCCGCTGGTGCAACTGCGCGAACAGACGCGCCGACGACCGGGCCGTTCACCACAGCGCCCCTTCCCCCGCGCCTCCCGAAACCTGCGACTGCGCCACCCATGTCCGAGACGCCGTCCGCTACACCCGGAAGCGTGGGACCTCAGGACGGTGGCGTTACCCCCGCACAACCGCCACCAACGTCTGCGCAGCCGCCGGTCGACGCCCCTTCCCCGATTGTAGTCATTGACGACGACGACGGGCCAGAACAGGAGCCCGCGGCGAAGCGCCGACGACTGGACGAGCCAGTCATCGACCTCACAGGCGCATAGCGTGCGCTGCGTACGCAACGTCGTCCCACACAGTGCTCCCCGCCACGCACGTTCATAGAAGTCTCCGCCGCCCCCATCGCACGCGCGCATGTGTCTGTCAGACCGCATCCTCGTCGCCTCTTCTCTTTTCTATTTCCATCTGGTCTGTCATAGACTCCATCATCTCCGTCCGTCTGTCCATCCATCCACCCATCCATGTAACAGTGATTTGCATCCACACACCGACACCGTCACGACGTCCACGTACGCTTCCGAGTCTCGCACATACGTTACAGTACACATCGCTATATTCTCCGCGGTACTATACATACACAGGTCAGGTCCTTCTCGATAATATCAGCACTTTGGGTCGTCGTTGTCATCGCGTTCTCGGCTACAGGACTGCTTCTGAGTGAAATGCTTAAAGTTTGATCGTCCTGCGATTGCGTGTGCACGCTAGTCTGTTGATCTTCACGCGCTATGCAGCCTGCAGCTGTGCCAATGGCGAGTGCTTGTTCCTAGAGATCCTTTGCAAGCACCCGAATGCCCGGGAGGTACACGTTCCAGTGCTCGATCAGCTTCCGGGCTCGGTCGCTGACCTGCAGCTTCTCGGTGTTGCGGTTCGCGTCCGCAAGCTCCTTCACAGTGTGATATAACCGCGTTTTCTATGCCCACCCAAAAAGTAAGTAAGAATAAATAGAAACAAGTGTCCGTACGGCCAGTGAGACGATCGTCCGGAGGGCCACTTACCAATAACGCTTCATAGCTCAGCGCGTCCCTCCGCGCCTCGAGCTCCCTGAGCGCCCCCAGCACCGCGCCCACGCACGCCTTGACGTCCGCGCGGCCCGGGCGCGCGTCTGGCGCGCACCGCTGCACCTCCAGGAACCGGCGCAAGGCGGGCACCCAGACGTGCGCGGCGCGCTGCGGGAGCTCGGGGGAACGCCGCGCGAGCTGGTTCGCTTCGAGCGCGAGGCGGGCGCGTTCGAGGCGGGCGGTGAGTGTTGCTGTGGTGGGGTGGTGGTTTGGTGGTGGTGGTGGTGCCATTGCCAGGGAGGGGGGGAGGGGGGGGTTGCTGTGGTTAGCGTACTGCACCGGAGAAAGCGGTGGGGAGGGATGGGAAGGAGAAGGAGGGGGAAATGCTTACGAGGAGGTGGCTGGTTAGGGTCGGGGAGCCCGAGCAGGACGTACGGGACGCCGAAGCTCTCGTTCTCGTGTTGCTGCTCGTCCTCATCCTCGTCAGCGTCCACATCGATTACCTCTCTTTCTTGCACCGCTTTGGAGGACGACGCTACGGCGTTCTCTTGCTGCTGCTGTTGTTCTTGCTGTTTGTGCCGTTTTTGTCTGGCGGGGGAGTCTGAGACCAGTGCTGCATTGCTAGGGCGGCTTGAGCTCAATGTGCGATTAGCCTCCTGTAAAGACCCTTGAGTGCGTTTGGTTTGTCGAGTCTGTTGCGACCGCTGCGATGGTGGAGCAGAAGCAGGAGCAGCACTTCCTGCCCTCTGCATGAGCGCAGACACGATCATGCCATACTCTCTAGCACTCAGCGGAGTCCTGGGGCTGTTCGGACCAGTACTAGTAGACACGTCGGTCTCGCTCGCCGGGGAGTTCTCCCCGCTACTGAACCCAAAACCCGTAGGGGTAGCTGGTGTGTCGGGAGCTTGCGACCCTCGGCGAGATGACTGAGTGTCCTTGGGCAGTGTCAAGGACAAAGCGGGCGGGACAGGCAGACTCCTAACGTTCCTCGAAGTTGAAGTTGAAGCCAAAGTTGAAGTCGAGGTGCTCGCAGCAGTGGTATTCTCAGGAAGCGACGTTGGCGGCGGAAGCCTGAACACCCCGGCGATAGGCGTGCTCTGGAGGTTCGGAGCATGGCCTTGCACGCACACGACGTGCGTATTGGCGAGCTCTGCCGGGGTCTGGCCCACGCTCCCGGGAGAATGTGCGAACATCGCCTCCGGGAAGTCTTGCAGCATCAATATTGGCGCGTTTCCTAGTCGCACACAAGACAAGTTAGAATAACAGAACTGTATGTGAGCGCGATTCTCGTGCTAGATAATGGGGGTCGGTGACGTACGTACCCTCAGAGTGTGAGATCCTGCCGACGTGCACTACGCGGCAGAGGAGGCAGTTGCTGTACTGTGCTCCCGCGGGGTTGGGTGTGTACCAACTGATCGGGGCTTCATGATCATGCATAGCAAGGTTCTGGACCACATACAGTAGTAGTGAATTAGTTAGTCTGCCTGTGGACCAACGAGTTGCTGTGCTGCTCACTATGTTATGCTGTGGTGGAGGCAGATCTGATCTCGCCGGGCCCGCAGACGAGCGTCCTTGTGATTGGGACATGATTGTGCAGACGAACTGCAGCCGAGCGATTTGACCTCAAGTCCTCGTACTCGTTACATATATACGCAGGCGCGGACGAGTGGCATCACCGATTGAGCACAAATACGCCTTCCAGACCGGCGACCGCCCGCTCGTTTGAATGAGCCAGGGCCAATGGATGACCTCGATAACAAGTTGTATTTGGGCACCGTAGTGCAAACGCGCGCTCGAAGATAATCACTGAGGGAAAAGCACGCACAGCAAACAGCAAACGGCGAATCCAAATTTCATTTGTTCGCGATACATCCGTAGAGATTGCGACAAGGCGACAAGGACGCGACGATAAGCAAAGACGGAACGAGAGTCTGAAGGCGCTGCCGAAGACAAGGGCGTCACAGCCGCGAGACAAACGAGGTCATCTGCTCGCGCACCGGGTCTTATGCGCAAAGCAGGCCAAGGTCCGATGTCATAAGGGGTGGCAGTGAACATCGTAGGTCTCCTGCACCTGATCGTCGTTGGCCGGAACGCACGCGCATATGGAGCAGCACAGTTGCGGATACAGTGGCACGGTCGTTGCAGTAGCAGCGCATCCACGCCAGGTTCAGAACTCTGAACTGGTTCAGAGCATCGAGGGTCGCGGTGAACGCCGGCGCAGCGGTCGCCATAGCGCGCACCTGAAAACCGGGGCGCGCGCTGGTCGAGGCCGCCGGAGGCAATAAACAGCGACGCTGATTGGGCGGGGCGAGGTAAACTGTAAAGATTACGTAGGTACCGGAACGACTCCGGGACGAGGGGAGAACAACCGAAGGACCATATCGGTGAGCTCACTGCGAAGAATCCGGTGGTGCCACACGGAAGTGAGCGATATCCAGGGGGCAAATGAGGACGATGAACATGCGTCCGTATGTAGCGGAATTGTGGGTTCGTGGAGGATGTAGATAGCACGGAGGACGACGGGGCGCTCGGGTTTGTGTCAGAGGCACGGAGAAGTTGGTTGGCGCGAGCGTTCATCGGGGAGGATGGAGACATGATCACCGTGCACTCGCTCATTCGCTGCAAGGATGCGGCGGAGGGTTCCACGATGCAAAGCACGGGGTGTCGTGCGAGAGGAACGCCAAGTGTCGAACAGATGACTACGGAGCGGCATCATTGTGACCAAAGACGAAAACTGTGGCCGAGGGCGTCCTTGGGAGGGAAGCGAGTGGTCGAACGTGCGTGCAGCGTGGCTGGGGCGGAGAAAAGGGGATGACATAGTGATAGCAGCGTAAGTTTAGAGTGCGGTGGATGGATCCCGCGAGAGGCGCTGCGAAATCCTTTTGCGAACGAGACAAAACGGTCGGGATGGGCGGGGCCAGGCGGAAGCGTAGGGAGACAAAGGAGGCGGACGAGGAGGGGCGGGGGAGACAGGAGAGGCAAGAGGGCGGTGCTTTGTCAGCAGGAGGGTCGGTGTGGCCCACGTGCATGGGCCGGGGAGGGGAGGAGGGGCGTTGGCGGATATCGTCACTCTGCCTGTCTCTGCCTCTGCCAGTGCCAGTCTGCGCTCTCGACGGATTCTCTCCGATTCCTATCGCGCACGCTCTCGCCCGTCCAAAGCCAAAACGCTCAATTACGCGCACATCCTCACGCCCACGCCCTCTCCCTCCTCTTCCTCTTTTTCGGCCAACGTCAGATCTGCGCACGACCAACGTTCCCTCCGCTCCCGCCTATATCTACTCCCTCCTCCGACGCCCCCCCGCCCCTTCCTCCTTTTAACCCCTTTCTCCCCTCGCCCGTCCCTCCCTCCATCCTCTTCCGCATCCCCACTCGCATCTCTGCGCACCCTCCTCGTGAATGAATCCCGCCTCCGAGAGCTCACGCTCCGAGAGGCAGTCTCTTCCCTATCCCTCCTCCCCGTCATCCTCAGCCACAGTCACCGCTACCTCCACTCCCTCCGCCTCCCCCGGCCCTCGCAAGTCTCGCATATTCACCCTCCCCTCCAAACCCGCTCGCACTCACTCCCACAAGATCCACAGGAAGCGCGGCTGGAACGATGACTCCGACAGCGAGTCCGATGGCTCTGGAACTGAGACACAACCTGCGAATAACGGTCCTCCCACTCTCCGCGTCGCTTACCGCAAAGCCTTCCGCCGTGCTTCAGAGAGAGCCCTGACGATGCCGTCCCCTCGTACGTCCAAAAAATCAGAACTGTTTCATCCCGTCTCTCCTGCTCGCCCTCTTCGCGCGCCGTCCCGACGATCACCCTCCCCTCCATATTCCAGCTCTTCTTCTAGCCCTGATCGCCCCGTACCGTCCTCCTCGACCTCTGGCATCGGCCGCAAAGTCGCAGCGTCCCTCGACCTTTTCAAGGAGACCGCACCAAGTCCTACGGCTGAGAAGGATGAAGTCGAGTCTCTTGCACTAGTGAGGCCTGATTCTCCTCGCGCCAAACGAAGAGGCGGCGTACCCGTTGGAGAAGTTGGCGAGGCTCAGTTCGAGTTCGTCAAGCGGTCAGACTGGCCGGATCGCGAAACCGCAGCGGTCCGCAGAGAGAAGAGCACGACCGGCCTGGAGCGCGTTCGGACGCGCGAGAGCACCAGCTCTCTCGTCAGCCTCCGCGAGCAAGACTTCAAGAGACGTAAAGAGCGGACGTTATCGCGCCGAGATACAGTACTCAATGATCTTGTCCAGTGGCGTGCGGCGGTCCAAGCTGGTCGCGACGAAGACGGCCGGGGCCGGCCACGAGAACGAAGTGTATGGATCGAAGAATCGCCACCGCTCGATGCGGCTGCTGCCTCTCCCGGGTCTGAGTCTACAGCCTCTTCTGGCTCGACGTATCTTCAGGAGGCGCAAGCTTCTTTGTCTCCCAATCGCCCCCGCTTTCCACCCTCTCCTTCCACCCGATCACCACTTGTTGAGCACCCTCATCGCCCCCCACACCCTTCTGCCGAGCGCGCGGTCTCGCCGTTCGATCTCCATGAAGTTCCTCCACCTGCTCTCCGCGAGCCGACGCGGTCACGTTCTCCTGAGGCGCCAATCGAAAATCCGTTCACTGTTCCTCCAATAGCGCCCCATCCCAACCCATACGACTCCCCTTGGTCTACGGACGACGAATCCGCGTGGGAGACCGCCTCCGTCACTACCACGACCTCCACAACCTCTGCATCTTCTCCCTTCCCCCTTTCGCCCTCGCGGACAAGTCCTCATCCTCAGCCCCATGTCCACCATGCGAGCGATGAAGACGACGAACGTCAACAACGTGCACTGTTATCCTCGTACGACGAGATGGCGTATGGCTCCCAGAACATGAACGGCGCTGCTGACAGCGAATTCGCTGATGCTCCAGGGCTGTTTAACTTCTCACAAGAGAGCTTGCCTCATATACCTCTACGGCCGTTTAGGAACCAGGTAGGCGGGCATAGTGCGATTTACAAGTTTACAAAACGCGCCGTATGCAAGGTCTGTGTGATTGCTTCAGTATTTAACAACAAGGTACTCATGTCAAGCATCTCTGTCTTAGCCGCTTGTTTCCCGCGAGAACTTGTTCTACGAAGCCGTGGAACGCGAAGCCCCTCCCTTGCTTGAGTTCATTCCTCGCTATCTCGGAGTGATGCTCGTAAGCTACCGCAGAGTTCCCAAGAGCTCTAGCGTTTCCCCGAAGATGTCCACGGATGACGCCCCGCGATCGGCAAATGGCGCTTCGAGATTCCGTCGCCCCTTCTTCCCGAAGTCTGCCAGCGATAGTGTTCACGGCACGCACAGTAGTTCGGCGGAACAGCAAGGAGGTGACACCGACGTCGAGGAAGCAGCGGAGCTGCCCGAAGTCGCGCTCGATTACAACAGGCATATCATTCCTCAGTGGCTGTTGCGTGGTTCGCGGCACCGATCGATGTCGCATTCATTCGCGTCTGGGCGACCCATGGATCGACGCCTCGGGAGGCCGTCCCTGAGTGCGATGACGGCGTCAAGCCCCGACCTAGCTCTTACGGCGTTCCGCTCGCGCAACTTGACCTGCGGCTCCTCCTCGCGCCATCCGACGAGCAAGCTCGCGTATTCCTCCACCGCAGAAGACTCCGATAGCCGCACGCCTACGAATTCGCCGCGGCAGTCTTTCATGCCCGTGGCTCGGAGCATATCTGCGCAGGGTGCCATGTCGCCGGGGAGCTTGTACCAGAATGGCTTCTTTGGCGGGACGGGCTCGACGGTCGTCAATACGAAGTTCAAGGACCATGTCTTCAGCACGCTCCTCCGCCGGCTCTCGCGGCGGGTGTCTGGACGTGGGCCGGCGAGTACGCGGGCAGACGACGACGGAGATGTCGCGGACATTGAAGGCGACGGGACGCCGTTCAGCGACGGCGCGCACCCTTGTCAGCGCCGCAAGAAGTTGAGCAGAGTCGAGCGTCTGCGGCAGGAGGAGTGCAGCATTCTCGGGCAGCCGTTGCGCCGCGTACAAAGCGAGCGGCAGATCAGCAACCTCGGGCAGTACCCTACGCATGCGAAGCAACGCAACGACGCACCGCCTGAGGTGTTCGACTTTGAGTCCTCTCAACGGGACGCGGGTGCGTCTGCGCAGGACAGGGATGGCGAGTCGTTCTCCGCGCGTTCGTACCGTCGGAGCCGTTCGAGGTCGCATGAGCCCCAGCTATCCAGTGTCTCCGAGCCACCTTCGCTTCCGCCCCTTCCTGTACAGTCGCAGCCGCACGACCCATCGCAGTGCCGCGACGCAGATCCAGCGGTGACGCGGCAGAACCACTTCATCTTGATGGAAGACTTAACGGGCCGGCTCAAGTACTCGTGCGTCCTCGACCTCAAGATGGGCACTCGTCAGTACGGGATGGACGCAACACTCGCGAAGAAGAAGAGCCAGCGGAAGAAGTGCGAGCGGACGACGAGCAAGACTCTGGGAGTGCGCGTGTGCGGGATGCAGGTAAGTGTCATCCATGTTCTGCCCTTCCCTGCGTCGCCTTGGTCTATATATGCGGGGGACATCTGGCACTTTGTTTGCGCTTGTGGTCGCTTTCAGGGTAGGGGGCGGCGTGCGCAGTCGTTTTCGCCTCCTCCCGCGTGCCTGGTGTCAATGGGTCGGATGTTGGGTTTGATGTGTGCTGCAAATGCTCGGTTCGCTGACACAGCTTGTGTGCTTTTATCAAGGTATGGAACCACGTTACCCAGTCCTACGTCACCCAGGACAAGTACAAGGGACGCGAGGTTCGCCCGGAGGACTTCCCCGGGGTGCTCCAGTCGTTCCTGCACGACGGCGAGCGCCTGCTCGTGTACCAGATCCCCGTCATCCTGCGCAAGGTGTATGCGCTCGCGCGCATCGTCAACCGCCTCAAGGGCTACCGCTTCTACGGCTGTTCGCTGCTCATGATCTACGACGGCGACCGCGATGCGCAGGAGGCGTTCCGTGCGTCCGTGCTCGAGAACCCCTCTGCGCGGAGCAAGCGCGGCGAGTCTCTCGAGCGACGGCAGCTCGATGGCCGCGCTAGCACGGCGGAAGGTGGAGCGCAACGTCCTACCTTGCGCCGCTCGCACAGCGAGGACCTGCTCCTTGGGCCCGTGGCCGACCGCAGCAGCCGGCGCCGCAAGCGCGGCGAGGTGCAGATCCGGCTTGTCGACTTTGCGCACACGACGACGGGGCGCGACTGGCTGCCGTATCCCCCGAGCGGAGAGGTGGAGGAGGTGACGAGCGGGAAGGGCTACCAGGCGGAGGTGGACCCGGAGACGGGGCTCATCTACGCGCGCTTCCCGCCGCACTACCCCGACCAGCCCGACCGCGGGTTCTTGTTCGGGCTGATGAACCTCGCGGAGACGCTGGAGAGGATATGGAACGAGGAGCGGCTGCGGCGCATCAAGTGCTCGCGGGACGACCCCGCGGCGGTCGCGGACCAGCTCCCGCCGCTGTCGACGGACGGGAAGGAGATCTTTGAGGAGATCTTCAGGACGGAGGAGGGCGAGGAGGACCTGGGGATGATCTCTACCTGAGTCTGCTGCTGGCCCCTCCGCCCGTTCGTCGTTGCTCAACTCAATTCATGTGCACATAGTTTTTCTTGTCTCTTGCCCCTCACACATCCCCTCCCTCCTCTACTTATTCTGCACCACCGCATATCTCATCTCTCGTTTCTCATCTTTCATCTCTCGCCTCTCGTCTCTTTTCCTATCCTTAAGCCGTCGTATCGTCCTGTTCGTCTGCATTTGTTGTGCACATGCATGCATCACCAATCCCCCCAACATGAACGTTAGATCCCACTCCTTTCTTTTTCATCTTCCGACATTTCTTGCAGCGTGTACATGTATCATTCCCGCTCGGTAGGCTACGACGACGTACATATAATGTGTCTTCCTCCGTCTCTTTCCGTATATTCTTCTCAATCGCTTCTCTCTATGGTCAGGTTTGTGTCTCGGATGTCCCATGTTAGGATTAGAGCCTCGACTTAGACTTTTCCTTTCAATATTATCGTTATCTCACCACCAAATAACCATGCACTTGGCGTATGTCGGTGGGTGAACCGCAGCATCATGGCGATGCTCAGCCTGTTGAGAGGGTGAGGCATGTCGCCGGGTCGTTCCGAGTGACACGCAGATTCGGGCAGGGCGCAACCGCACCAACGTCGTATCCGCGACTAGCAATGGAATTATATGATACGGGTACTGCTGCTGGAGGGTGGTACGACAGGGGAAAGCGTGCGCGCGGCGTCTCTATGCGTCCTGTACGTATTTTTCACGGATGTCCTTCCACTGCTTCTGCAAGGGGGGTCGTCAGTACCCTCTCGTTCGACGACATGGCGGATGGGATGTGCGACGTACCCCCTTGTTCCATGTGTCCCAGATGTGCGAGATGCCGAGGTCGAAGCCGATGCTGAACGCGAACGCACCGGCGAAGATGGTCGGCACGAACACACCTGCGCGCGGTGGAGGAAGGGGAAGGGATTGGTGAGTATATGACGTTCGGAGACCCGCACCGTCGTTGTGGGGAATACTCACTGTTGCGCTTGACAAGAGCGTTGTAGAAGGTGTTTGCCAGCTATTCAGTACATTAGCAGTCAGAATACGGCGTGTGGGGGAGGGCGTGGGCGGCAGGAGCACTCACAGACATGGCTGGTGGTCGTCGAGTCGGTGTTCGTGGTGAATCGGGAGAGTCGGGATAGACGCTCGAGTCTCTCACCGGGCGGAGTTTGGAATGTGTGCAGAGGCGCCCATAGGTGGCCAGTGCCTTTTCGCGCGTTTGGCAAGCCAAAGTCTAGCTCAAGTCCGAGTACAGTGCTAGCTCGCGCCTGTTCTCTCCGTGTCACCACTGCTCTCGAGGTCTCGCTGCCGCTGTTGGGCACGCCTTTGCCATGTCGTTTCTTAGAGCTCTTCCTACACTCAGGTCAACAGTGACACACCGTGCATGGACCGCTTCGTTCTCCTCGTCTGCCCCGGCATGTGCTAGCGCGAGCTCTTCCTCACAACCACCAGAACTCACAGAGTTCCTCGAGTCCTCGTCAACTACTGTGCCGGAGACGGACATTTCGAGCGCGGATATCCCTCCGGCCCAAGCCGCTTTAGAGACCACGATTGTCGACGACGGTCCCCCTCAAGCCCCGGCGGACAGCTATCCCGCGAACCCTGCCAGCGCCGCCAATAGGATAGCCAAGGCGGAGGTCGGCCAGACGAAGGCCCTGTACGCGGTATCGGTGAAGGCGACGCGGAACAACACGATCGTCACGTTCGCGCGGCCGAACGGGAACCAGCTCCTCACGCTCACGGGCGGGAAGCTCGGGTTCAAGAAGAGCAACCGGAACGGGTACGAGGCGGGGTACCAGTGCGCGGTGGGCATCATCGCGGCGATGGAGGCGGAGATGCAGAAGACGGACTTTGAGTGGCAGCTGTTCCTCAAGGGCTTCGGCGCGGGGCGGGAGGCGATGCTCACCGCGGTCACGACGTCGGTCGGGGCGAACGTTAAGGACAGGCTGAAGCGGGTGACGGACAGGACGCCTATCAAGATTGGTGGTACGAGGGGCCAGAAGACGAGGCGAATTTAGAGGCGTACAATGTAAGCTCGTTTCTACACGTACGATATTGATACTTAGGCTGAATGTTGCTGTTCGTAGGCACTGTGATCTTTGTGCTGCAACGCACAGTGCGTGTAGGCACCCTGTGCGACAGTATTTCCCGCCTTACCTGTATGCAGGGACTAGGCCTTGTCATCGCGCGGAAAAACGCTGTTTGTCTGTCCCAGGTGGAAGCCGATTCATACTGTCACCACCTACTATTATAATGAATGGACTAATGGAGCAACCCATAGCGCTGCTGCCTGGACAGTAGATGGCGGATGTGCCCAAGTTGAATGTCGTGCTTATGCAGCCTAGCCGCAACCGTTGCAAGGAATTCCGACCGGCTTTCGTATCTCGCGGTCGGGACTGCGCTCGTAGCTTGCGTCTTGATTCCGGCAGGGGGCGCCTGTTTGCACGCTGCGGCACAATTTGACGCCCACGCGTACGATCGGCACGAGGGCGAGGCGCCTCCATTAATGATTACTTCAGTCCTCTCCCCGCCTCCTCCATCACCTCTTTCTTTCTCTCTGCCATCGTCTTCGTCTCTCGCTCTCTCACGTTGACTTCCTCAGTTCTTAGACCACTCCTTGCACGCCATAGGCTCGCCAAGCTGACGCTGATGAGCGATAGTGCTTCCTCCCTGGCAGATTCCATACCCCATCTCCCTCCGGCGAGAGAGGTTCCTTCGACGTTCATTGCCAGTGCCAAGAGCTGGTAAGTAAACACACAGCTTGCCATAACCCGAGGTCCAACTCTTTGCTCTGCTCAGGTGGTCCGCAGGAGAGAAAAGTGCTGCTGCCAGTGAAGAACGATTACTAAGGTGCGTCCGGCCACACTTCCGCTTCAATGACGCTTATTCAAAGTCGCCGTAGGAAGCTTCCGTACTTCCGCCCTGCGGGCTCCCCACCAGCCACTCCAGACAATGCAACTCCGGTCACTGCCCAAAGCTCCCGCGTCGTGCTCGACGATCCCAGACATTATCTCAACACATTCTCGATAACCGCTACTTCTCCATCCCCCGAAGCTCCGGCCCCTGCGGTTGTACTTCACGGCTATGGCGCCGGGCTCGGTTTCTTCTTCCAAAACTTCCCTGCGCTAGGAAAGTGGGCTGGTAAACGTGGCACCTCCGTGTATGCGGTCGACTGGCTCGGTATGGGCCGCTCTGCGCGCGTTCCGTTTCACGTCAAGGCTAAGCGAGAAGACATTGACGGGCGCGTGCGCGAAGCCGAGTCGTTCTTCATTGACTCGCTCGAGCAATGGCGGCGCAAGATGGGCCTTGAGACCATGACGCTGGTTGGCCACTCGCTAGGAGGTTACTTGAGCATTGCATACGCGTTGCGTTATCCCACGCGTGTCAACAAGCTTATCCTTCTGTCCCCGGCTGGCATCCCTCGGGACCCGAACAGCACCGTACCCTCTCGCGAGTTGACAGACCCGCAGACAACGGGCGCGACGGACCATGACCACCCAGAGCCGGCCGACTCTAAGCGTGTTGAGGATCTCAGGTCCAGTCAGCAGGAAGCACAGCGGCAGGAGTCAAGAAGCCGCAAGGTGCTTACGTATCTGTGGGAGCAAGGCTGGAGCCCGTTCCAAGTCGTGCGGTCCACGCTGTTCTGGGGACCCTTGCTAATTGGCAAATACGCGACAAGACGGTTTATCGGCCTCGACGAGGAAGATACCCGTGCCATGAACGAATACATTATGAACATCACACTCGCCAAGGGTTCTGGCGAATACTGTATATGTGAGTGTAGAGTTGTGTAGGATATGCGATGGTACATGTGCTGACCCTCAACTACGCTAGCACACTTGCTCGCTCCGGGTGCACATGCTAGAAGACCAATGGTAGACCGAATATCCGCGTTGAAGATACCTGTCACTTTTGTTTGTGCGTACGATTCAGGTTGTATAATTTTTACTCCGACGCTGAGCTTTTCGACACAGATGGCGACCATGACTGGATGGACCCAGAAGGTGGCAAGGAATCCGTAGAGCGCCTACGCCAAGCTGGCAACGGCTTGGGTAGGATGTACATGATTCCCCATGCCGGTCACCATGGTACGTAACCTCACACTTTTCAGTTTCAACCTCATTAGAGTTGACACGTTCTCTTGCAGTTTATTTGGACAACCCCAAGGCGATGAACGACCTACTGATCAAGGAGCTCGATCGTCCTGCTGGGTCCGGCCGCACCCCATACTCGGCGTAGACGATATTTCTCTCTGGGCATGACATTATGTATAGAGTCAACGGTAATCAACCGTCGCACGCTCTCTGTATCTACACTTCGGGACTGTAACTTGTGCACTCATATGGACACCCTATAGTAGCAACGCAGGCTGTCAGCGTATAATCTATTGCAAGTGACTTCACAACGACATCACAAATAGAATTCAAAGAATATGAATGATTTTGCTAGTGCGTACAACGTGCTTGTGCGAGCCTATTCCTAGGAGCCTGTGAGCAGCACCTTCAGCCTGCAGAAGCTTGCTACGACCCATCACGCTGGCGTAAATATGTCTCCTGAGCATCAGGCTTGGTAGAATGCTTCGTCGTCTCGTCACTCGCAAAGTGCTGAAGCCTCGATGCACACCACAGTCCGGACGGCGAAGCCAGAGAAGGTGCAAGAGCGAATCCATGTATTGGCGGTCTATCGAGAACATGTACTGTACTCTATGCGTGTTGCGATAGCACTACATATGCGACTACTACATTACCCGTATGTCCACAATGCAAGACGTCCCTGACCTCGATCCATCCATGAACCAAAAGCTTGAAGTTATAACATGTTCTAAACCCGAGCCCTCTGGCTCGCACGTGCGACGAGGATGCTCCCCGCCCCCGTCGCGAGCGCGCACGACCCAACGAAGATCTCGACAGCGCCGTAGCCCTCCCGGCCAAACACGCCACCAATTGTTGCGCCCTTGCCCGCCTCGAGCAGGACGCCGGAAATGATGGGCCCGATAATGGCGGAGATGCCCTTGAAGATCGCGGTGCTCGCGAGCGCGAGCCCTGCGTACTCGGGCTTGCCCCGTGCACAGTCGGATGCAGCTCGCGGCCATGTTGACGAGAAGCCGCCGCTCTGTGATACGTGCGTGTGTTAGCGAGCTCTAAGCGTAGTGAGGTGGCGGTAGATGAGGACTCACCAATGCGCCGAAGATGACTGCGAAGAAGTAGAGCTGCGTGGCTGCGTTGGCTAGACCCCAGAGGAGGAAAGCGCCGGTCCCGCTGCCGAGGGCACTCGCGAGCATGACCCATGGGTATGGGAAGATGTCGCTAAGATGTCCGAGGACGATCTGGCCTACGACGGCGGAGGAGTTGAATACGGAGAGGACAATTGTCGCCGTCAGAGGTGATGACAGCGCCCGAGTGAAGCTTGCAATGTAAAGAGAGACGGGGAAGTATGAAAGGCCTTGCAAGAGGGTCGTCAACGACTAGGGACATCCGTCAAGTAAGCACATCTGATCTTGTCTCGGCATATACCTGAAAGTAAACTTACCACGCTCCAGAAAATCGGGTTCCTCAAGAACCCAAGCTGCGGAGGAATGAAACGGGGGCGCCGCTGGTTCCCGGTGAACTTCGGGACAGGAAGACGGGGACGCATGCCCAGCAAAGCTAGGCCAGCGCACAGCGTTGAGCCAATAGCCCATATGCGGAGCGTCCATGGGAGACCCAGCTTGTCAAGCATGACGTTCAATATGAAGGGGAATGCGAAGCCTGTGTAACACATAAGCTATTTAGCCTCAAAGAACAGAACCGGAATGAAGGGGCGTACCTCCGACACCACCCCCCGCGAAGATGATGCCTCCGGCGAGGCCTTTGCGTTCTGAGAACCATTCACTCAGGAGCTTGATCACGGGGACGTATAACAGCCCGCCGCTGATCCCGAACCCAACACCTTGTAGCAAGATGAGCTGCCACACCTTCATGTAACGGCCGCGTTGAGCAAATGGAAGACAACGAAGGACAAACGCAATATGACTCCTACCTGATTGGCAAAGCTGGCGCAGAAGATGGACAAGAAGTAGAGGGCCAGGCCACCCCACATGCCCAACTTTAGATACTCTGGGTATCGTCCAAAGGTAAGGAAAAATACCAATGCCTAAAGAAATTCTTGGTGAGCGCTGTTCGGATAGCCAGTGCGAGTTGTGTACTCACTTCACAATACTGCAGCGCTATTGCGATGGTGCCAACGGAGGCGATTGCTACACTCGACGACTTGTTGAATGGCGGGTGTGTCGTATAGTAATCTGAAGATGCAGTGGTTACTCATACAGCACTTGAGCACTCTACAAAAGATAGGCTACCTTGGAAGATACCGTAACTGCAATGAATTTGTTCAGCTACCCATCCGGCAATTCAGATCACAAAGAAAGCCGTACCTGAAGCAAAATCCCCAAATCGTCATCTCGAGCAAGAACGCGGAGAAGCAGAACGTCCACGCGCGGACGCCCCGATCCATGGGCGCAAGCTCTTGCACGGTGACACCATCGTCAAGAGCGGCTTGTAGTGCTGCCTGCGACGACTGCGCCGAATATGGTGTTGGTGTTTGCACGCCCGTAGGCGTTTGCTGTCCTGAATTCGGCTGGACGATCGAGAGTTCGTACTCGTCGTCTAGAGGTGGATGGATGGTCGGGTTCATACCGGTGCAATACCCTGACGGTCAATCTATGTACTTCTGGTGCCTGGAGGCTAGCGGCGCAGGACGTGCCACTGGTAGGAAAACGCGGAGGAGGGGAAATGGTGCTGCTACTGGAGAAAAAATCGCGATCTACAGACGCGCTCTTATGTTTTTCTGCGGCCTCGGTTCGGCCATGAGCGCAGCGGGCGGATCGATCTTGTTCGTCATCTTGGTGCCAGGCAGGTGATGTCTGGAGAGACCAGTGAGTCGAGTATTTGTCTCCCGCCCACCTCAAGTTCTCGCGGATGACGTCCGCTGCAGTCGTCTCTTATACAACTTGCCTTGCTGTTGCCTCATAACTACGTTCAATCAACTAGATGGTTATTGAGCACTTAGTCTACCTGCGCATAGGGATTACCTCTTGAGCTGAGCTGCCTCGCCGGATCATCGCGTAGGACGAGCGGAAGAGTTGTAGGCGCGCCGGATCTTGGCGCTCGTCACCGCCAGGAACATTTCCTAGCAAATTCTTTTCTCCGCCAGAACACTCCCCGCCCGTCGCTCGATCGACCGGTCAATTCCAGACCGGCACAAGATCCGTGAGCGGTGCATGCTGCTTGTTGCACAATGCGGCGAGTTAACACTTGACTGTCGAGTGCACGAGATACAAATGCGGTGAACTTAGAGTCGACTGTACAGTAATGCGCATAGGGGTATGCAAGACTTCCGTCTATTTTACACATGCAAATGTTTCATCTGCGAGCAGCGCCGGAACATCCGAAACGTCTGGTCGAGCATATGTGCATTTTGAGCGCGACGGGCTCAACGTTCAGAGCTTCTTGAGCACCGCGTTGAGCACCTCGTCCGTGCTGCTCTTCCCGCCCAAGTCAGGAGTGAGCACCTGGCCCTCCCGAACGACCTGGTCCACCGCACGGTCGATACGGTCAGCACCGCTGGTGTATCCCATGTGGCGGATCATAAGGGCTGCAGAACGGATGGCTGCGATAGGGTTGGCAATACCCTTGCCCTCGATATCGGGTGCAGATCCGTGTACACTGTGGCCGATATTAGCGCTAGTCAGAGTGAGTGGTCGTTAATACGTACGGCTCGCCCATGACGAACTTGTCGCCAGCGTTGACTGAAGGCACGAGACCGAGAGAGCCAACAAGAGCGGCAGCAGCATCAGAGATGATGTCGCCATAGAGGTTAGGTGCTACCATGACGTCGTAGATCCTGGTCAATTATATCAGACATGCTCCCGTACTCATTTGGCAGGGGAGACCTACTGAGGTTCCCGGAACAGGCTGAACAATCACTCCGTTAGCAACTGTCGAGATAGAGAGGGTTTCTTGTGCTTACCGGTAGACGGCGCTGTCGACGATCTGCTCCTCCAGCTTCACGTCATCGTAGCGACCATTGGAGTCGGCGGGGACTTGACGGATAGTCTCCCTGAAGAGACCGTCCGTGACCGAGAGGACGTTGGACTTGTGGATGATCGTGACTTGCTGAGTTCACGGAACAAGCTCAGTACTTCGATGTCGACTACCAGAAGGAGGGAAGGGGGCCGTACCTTGCGTGGGCGACCGAGAGCGATCTCGAAAGCCATCTTACCGATTCTGCGCGACGCACGCTCGGTGATGAGACGCGTCGCACGCGCCTCCTTACCGTTTTCTGTGGGTACAAGCTGCTCCTGCTTCACATACTGATCCCAGGCTGAGGTGTGAGCTCCAGCGTACACATTAGACAGAATTTACTATATTCTCACCAAACACTCAGTGTTTTCCCGGACGACAACCAAGTCAACCGCGGGCTTCTCCTCAGGGTTGGCCGCAACCTAACTCTTGTCAGCCTAATGCACACGGAGCTCTGTCTGAAGGACATTACGAACAGAGATTACCGGGCGGACGTTGGCATACAAGTCGAGCTCCTTGCGGAGCGCGACAATGGGGGAAGAGTAGCCGGTCACTCTCCGGGATGGTGAGCTGAGCAGAGAGACAGAGAAGACGTTAGTCGTTCCCACATGGCGCTGAATCTGGCAAGAGTACGACATACCTCACAGCACCGAAGAGAGCACCATCACATTCCCGCAGCGCCCTGCACAGAGGGACATTTATTGGTCAGGCGGAGGTGCGAATCGCACCAAAAACCGAGGTGACTCACTCTACCGTCTCCTCAGGCAACGCCGTACCACTCCGTACGAAGACTTCCCACCCCGCGAGAAGGGGAACGAACTCAGGTTTCGGGATGTCCGAGCCAATCGCCTCGAGCACCCTGCGAGCAGCAGGGATGACCTCCTTGCCGATACCATCTGCAGGGATAAGGCCAATCTTGAGCGATTGGCGGGCGGCAGTGGCCATCCGGCGAATGGGCGTGCGGAACATTTTGGATTATATGTTTCTGAACGGAACGAACAGTCGTACCAGACGCAGAGAGACGACCAGAGAGAGCAAGAAGGAAACCACGAGTGGGCTGCGTGAGCTGAGCACTGAGGGCAGAACACTCCACCACGCTTCGCCGCGGACGAAATTCGCGGAAATAGCTTTCCTCGACGCGTGACTCACGCGATCACGTGTATCGTGGACGTACCATACGCGAAAGCTCGACGCGTCGTATGCCTCAGAAGGCGGGATTATTGCTTCGGTGCTGCCAGGAGTTTATCTCAGGCTAGAAAAGAAACCCCTCATAGACTAGGATTTTAGACCGGGCAAAAACCGTTCGAGCTGCCATACGCCTACGAAGCTTTGTATGGGAAGTTTCGTCGTCCTTCATGAAGCATGGTTATACTACATCCTTTTGATACATGATCCAGCAGCCGCACTGGGATCTAAAGGTACACGTGAAGGACCGCGGATACATGCATTGTGTCCTTCGTACTCGTCTTTCGGGAGCGACTGAATGTTCATGAAGACTGGGCACCACCCGCGGCAACCTGAGTCATCTTTGCCTCGAGAGATGGGGTGATCATCATGTTTTGTTCCACGATAGAGAACCAGCCCCTTTCACACATCTGCAGATGTTCCGTGTCCCTATCCAACAGTCAGTACACTAACGTAACATATTCCACCGCAGATGCGCCCTCACCGTTTCATACACGCCTGGGAGCAGTACCGCGTTTGCTTGCAAGCACCTGTCGCGCATCGTGGGCCCTCCGCCGGCTTCTCGCAGCCGCGTCGCGAGCAGTAGCTCGTGCCCCGGGCCTTCGATCCAAGAAGGGCGAGCATCTCCGACGCGCTCTGCCGCCACAGCGGGTTTTGTGGGTTCAGAGCGTCGCCTGACAGAAAGTTCGCGTGATTGCGCATGTACTGCCCCTCCGAGGAATTGTCGCCGTGCGCTAGCCCGGCCTTGAAGATCTTCCACACTGCGCCCGTGCGGGGAAGCTGGGCCCGGAGGGCCGCGCGTGTCTTCGTGCTGAGTTTGGGGAATGTGCCGTCGATGGTGGTCATGATGAGGGTGACGGCCACTGCCCTGATATGTGAGCGCAGCACCATATCAAGAGGGAATAACGTACTTTGCCCCTCGACATCCTCAATGATCCAGTCCATCGCCTCGTCGAGCGCGTCGAAGAGTCCGCCAGCAACCCAGCCGTAGATCAGTGCGTCAACAAATTCTGCATGAGCTCGGTTCGTGTAGTACATAGGTGCCGTGTACAGCTTCAGCACACGAATTATAATAGCTCGATCTTCGCTCTTCTGCGCCCGGATGGACCGACGCACAATCGGCGGAAGCGCAGCCCAGAACCGGTCGGCCTTGCATACCGCGCGGGGAAACTGAGGAAGCTCTTTCTCCGCAATTTCCCAGAACGTGTCGAACAGCTCCACTTCCTGACGGACGGCCGTCAGAGGCAGCCTGGTGTTGGAGAAGTGGTTTGCGAAAGCGGTGACAACAATGTCAGCGGCCTGTGCAGGTGTACGCTTCTTCTGCGCTGCGGAGTCCTTGCTTGCGCCAAGCATCATGCGAGACAGGATCGTCTTGCTGGCTGGCGGCGGATGGGTGGCGAGGTAGCGCTTCCAGGGAGAGGTCAGCTTGGGCCTGAGTAGCGATAGGAACATGCTGTTGTTCAAAACTATATCCTCCTGGGCGGTAGCGTGCACCCAGTTCCGAAAGCAGACAGCGAAGGTCAAGTCCTCGGGTTTGAATATCACCCTATGCATTTGTGTGGTCAGCAACATAACGCGTCGAGCCGATGATTGCGCAATGCATACTCCAGGAATGAAGGATCAACGGTACTCAGACGCAGTACAATCTGAGCAACAATGGCACGCTCAAACGAGGCATCTGAGTCTTTGTCGAGGCTATTACAGGGTTCTGACCAGATCTAGAGGGTGCTGCTGTAGCTTGTGCATCAGCTGAGATGCATATACACACCCTCTGCACAACCGTCGACCAGTTCTGTTTGATATCCTCGATCATCTTCTCTTCCATTTTGGTAGGAGGTATTGTGCAATTGAGGGCGGCGGTACAGATTATAGCCAACGGCTCGTACCATGGAGAAGGCAGCTGCGTGCCAATTTCGATGCATGATCAGCACAAGAAAGACGTCAATATACTATGAGAGCGCACCTCTTTGCTATGCGCTTTCTTCTGCTCCTCAGTGATGTTCTGCGCGGCACTGCCGTCCATGTATGCTACGCGAAATGTAGTCGCGCATTTACATCTGCAATTGCGTGAGCACACATATATTGTAGTAGCGCTGCCGCGCCGAATGCGTGTGCCACTCGAACTTTGACTCACAATGCGACAAATAGCCCAGCATCGACGAGGCTCTTCCAGGTAGCACTCTTTGGTGTGTCAGATAGCTTCTTGAGGTTCTCGATGATATGGGACGCGTCCCACGCCGTATCCCCGTCGATAGTCTCCGTAGCAAAGCCCGTCGAAGTCAAGACGCGAATGGCACGGCGCGGATCAGACTTGATGATGCCTTCCCAGCGCGCGGTGCGCTCCTTCTGTTGGTTCATGAAGTCTTGCAGGTTCTCGTATGAGTATTCCATCGCGTTCTGTGCGCGACCAAAGGCGGGGCGCGGGTGTGGGTGTGGGTTGTAGGGAGGCGCGGCGGGACACTCGACAGGAACGCGTTCATATACGATCCACTAGACATGGCGTTAGCGCTGATCGACGCGTGGATCTCGCCCGAATCCATCCCGCACTCTAGGTTACGTGACATGGGTCGAATTTGTGGGGTTCTTATCTGGCCGCAAGTGGGTGCCAGGGTGCTGTATTTGATGTGTGCAATCACGTGGAACCCTGTTGGTAGCAGCTGCGAGGCCAGAAGAGGTAGGATGGAGCAGCGGTGTAGGTTTGAGAGGCTCCAGCAAGGTGACAGAGAATTAGTCGGGATAGCAAGGTCTATCCACATACTAACATTCGCCAAGGCGGCGGGAGTCGTCATGTCTCTGGCCGCATTGTTATGCAGGGGGGAAGATACTCATACATACACTCCCGATACCTTACATGCGGTGATCATATTACAAAGCCCATGAGTCGTACAACGAAACTCAACACTGCCAACAACATCCAGCTGAACCACGTCATCGATGTGTCGAGAGCTGCGACGTCCATAGCGTCTACGTCCTCACCGCGCGTACTTTGCTCAATGATCATGAACCAGTTCCTGCTGCACATCTCTATATGCTCCTTATCTCTGTGAGTCAATAGTCAGCGTCCGCACCCAGCATATATAGCCCAACTCAAGACTCACCGCCGCAGACACCATTCGGAGCAATACCGCGTACGCCTGCAGCAACCTGTCGCGCACATCGGGCCCGTCGCCACCCTCGCGCAGCCACGACGCGAGCAGAACTTCGAGCCACGAACCTTCCACCCGAGCGAGGCGAGCGTCTCCCACGCGCCCTGCCTCCACAACGGATTGTACGGGTTCTGTATGGCACGGCCTGAGGAGAAGCTCGCGCAGTCGCGCAGGTACTGCCCCTCATTTGAGTTATCCCCGCGCAGCAGTCCAAACTTCACGATTCTCCACACCGTACCCGTGCGAGGCAGCTGAGCCCGGAGCGCGGCGCGCGTATTCGCGCTCAGCTTCGAATATACACCAGTGATAGTGGTCATGATGAGCGCGACGGCCACTGCCATGAGGTGTGAGCGCAGCACAAAATCGAGTTGGAATTGAACGTACTAGGCCCTTCGGCCTGCTCGAGAATGGCGTCCATCGTCTCGTCCAGTACGTCAAAAAGTCCGCCAGAAACCCAGCCATAGATCATCGCGTCGGCGAGCTCGGCTTCAGCTTCGTTCGTATAGTACATCGTCTGCGCGTAAAGCTTCAGCGCATTCACGCCGACGGCTCTATCTGCATGCTGCCGCGCGCGAAGGCACCGGCGCACAACTGGAGGGATCGCAGCCCAGAAGCGGTGGGCCTCGCAGACAGCTCGAGGAAACTCGGGGAACTCCGTTTCCGCGAGCGCCCAGATCGCCTTGAACAGCTCAACTTCCTGGCCCACGACTGCCGGAGACAGTCTGTCAATGGCGAAGTGGTTGGCGAACGCGGTGACAACAGTTTCGGCGGCCTGTGCAGGTGTACGTGTCTCCTGCGCTCCGATTTCTTCGCTTGCGCCAACCAACATGCGAGACAGGATCACCTGGCTTGCTGGAGGCGGGTGGGTGGCGAGGTAGCGCTTCCAGGGAGATGCAAGTTCTGGGTTGAGCAGCGTCATGAATAAGGTATTGTTCAGGACTAAATCCTCCTGAACTACCGCGTGAAGCCAAAAGCGGAAGCAGACAGCGAACGTCAAGTCTTCTGGCTTGAATATAACTCTGGAAAATCCTGCGGTCAGCAGAGTGATGGGTTGTGCTTATGGTATGTTCGACGCGTACTGGAGGAAGGAAGGATTTAGCGTGCTTAGTTGGAGCACTATCTGAGCAACAATAGCGCGTTCAAACGCGACGCTCGCGTCGTTGTCGAGGCTCTTGCCCGGGTCGGACCAGATCTGGAGGAGCCGCTGTAGCTCGTGAAACTTGATAAAGAGAGGCACTAACACATACCCGCTGTACGACCGCTGACCAGTTCTCCTTGATCTCTTCGATCATCGTCCTTTCTGTCTTCGTAGGCCGCACGGGGCCCTTGAGGGCGGCGGTGCAGATGATGGCCAATGGTTCGTACCATGGAGAAGGAAACTGGATAATTCGAGTCAATCAGTATGGAAGATGACATGTCGGAATTGGTAGGTTGCATGGCAGATACATACTGCTTTCATGTGCGCCTTCTTCTGTTCCTCAGTGAGCTCTGGCACCGCACTGCCAGTCATGAACGACACGCGGAAGTGGATTGCACATCTACACCTGCATGGGCGTGAGTAAGTACCAGCCCTCAGTGTGTTCAGCCGCGCGATATGAGTTGCCGTCTAAAAGCTTACAATGCAGCAAAGAGCCTGGCCTCCACCAGCTTCTTCCAGACGGGGCTCTTCGGCGTGTGAGACAGTGTCTTGAGGTTCTCGATGATGTACGGTGCATCCCACGCCGTGTCTCCATCGATGGTTTCCGTAGCATGTCCCGTAGATGCCAGGACGCGGACTGCGCGCCGCGGATCGGTCTTGAGGATGCCTTCCCACCGCGAAGCACCTTGATCGTGCTGGTCCATAATCTCCTGTATCCTTCGGTCGACGCGTCTCATGATGGCCTATCTGCGAGTGATGGTGAGGCAAAGTGGGCTGTGGACGAGCGTAGCTCGGGTGCGAGGAGACAAAGAGGATCAGTGGCACACGGAGCTTTACATACCTTTGGGCCGCATGGCGTTAGTGCTGATGCAGGCGAGGTTCCGACCTAGATCCACCTACGGGCAACATCTTGACCCAGCAGCATGATCAAGTTACATAACATGGTCGCCGCCGCAAATGGCGGCCATGGACCTGCACAGCGATCAGAGCGACATTGTCTTCGCGATCACGTGAGTTTCCATCACGGAATGCACACGCTGAGTCGCCGCGGGCTTTTGAGAAAGAACAGAAAGCACGCCGATAGGCAGCTCGGTGCGCTTGGAGATGTCCAGTGCCCAGTGCCCTTTGTGCCAAGACGGTTCCCAGAGGGCTTACGTGCATGAGCATGGTGAAAGTCGGGAGCACATCTCTATCCAAGATCGTGGTCAGTGTACTATGGCAGTGGACGACGCTGTTCGTATTTGTTGGTGGTGCCAGCCTCTTGGATGCATTTCGTGCGGATACTCGAGATGGAACAGCTTGAAAAAAAGCGATTACGTTGGGAGGGTGAAGAAGAGAGATACATTACAGCACTGGACCGAGTCGGAATCTCTCAAGCCACGGTCACCGCAGTGCTCGGTTGGTCCGACGAGCGCAGCTGCTCAATAGCCTCCCGCAAATTCTTGATGATGCTAGGTACCTCCGGCTCCGGCTCGTCCTCTACAGAACCCTCGCCGTCTTTCTTCTCCTTGTGCATGTCCGCCAGCACGTCGATGACCTCCTTGGGCGTGTTTCCCGACTCGCGCATGCGTTGGAGCAACTCCTCCGGTGTCGAAACTACCAGACCCTCAGGCTGGGGCGCGACACCGTCCCCGATGATTGCATCGAGCTCCTCTTTCTTGTGCCTCAAGTGTCCACCCATGAGAGTGAGGAAACGCGTCCACGGGCAAATGAGCTGATGTTCGTCATCCCTGCATGCATCATGGATTTGAGTACCGAGAAGATGCCACGAGAAAATGGGCATGGGACGGTCACCCACTTCCGTATACACTCCGCACCACAAAACAGGGAAACGCCGCAATGGGTACATCCTCCAGTATACGCCGGATTTTCACAGCCGCGTCGGGTGCAGCTGTACCGCCATGGCCGCATCGTATGCGTGATCCGGTGGAGAACCTGCCACGGAGCGAGCGCCCAAACAGGATGACGAGGATCGCCCTTGTCCATCGGAGCTTGCTCAATGATCTTCTCCGCGCCAGAGAATGTCATGATGAACAAATCCAAGTCCGGGTTCCCCTTGGTGGCGAGGAGGATCAGCCCGAACAAGGTAACAGGGCGCGGAAGTTCTGACTTGAGCTTCTTGCGGGTCTTGGGACTCAGCTTTGCCAAGTTGTCGTCCAAGGTCGCGAGGAGCAACGACATGTGCACTGTACGAAGCGCACCGAATAAGGATGAGGACGTCATCCCGATGTACGATAGGATGCTTACCTGGGCCACTGAGACTATGGATAATGGTGGCGATGGCGGCATCGAGTGCGTCGAACAGACCGCCGGCTAACCAGCTATTGACCAACGTATCGATACAGCCCTGCTGTTCGGCAACCCGTGCAATGTCGGTGTACAGGGACAATACCTGCAGCGCGATGCTCTGCGGAGGGGGCCCTTCGGTCGCCGTGAGGTCTGGGTTTCCATTCCGCTTCACGACGTCGGCAAGGGCTGACCACAACGCCTCCGAACGGAAGACAGCACGATAGAGAGGTGCGTATGTATCCGCAGCCGCGAATAATCCGATGAACAAGATTAACTCTTCCATCAGATAGCGACCCGAGAGTCGGCGGAAGTGGTTCGCGAAGACCGATACGATGAACTCCGCTGCTTGGTTGGGGGTGCGCTTCTTCCTCTCGGTGCCTCGCGACGAACCCAGCAGGATCCGTGGAAGTAAGGCGCGGAGCTCCGGCGGTGGATGCTCCTTGAAATACTCCTCCCAATGTTTAGGCATACCCGTACCGAGTAGTGAAGAGATGAGGGACCCATTGGCCATCGCGTCGTACGTGTCGGTGGAGTATAACCAGTAACGGAACGCGACGGCTAGGGTCAGATCTGAGGGCTTCATTATCACGCTGCAGAGAAAGATTCAGATGCAAGCACAGTAAACATACGATCGCTGTGCGTACTCGAGGAACGTCGGATCGACGAAAGAGATGCGGTGAGTTATCTGCGCGACGATGACACGCTCTCGCATCCGCCTAGGGTCGCTGCCTGGCTCAAGTGTCAGGGAGGGGTCTGACCAGATCTACTGGATAGGTGAGCCAGAGCTTGCGGAAGTAAATCATGGCCCGCACGCGCTGCATCATTGTGGGCCAGTTCTTCTTCAACTCTTCGATCATTTTCTGCTCTGTGGACGTGGGAGGTACAGCGCAGGAAACGGCAGCATTGCACAGAACCTCTAATGCCGGCGTGTAGGGGCCAGGAGCCTATCCTCAGCGACATGTCTTAGCACAGATTGATGCATGGAAGAGTTACAATGGCCCACGTTGTCTCTCGCGTAGTCCATGGCCTCTTGGGAAAGCTCAGCTACACCGTGGTCGTTCATGAGCATGTACGCCTTCGTGATGAGTTGTTCGGCGTTGATCGCCCACTTGCACCTATGTAAATATGTGATGAATATTTGAACCAGACCAGTAACTTGTACAGTATAAACGGGCTCACAGTGAGGTCACGATTCCGGCCTCGACCAAGCCTTTCCATGTTTTCTCGGTGGACGCCTTCGCAACAGGCAAGAGGTTGTCGAAGATGAGAGGGATGTCGTCGAATGTATCACCCTCAACGGTCTCGCCTCTGGGCGATGTCAGAGTCAAAACGCGGCATACGCGACGGGGGTCGCTCTTGATCAAGTCCACCCATTTCTGGTTAATTGCCTGGAGATGTCGGGGATAGTCCGGCACAGACAAGACGGGTTTTTTGGGCGGCATGGATAGTGTCGTTGAGCGCGGGTGGTGTGTCTACGGGGGAATCCTGATCCTCTGCGATAGCAGAAGGCGGACTGTGCCGATAGAAGGGGCTGTGGTAACGGCAGGCAGGCAATGAGGTGGTATGGTCTTAAGGTTCTTCTGGGGTGCCAGGCTCGTCGCGACGCCGCGTGCCATTCAGCCACCGGCAAGCTACAGATATTAGCACGATCACGTGGCCCCTAGACGCGTCGTGGTCCGCCACCGCAGCCTGAGGGTTGGTGCAATTCCTCCTCCGACAGGCGCGTCAATCACTCTACTTTGTCTTTGTCAATCTTCTATGGCTTGCGGAAATGTTGTACCAGACCCCAGCCTTGTGGATCGTACCAATGTCTCTTCTCCAGAGTCCCGCTTGTACTCTTCTGTCGGACTTCCTGCTCTCCCATCGGAGCGCAAACGCGGCAGCCAACCCGAGCTCAGTGGGCATGAGAAGAAGCGCATAAAGCTCGAGTGGCCAAAGAAGAAGCAGGGTCGAGCAACGCAGCTATCAGACGATGATACTGATGACGATGAGCAAGGATCATGCACACGGACGGGCTACGCGGCAAGGGCATCTCGTTTCTCTGTCTACGGCTCTACAGTACGCGTCGCCCTTGGAGATTCTTCAAGGACATCACATGCGGCATATTGTGCGTCTCCTGCGTATAGCTATTATGATGTCCCCTCATAATGTATACCAATTCCACCAATTCTAGTGCCGACGCGTCCCATACTCCAATCCTTTGTCTCGTCCAATAAGTCCGACATCTTCAGATGTTACTCAGACAATGTGGGATCCTTCGTCAACATACCCTACGCGTGCTCCTACTCTAATGGTAATGTTACTGCGCGATTCACCTAGCGTACATAACTAAATAGAGCACATAGCTGCCAAACGAGGTAATCGGCCACTTCTAGCAGTAGCAACAGAACAAGGGTCTGTAGATGTTATGGACACCTCCAAGCGCAATGATTGGGACTTCGGTACGTCTTCGCTTGGCACTATGAATCAGAATATTTGCTCACCTCGATATGACGTGCACAGAACCGCAACGCGTTACCTTGCAACCACATGCAAATGGCATTTTTGACGTGAAATGGTCGCCATCGGACACGCTCATCGCTACTGCCTCGGGAGACCATAGCATACGCATCACGACCCTCTCTTCCTCCGTCCCCTCGCAGGAGCGCGTTCTACACACGCTCCGAGGGCACGAAGGTACCGTCAAGACTGTCGCTTGGGACCCATCCCGTGACGGCGATATTCTCTGCACTGGCGGCAGGGACGGAGCAATATGTTTGTGGGATTTGCGTGTCGGGGAACGGTCCGTCAGGGACGAGATCGTTTCCGTCCTCTCGATCCCCAAGGCCCACGATCTTGAGCGTAAGCCCGCACGGTCGAGAACTTCGAGGGGCAAGGTGGTCGCTGGCACGCCTTTGCCCGCTATCACGCATTTATTATATACGGATACGCACCCACACGGGGTGGTGAGCAGCTGTTCGTCTGACGGGTTAGTCATGACCACGGCTTACTCTGAGAGACTTGCTCATATTGACGTCGCCATGCAGTATCCTGAACCTCTGGGACCTCCGCTTGCCATCGGCCAACACCCGTACTCGATCTAAGAAGACCGCCAAACAGCATCCAAAACCACTGTTCACTTCGGCCGACCCCACAGCCTACGGCGGAGCCCGCCGTGGACGGGGCATCACTACCCTTGCTCACGGAACGGGACCTACTGCATCCCTCGTCTTTGCGCTAGGAATCGACTCGCGTGTTCACACCTACTCGCTTCCATCGCTTGACATACTTTCTGGATGTATGTCATCGGCCACCGCGGGGGCAGATGGAGTGGAGATGAACGATCCGCATGCGTTCTACGATTCTCGGATGAAGACGAGTTCGTTCTACGTCCGTATGGCTACGTCGCCTTGCGGACGATGGCTTGCATGCGGGGACGCCGTGGACGGGAAAGCGTCTCTCTACGACGTGACCACTGCAGGCCGAGCGCGCAGCGTGTCAGGTATGCGGGCTGTTGAGCTCAAAGGTCAAACTGGGGAGGTTGGCGCGGTAGACTGGGCAGACGGAGTGCTTGCGACCTGCGCGGACGACGGCACAGTGCGAGTGTGGAGGCCGGATTTGGACGTGTCGCGTCAGTGCAGAGACGATCCCGAGGAGATGAAGTGGAACTGGGCTTGGTCCACGGATGCTTGATGAGTTCTTGAGGAGATACCTGCTTGTATGTATATATACCACCAACTTGTAGCATAAGCATAGAATCGCGTTGCCCACGCACGAAAGCGGTGTGAAGCATAGTCCGTGCATAGAAGGAAAGACAATAATTATGATGTACAGTGGGGTATGTAAGTACGGTAGCGTCGTGTCCGAGCAGCGAGGCACCCAGAGAAGGATGAGCAGAAAGAACAGCATCCGTTGCGCGAGATGGTCGTCTATTTCTTCTGTATTGCATTGACCAACCTGGATGCGGTCGTTAGCGCATTCACACGCAACAAGTCTAGGTCTCAGGACGTACCAATCTAGTCCCTCCTCTAGCCCCTCGCCCTTCGTCGCACAGCTCCCGCGTACACTCCACTGTCTCTCCTTCTCCCCGCCCGCCAACCCGAGCTTCTCGCTGATCGTCTCTGGCGGCAGCGCGCCCGGGACGTCCTGCTTGTTGCAAAAGACGAGCAGGGGTACGCCCGCGAGCTCCTCCTCCGAGAGCATCGTCAGGAGCTCCGAGCGGGACGTGTCCAGGCGGTCGGTGTCGGACGCGTCGATGACGTAGATGATTGCCGACGTATTGGGGAAGTAGCAACGCCAGTACGGTCTGCAAATACAAAGCAAGCGGTGAGCGGCCGAATAGGATGTGCATCTAAGTAGTGCATACCGGATACTGGACTGGCCACCAAGATCCCAGACTTGGAACTTGATGTTCTTATACTGTATCACGCGTCAGACCATTGTCAGATACAGGAGAGCGCTTGCATGACGACGTACTTGTACGGTCTCTACATTGAAGCCAATTGCTGCGACGGGCACACGTCAGCTTCACGCACACGACCACTGAGACCAGTCGTGCATACTGGGGATTGTTGGTACAACTTCACCGATCTAACGACGCGACATTCATATAGCGCTTACGCGAACACGAATTGTCCAATCTGGCGTACCTGTAGACGATACAAGATGGTGGTCTAGAGGTAGCGAACTTGGTGAGCTCCTTGTCGCAAGCAGTTGACCAAAGCACGTACTTTGCCCGCGGCATCCAATCCGAGCATCAATATCCGGACATCCTGGTCCTTGCTCCAGCGCACCAACGACGAGAGCGTGGAGACGAGTGAAGAGAACGAGAGACCCATTTCAAGTCGTGCAGAGCCAGCCAAGTATTCGTAAGAGCCGTGTGCGAGACAACCAGCAGCGAGGGGGATAGAGACAAGTACAAGAAGCTGGAGGAGGTGAGAGGCGGCGTGAGGGGGTTCCCGTCAGCCTGTGAGCCGATCGAGACACACTTTACACATCGGGCGCTTCCTCCGCGCTCGGGGTGCCTGATGCCGTCCACGTGGCGGTGTTTCGCGCCTGCCTTTGACTTTCGCGCGCGTCGGTGGCGGCGCAGTGCACACACTCGCGGCAGATCAGATTCTCTCATTAATCTTTCGCGTCTTCGTCCTCTTTGCTGCCTACTGTCCTCTTCATGTCGGCGGAATCTGCTGAAAAGCCATCGCGAAAGGACAAGAAGGCCAAGGCGACCACAGGGGCCGAAGCCGAGACGTCCACAGACCACGCCGAGAAGCCGAGAAAGTCCAAGAAAGCAAAGAAAACGGACCAGGATGGTACGGCAGAGCCAGCCCAGCCACCGGACGATGGTGCCTCCGCCCCGGTAGCAGAGGTCGCGAAGCCAGAGAAGGACAAAAAGCGCAAAAAGCGCGAGCACTCAGCGACGGAGGATGCGAGTCGCACTGAGGCAGAACCCAAGAAGAAAAAGAAGAGGAAAGGCGACGAGCGCGCAGCATCACCCGGGGCTGCTGCGCCTCCGTCCACCGACCCTCAAGCAGATGCAGGTCCGTCGCAGCCAGAGGAAGTAGAGGAGAAGAAAGCGAGGGGCAAGAAGAAGAAGGGCAAGGAGGCAGCAAAGGAGGGAGTAGAGGGAGATGCTGCGAGCACAGGAAAGAAGGCGGGCGGTGACGTCGATCCTGCTGCGCAGTCCGAGGAACGGGCGGCGAAGGAGTCCAAAGGCAAGAAGGACAAGAAGAAAAAGCGCAAGAAGAGCGCGGACGACGAGAGCAACGACGCCGAGGGACAGAAAGAGGCGGAATCGAGCAGCAAGCCGCGGAAGAAGCGCAAACGCGCCTCGAAGTGTGGCTTCCCCGACCCTACCGACGATGAGACTCTGACTGAGCAGGCGCAAAAAGGTGAATCTATCCAAACTGCCTTTCAGTTGTATATATCGTATACTGAGTCGTGTGCTCCAGCATTGCACTATGCCTTTACGCAATTCGAGGAGCCCGAGACCTGGAAATTCCACAAGGCGCGACAAAACTGGATCATTCGTAATGTATGGTCCGAGCAAGCGGTAGGTGCTGCTATAGCTCAACCCTGCAAAGACTGACCGTGCGCGTAGATACCCGAGACATACCTGCCTCTTGTATATCGGTACCTCCAAGGCGTACAGGGTGGTTCGCGAGAGGTGAGTGATACAAGACCGCATCCAGTGTGACCCTCGCACTAATTGCGCTCTGCGTAGGCCCTTATCAAGGCTTGTAAAGAAGCAGCACAAGCTACTCCTGCCACCGAAGACGCTGCTCCTGCAGAGGATAAGGAGGAAGCACCCGCGGAACCCGAGTCGCAGTCTTCACCAACAAAGCGAAGTGTCAAGTTCGCGGAACCAGAAGCCGAAGACAGTAAAGCTGGCGACAGCGCAGCGCTCGAGACGAAACGGAAACGAGCTGCAGCTCTACTTGCTACCCTCACCTCGTCCACATCATAGCATCGCACGCATATTGAGGCACACGGCATATATGACACACATCTTCACATCTGTATTCTCATTCTCCCGCACAACACTCCTACTACACAACATGACTGCTACGACTGATGGACGACAGCTACGGACGTTCGTTGGAACAAGAAAAAGAACGACAACGAACAGACAGCGTGATAAGAGGGGGATCCAGCAAAGCTAGGTAGACCTCAACCTCTGCTTAAGCGGTAGCCTCGACTGCGGCGGGGATCGAAGCGGCCAAGGTAGGGTCCGCGAGGGGCAGCTCCTTCTTGAGCACGTCGGTCGGCGCGGCCGATTCGACGTACGGGCCCAAGAGGTCGTTGAACTTCTCGCGGGTAACGCGGACCGCACGCTGGTCGACAACGCGCTTTTGACCGGGGTGGAGGACAGCAGGGGCCGTGCCGTCGAGCAAGCCAAGCTGAGCATCCGACCAGATAGGCTCAACCTCCTTAGGGTCGGCGAGACCAACACCGGCATGACCACCGAGCTTGCGCCAGTCCGAGGTGCGCTTGATGCCGAGCTCCGTGAACGTCTGGTCGACCGCGCGCGCGAGGCGGGCGATCTGCTCGACGTTGTGGCCAGGGGTGACGGTGAACCGGAGACGCTCCTCGCCGCGGGCTACGGTCGGGTAGTTAATGGCCTGAACGTAGACGTTATGCTTCGCGAGGAGGGTGTCAGACGCGTGACGAGCCAAGGCGGCATCACCGACGAGGACGGGGACGATGTGAGATGGGCCAGGGATAACCGGGATGTCGAGCGCCTCGAAGCGGGACTTCAAGTCACGGACGTTGAGCTGTTTGAGCTGACGATCGCCGTTGTACTCCTTCTGGTACGAGATACTCGCGCGAGCACCCGCCATGTTAGCCGGAGGGAGCGATGTGGTGAAGATGAAGCCCGATGCGTACGACCGGATCATGTCAACGAAGTCTGTCGAGCCAGCGATGTAACCGCCAACAGCGCCGTAAGCCTTGCCAAGTGTACCTGCAGGAACGTTGTCAATCTCCGTCAACTTCGCGAACGATCGGCCTGGAGCTTACCGGTGATGATGTCAATGCGGTCCATGATAGTGCCCTTGATAGGGTCTGGACTCTGGCCCGCCGCCTTGTGAACGTCGTAGTCAAGGTGTTCAGCAACACCGGCGCCGCGAGGACCGTACAGACCAACAGCGTGCACCTCGTCGAGGAACGTCAACGCGCCGTACTGCTCAGCGAGGTCGCAAATCTCTTTGATAGGACCCACGCTACCGCACATGGAGTAGACGCTCTCGAAAGCGATGATCTTCGGTGTTTCCTTGGGGTACTGCGCTAACTTCATCTCGAGGTCCTCCAAGTCGTTATGCTTGAATATGACACGCTTAGCGCCAGAGTGACGCATACCCTGGATCATGGACGCATGGTTCATAGAGTCGGAGAAGTAGACGCAACCAGGGAGCTTAGACCCCAAAGTTGCCAGCGTAGCGTCGTTGGCCACATAGCACGACGAGAAGACGAGCGCCGCGGGCTTGCGATGTAAGGAGGCGAGCTCCTCTTCGAGCGCCAAATGCATTCCGGTATTTCCGGCTATGTTCCGGGTACCACCCGCACCGTGGCCATACGTGTCAAGAGTGCGACTGCGGAAGCCACGAAGTTTGAGGTCAATCAAAATGGAAAGAAGCGACAGGGGCTATAAGTAACGTACTGCATCGTCTCGAGAACCACGGGATTGTTACCCATCCCGAGGTAATCATTGGCACACCACACTTCTACCTCATCCTTCACATTCCCGGTGTGGGCGATGGGGAATTTGTTCGCGAGGCGGTTGATGTTGTTGAAGTAGCGGTATGAGGCATCTTGGTGCTTCTTCTCGAGCTCCTCGGCGTAGAACTTCTCATAGTCAAACCCACCGACGGAGGCGGCCTTCGGCTTGGCCTCGGAAGTGGAGGCGGCGTGGAAGGGGCAGCCAGTAGCAGCAGCGGGCGCGGGCTTCGCGGCAGCAGCACTGGTAGATGCAGCGGTTGCCTTGGGGGACGACTTGGCCTTCTTTGCGTGCGCGAACTCCTCAGCCATGCGAGCAGCGGCGAGCGCCTTGGACGCGTGAGGGCACTTCTGAGCGTGGGCCGCGCTGGGCTTGATACCCTGGTGCTCCGGGATCTTCGCAAACTCGGCGGAGCCAGCAAGGCTAGCGTAGCCCGCGACCATCTGCTTCGAGCGAATCTGGAGGGCGGGGCCCATGACGGGGCATTTCGTTGCCTTCTCGGTGAGCTTGGAGACGGTCGGGAAGCGCGGGGAGGCGGAGGTGCAGAGAGTGCGAAGGGTGGAGGTCTTTGTGCGGCCCAAGTAGGGGCACGTAGCCTTGAACTTTGCGAGGTTTGAAAGCTTGTCCATGGCGAGGCAAGCGGAGGGAGGAGAGGGACGAATGGGAGGGAGGGGATGAGGAAGAGGTGAAGTCAGAAAAGGGCTGGAGATGCCTGCCTCTTATGGGCATGCCCCTCCGCGCTGACCCGGATAATTGCCAACGCATGATTGGTCGTCGGCGAGGCTCCCACCGACTCTGACCACTTTGCTCAGACTGGGCCCCTCAACTGGCCGGTAATCCTCGGGCCCGGGTACTCTCTCATAGCACATCTGTCATCTAGATTCCTACATCTATGCCAGTACAGCTCTCCTCCGCTCACTCGGAATCCAGTACGCTCAGGCAGCTCTCTACCACGTCCATAGCTTGTCCCACCTCTCCCGCACCAATGTTCAGGCTCGGCACAAGTCTCACAGCGTCCTGCCCTGCCGTCAACAAAAGCACTCCTCGCTCCCGCGCCATCTCCACCACGCGCCCAGGGTGACTGGTGTTCTTGAAGCCCAACCCACGAATGAATCCTCTTCCCCGCACCTGCTCGTGAAGAATGTTCGGGAACCATTTCGTTAGCAGCGATAGCCGCTCCTCGAGGTAGCCGCTCGTCTCCTTGATGTTCGCTACAAACGCCTCGTCCGACAGGCGCGACAGGACATGGTAGCCCAGCGCGCATGCAAGAGGGGAACCACCGAAAGTAGTTCCATGTGTGCCTGCACAGTCCCACCGCCGTGTATGAGCCTCGCAAGCCCCTATGTAGTCCTCTGAGAATTTACTCACCGGCGGTCATCACTTCCGCAATATTGTCCCGCATGAGGACGGCGCCGATTGGGTAGCCATTCGCGAGGGGCTTCGCCACGGTCACGACGTCTGGGTGACTGTCCGCCGGAATGGTCGAATGGGCCCAAAGGCTGCCTGTTCGGTACAGACCGCACTGTTACAGATCGCGTTTCAGTCAGCTACAGCGCCTGCGGCCACTTTGATTATGGCGACAGCGCTCTCATCTTTATGATGAGAATCGCATCCCGCAAGCACGGACGGAGTCCGGGGGCGTCCACTCACCTGGATCTCGTCATAGATCAGCACTGCGCCGACCTCATCGCACCGCTTCCTGAGAGCGCGCAACCACTCAATGTCTGCGACATTGATGCCACCTTCTCCCTGAATAGGCTCGACAATGACTGCGCACGTCTTCTCTCCCACCAACCTTTCCAATCCCGGAGTGTCGTTCAGTGGTCCCACCTTCACCCCTGGGATCAGAGGCAAGAATGGCTTCTGGTACTTGGGGTTGGACGTCACGCTCAGCGCACCCATGGACCGACCGTGGAAGCCACGCTCAAAGCACACGATCTCGAACTTGTCGCAAGACGGATCGTCCGATGGCTTCCCCGTCGCCTTCGCCCAACGCTCCTTGCCCACTTTCCGTGCGATTTTCAGAGCGCCTTCATTGGCCTCCGTGCCAGAGTTCGCGAAGAAGACCTTCGCGCCGCTCGTGCCATTAGTCACCGGCTGTGAGGTGCCCGGGGCCCAACCGAGTCCACCTTGGGCTTGAGTGAGCTTGATGAGCAGCTCGGCGAGCTTACCGGCGTACTCGTGATGGTACGCATTACTCGTGTGGAGGAGGGTAGAGGCGGTCGTTCTCATGACCTATACATACAGCAAAGCACACCAAGTCAGCACCCATAGCCGGCATTCGGTTCGAGACAAATAATATATGGAAGATGCGCGCGAAGATTCTCCGGGAGCGGGTATGCCTGTCAGCAAACGACATGCCGTACCGATGCTATTTGGGCATCCCGCACCGGGTTCCAGGGCTTGCAGACGCGCATGTTATAGCGGACCGACTGCTTACCTCAACGAGGCCTTCGTCCCCATGACCCAGCGCATTGACAGCAATGCCCGCGCTGAAGTCCAAATACTGCCGTCCCTGCGTATCCCACACGTACGCCCCCTTCCCCTTGGCCAACACAATCGGCGGCCGAGCGTAAACAGGGAGTACGTACGCGCTGGAGCGGTCCAGCAGCTCTTTCACCGCGGGCGTGATCGAAGCCTGGTCCTCCGGGTGGGTGACTGCGGTATAGCGCTTGCTTGGTGCGGTGGGGAGCGGCAGGCCACTACGAGATGACGCCTACGAGATCAGGGTGTGTGTGTGAGCGAGAGACAAGATGAGAAAACTGCGAGCAGGGAATGGTATGAGTCCACCCACCTCGGTTCCCATGCATCGCACACCCAAACTGTGTCTGGCACTAGCAGGCCGAACCAGCGTCCGCCGGGCTTGACGAGTGACCGCACGCATTTTCGAGATGATGGCTTTGACGACGCGGCTCTACGGCTCTACGTGTCCTGCGGCGAGGCGAATAGTCGGGAAGATGGAGGTGCAAAGCACGGTTTTAAACCCGCCCTTGCCGCCGGAGTCATGGCTGGTCGGTGCAAGGATTTGACCACGAAACGTCAAGGCACAGCGCGAAAACGCCCGAGATCTTATCAGATTAGATGCTGCAATTCTGCAATTACGATTTAGCCTGCTCGCGAATCGCGATGCAGGCCTACAGTGGGGATTGTGTGGCGATAAACAGCATTTTAGCACAGTGACCGCACTGTGCGATGGTCCTTAATTCACTGCAGATCAACAGCCGAGTACGGTAATAGAAGCTTGACATTTAGCAGGACGACATGCGGGGATTGTGTGGCAATAAACAGTCACCTGAACCATACCGCCTAGCGGTTGTTGCTAAACATACCGTGGAGCACGGCTGGAATGACACCGGTGTCGTATACAGCTGGATACAAGCGCATAGCGACAAGTCCTATGGATGCGTGGAACAACGTAGAAGATCATCGAGACAGCCAGATGGCGACATACATAACCTACGACCGACAACATAGCCTATCGGACCCTATCGTACACAGAGAACAAACAACGGATCAATGAGCCGTGTTTACACGCTATGTGGCTTAATCCCGGCTACGGCTCCGGCTTGACCCAGAGCTCACTGACATCGAAGAGTCACTAGAAGAGGATTGTGCACGGCGGCGAGGGCCTCGCTCTCCTCTAGGTGGAGGAGAAGGGGACCTCGTGGTCTCCCTGCCACGGCGTACGGGCGATTTTGAGCGTGACGGGGACCTCGACCTGGAGGGCGAACGACGGCGGGGCGGCGACGGGCGATCGCGCCCATAGCGAGGCGGCGGCGACCTCGATCTGTCATCCCTGCGGCCCAAATCCCGGCTACGCGGGGGGTGTGGGGGTGGAGACACCGTGAGGCCGCGCTCACCTCTGGAAGGGGGTTCAACAGAGCCCGAACGGCGGTAACGGGGAGGAGGTGAGCGAGAGGGGGAGCGAGACTCGAACCGACGCCTGGTCCGTGCGGGTGGTGATGATGGGGAGCGGGAAGCAGGGCGTCGGCGAGGGGGAGAGGGCGAGCGAGGCCTCCTCCTGTTGTCATCTGGGGAGTACCCGCGACGCGGTGGGCTCCTGCTCCTGCTGCGGCGATCCCTGTAGTCTCGACCACGATCTCGAGAGGGAGGAAGAGGGGGAGGAGGCATCCTTTCCCTGCGCTTCATCTCTTCTTCCCTTTCCTTTCGCCGCCTGTCCTCTTCACGTCGCCTGAGACGATCCCTCTCCTTCCGTTCAGCCTCCCACTTCTCTTTCTGCGCCAGCATCTTCGCGCGTTCCTCCTCTCTCTGTCGTTCTCTTTCCTCCCTTTCGGCCAGCCGCCGCAGCTTTTCCTGCTCTTGCTTCTCTCTGTCAAAGGCGTCTCCTTCATGGTAGTCGGTGCGAGTACCCAGAGCCCTCGCCATTTTGCTGAGTTCTTCCTTTTTGGCTGCGGCGATTCCATGGGTGTCCGAGGGTTTCAGGGCCTTAGCGTTCTGCACGAGAGCCGAAGCCTCCGCTAGTAGCTTGGTGCGCAGCTCGTTGACCTGCTCTTCGATTTTCGCCTCGTCGACACTAGATTGTGATGGTTCAATCAATTGGACAATGATTTAGTAATCAAAGCAGACGTACCCTTCATCTTCAAGTTGAAGCTGAAGTTCAAGACACTTTACTTCAACTTTGCGCTTTCTCTCGTGCTCTAGGATCTCCGCATCGGGCTCCCTGTGCTTTGGAGGTGCCACGTCCCATGCACCCGCGCGGTCTTGTACGCTCGAGTGACTGCGTATTGCGGACAGGTTGCGAACGACATAGCCGTTCGTGCCACTAAAGATACTTTCATTACATGTTCAAAGGTCAACTAACTAAGCCACTGACCTGCCACGGGGTGTCTGGAGACCAATACCGTTATACATGGCGTGACTGACGCGGAGGATGTGGACAAGATGCTCAGTACGAACCAGCGCTCAAGGGACGGGAAGCGTGTTGGGCGCTTAGTAAATCGGCAAACTCCGCCGGCCTCGTCCACTGTGGCTCACTGTAAGTAGTCTTAGTCTGTAGAGTTGAGATCGACGGCTGAACGTCATCGACATTCTGTACGCACTACTTGGGCGAGTTCTGGAAATGGTGCACAGACTGTCACCGGCCTGGTATGAGCAGAACTTGATGATTGCGCTGACAAGGCGATTGCAATATTGAGAAATCCTGTGTCTATGGTCTATGATCCACCAGCCGTGGGCAGATAGGTAACATCTATGGTACATCAAGATACTACAGCTTTGGTGAGCTACCGTTGAGATCAAAGAATGCGTCCTTCTGGTACTGTTCATATGAATGCCGCGCCAGCGATCTCATGGCCACACGTTTGTCGGTTTCTATGTCTTCGATCAAAGCCTCTACAAAGAACATGAGCCCATGATGCAACCATGAGATGGCCAGACGCACCTCTGGAGGTATAATCAAACTCGGGCCGGATGTAACCTAGGACGATCGCCTTCATGTCATGCCCATAAAAATCGGCCTTGAAGTCGTGCATTATGTGAATCTCCTGGCATGATGGTCAGAAACTGTTATGAGAGCCTGTTCTGGACCTCAATTACCGCGGTCATCTTCTCGTTCTTGTAGAATGGGTTCTGGCCTAGGCTCATAACCATAGGAAGAACCCGCCCATCTTCCTCGGGCAGAATGACTTTCCCGTCTTTCTCTCGCGACACCTGTGCATAACCGTAGTATACGCCGAATTTTGTCACGGAGCTCATAGGGGTGATTGAATCGTCCGGCAAATTAGCTAGTAGACGATCAGCCCGGTTTGGAAGCAACATACACCTGTGGCGAGCTTACCGGTAGGACATCCCAGATCTTTTCCGCCACGACCAAAACCCCGCTGTACCGCACCAGAGAGGTGTATGGGGAAGGGTTTCTGGGGTATCTCGGGGCCTACGATATCCGGACGAGATGCACGGAATGACTCCGTGCGGACGGGAGCAGCAGCGCGGTCTTCCATGCCCATAGTTGAGGTATAACTTATAATGAGTTGTACAGGGGGGATAGATGGCTACAGAGAGAGTTGGAAGGTATCGCAGCGATACTTAACTTACGGGTCAGGACGGCAGGGAAGATGACTGGTGTGGGGATAAGTGCATTGCTCAGCGGACATCGCTTGCACATCGCTGCCGAGATTACCGGAAGCATCGCGAGCAGGATGAGTAGCGCCCACGCGCGACTTGCCTCCCGCCACCATGGCCCACCACTATCCCGCCCATACTCAAACTCAGGCCTACCAATCGTATCCTGCAACCGCACCATATGGCTATACCACTGGATACTATCCTGGATATCCGCACAGACATGCACCAGGCTACCCGTACGATGCGGCGGGGGGCACCTCCGCTCAACAACCACACGCGGGTCCGCACCCTGCGGCCGAAATCCCAGGCGTATCTTCACAACTCGCCTCCCACGCAATGCAGCGCTTGATCTCTTCGGAACTCCGTGACGCCGGTTTTGAGTCTGCGGAGATGGGTGCTGTCAGAAGACTTGAGCTTGAAGTGGCTGCATGTGGGTCCTGTTGACCTCGGTGTAGAGAGCGCTCGTGTACTGAGGACCACAATGGTCATCGTTAGTTGTCCAACAACTCTACGAGCGCGCACATGAATATGCCAACCTTGCACATCGAGCGAGTCCTATAGCGAAGGACTTGCTGGCTGCATCGGATGATTATGGCCTCGAGTCCAGCACTATGCTCCATTTCACCAAGAAGTCTGTCAAGCACAAGCAAGGTGCGCATGCTTGTGGGTTAGTGTAGTGACGTTCAGTGTGAACTAACCGCACTTTTCTGCTCAAGATCCTTCTGAGGGGCCTGTCATGCTATTACCGCCGCCGTCTCGCTCTCCGTCTCCAGAGTTGCTCAGCTCTGACGACGAGAACGCTCCGCCTGCCATTCCAATGTCTCTGAGACCGCTCCCGCACTACGTACCGCCGCTACCTCCGAAACATACGTACTTGCGAACTCCTGTGAGCACAACTACCTCTACGCTACAAATATGCCTGATGAAGTTGTTCCCAATAGATCTCGCCACCCAAGAAGGCAGCTCTACCTTCCTTGGAGAAGAAGCTCAAGAATGCGGCACTTGTGCAAGATTCCCTGAAGAATCTCTTATTGGCTACCGAAGATAATACACAGGAGGACGCAGAAATCCTAGGCGCAACCGTGAACTGGGAAGCCACAACGCATCCTCGCAAGCGGTGGAAGCTAGCCTAGGGCGACCCGGATTACTTGCTGTACTATAGGTTGTATCACCGTCCATATCGTACCAGATGTCATGTCTTGTGCAGATGCTACCCGAGCCGTCGTCCCACGAAGAAATAACCAATCATCGCTGAAAAGTGTCATGAGTTGCCTGACATGGAGGTGGACGGTTTTGAGGACTTGTTTGCCGCTCTTGGTGGTTGCCGCCGCGTAGGAGCCGGGATAACAGAACCATTCCCCACCTTGCCTGGACGGGATGGTGTCGAAGGGGGAGCGGTCGCTTGCGGATCCGAGACCGGCTCTTCTGTCTGAACAGTATCTGGAACAGGTGCTTGCGCCTCGTCCGTAGTCCCGCCTGACGCGTCTTGACCTTCAGTGCATTGGGCTGGCACACTAATTTGGGTGCCTCCTCCACGTCCTCCTCCACGTCCTCGGCCACGGCCTCGGCTGCGACCGCGACCTTGTGCTCTGGTCCCTCCTCTGCCTCTTCCCCTGCCCCGTACGCCTTGCGCATCAACAGACGCAGAGCCGGTCTCATGCGAAGCCTCCGTAGATCCTGAAGCTGCCACGGATGATTCGGTGATCTCTGCCGCTGAAACATCCGTAGTCGTGCTTGGGTTCGAAGGATCGTCTGCTACGGGACCTGTAGTCCTCCTCTTCTTGCTTGGCTGCGATTCCGATCCTTCGTCCGGTATAGGTCGTTTAGAACCGATCTGTGCAGAGTGCTCCTCTGTAGCAAGAGTCGGCACAGTTGCAACGTCGTTTGATGGAGGAGTAATCCGCGGCGTGCTTCCTTGGGCAGTCTCGCCCGATTGCTCTCGAAGAGGACCTGGGATTGGCTCGCCTTCAACAGCGGGTGCTCTCTTCTTCCTCGGCCGCGGTTTCGGTTTCGGCTTCACAGGTTCAGTCGGTACGCTGCTAGTACTGCCGGAGGTACCAGGCACATATGACTCGGGGTGGAGAATGAGGATTGGTGGTGGTGCTTGTGCTGTAGGTGTCGACTGGCCCGACGATTGCTTAGTGCGAGCGCGGGAAGGCGCCTGAGACGGGCCTTCAGACGGCTGCTCCGATGCTGTCTGGCTGTTTCCGGGAGCTGGCGAAGCCGTCTTCCTCGACTTGCTGTTTCTGGTGAGCGCGGCGTATCGTACTCGGCACTAGGAGTTCACAGTCAACGCCGGTCTGGTATTTGTGATCAGATGGAAAATGGCCTACCATATTGTCGGTACGGCCGACGTTTGCGAGTTGGCTGACTTCCTTCCACTTGCCCAAGCCTACCTGCTCGACGGCCTTCAGCAGCGCCGCGTCTTGCTCCTCTGTCCATTTTCCCTTTGACACCGACGGGTTCAGGTAGTCTTGGTATCGATCGCGGCACTGCTCGTTGTTGCGGCCCTCCACGTACGCCGAGACGTCGATCCAACTGTGGCCGAAGACGGACACCGCTTCTTTGAGCCGCTCGTCCTCGTCCGGCGTCCACGGCCCTCTCTTCAACGTTGGATCGAGAGTCCGCGTGTAGCGGTTCTGACATTGGGCAGTTGTAGCATCCTCAGAGACCCATCGTGCCGCTGCAGACGCCGTCAGCGAATCGGAGCATGTAAATCATATACGGAACTCTTCGTACCGAGCGCCCAGTTGTCGGTGCCATAGATGTCGACAGCTTCCAGGAGTCGTTTATCAGCCTCTGGAGTCCATGAGTGCGTCTTACGGACGACAGCATGTCGCATACAATCCACTGGGGTACGCCCCGTCTACCCCGAAATGATCAGTGCTTTGAAGCGCCTCAGTAGCTGAGAGGGAAGCTCTTACCCCCAATTTCCGCGCAATCTCGACCCAGTCGACCTCGCCTTCACGAGCGCCATCAACCAATTCCCTGACCTTGGCGATCTCTGGTTGCGTCCATTGAGCATCATTGAACTCCGGGTGGCGGTCGCCCAACCAGCGAATCTCACATTCTTTCGCGGTCCGTTGGACGGTTGTGCTGGCGGACGATACCTGATGTATACGATTAGTGAGCCTGACAGGTGAAGCACACGAAATGGCCACACTTTCTGCGCCACGCGTTCCCAGTCGATACCATGCTTGTTGTTATTGATAAACCCGGGAGGTGGATCGACGAGCCCCGTAAATGTTGGGAGCCCTCTAGTAGAGTTGTTAGCAAAGCGTTTTGCTGCCTTCAGTCAAGGTACCACCCACTGCGCTTGCGCTTGTAGTGCATATAGACGATAGTTTTCTGAACGCACTGCATCCGCCAATGCCTCCAACTCCTGCGCTTTCACTTTGGTCGTGGTCAGCTCATGCGAATGTCAAAAGAAAATATTGATGCGCACTAGGGTGAACCGCGATAAATTCCTCGTAGCGCTGCTTTCTTAGTGCATCGTGACGGAATGGCGAGTTCTGTCAAGGCAATTCTAGCACAAAAACTGTCTCGTAGTAAAGAGATATGACCCACCTCTTCGACGAAGTAATACTGGGGAATCAGGCCTCTGGGCTTCTTCGCGCCAGGTATGATGACGTTCCCGCTACCACTTGTAACTTCGTCATCGTCATCTTCTGAGACTTCTGCAAGAGTCTGTGGCGTGTCAGCATTATTGCATGGATACAAGTACCAAACTCACGAGTAATTTGTCCAAGTGCTCGAGCTCTGCCTCGAGTCGCTCCGTATAAACCTTGAGCGCGTATTGATGCTCCTTGTTCGCTTGTATCGCTGGTTGCACAAGTTCCTTCGCGCTTCTCGACGGCCCCGGTTGCATCTTAGAACGGCACCCAGATGCCTGAACAACCGCTGGAAGTCAGAGGCCGATGAACTGGCTGAAGCTGGCCATGCTACAAAGCCACAAAGGGATCGACGGCCCGACTCGCGAACCGAGGGTCTAGCAGAACGCAGGCGCCCAAAAGTTCCTGCATCGAGGCATGGGCGGCTTTGAAGTCTCTTTTCCACCACATCCGCCATGGCGAACGCCTCGGCCAAACGTACAGGTCCGTTCGCACTCAAATATTGTATCACTGGCGGTCGAGCGTTGAACGCGCAATATACATCTAGCACAACACAATGCGGAGTCCATTAAGAACCTCCGCCTAGGGCTACTCGTCTCCGGCGCACTGTCGATCCTCCTCCGTCTGCTCTTCCGTCGTGGCTCGCTCTCGCCGAAGCAGCTCTCGTTCTGGATCTACGTATTCTCGCTCGTACCCTCCGTGTTCCTCTCGCGCTACCTTGAGCGCATTGGGTCCCCGCGGCGCGACCCGACGACGGGTACGCTCATTTCCGCTGGCGAGGACCTGAGCCGGCCTGGGATTATTGAGTGGTGCTTCGACGTTATCTACATCACCTGTGAGTTGATCTGTTGGAATGTTCTACTTGCGCATGTTTCTTGACTGTGGAGCTGTGCAGGGGCGTGCCAGGTTGGTAGTGGGGCGTTCGGGCAGTGGGTGTGGTGGCTTTACCTCATCGTGAGTCGTCTTCTACCACAACCTATGCCCTCAGTTTATCCTGTTGTGCAGATTCCTCTATACGCTATCTTCAAGCTATGGAGTAGCGTCATCTCCCCGATGTTCTTCGGTCGCTCTGCTGCAGCGAGCGCTGCACCAGAAGGCGAGGGCGAGACGAAGGAGCCCACGAGCAAGCGGCAAGAGAAGCTGCGAAAACGCTCAGAGCGTGGCGATCCACGCGTCCGTATGCAGACGCGATAGTCGGGCACCTCCCGTTGTACCTTATTTATCCTTGAATGTACGCCCACTATCTAGCTGATATCCATGACCTCGAGGCTGTCACGGTATTTCGAATCAGGTGCGAGATGTACTGACGACATCAAGGATCCCTTCAACGAACCGTTCTCACCAGGCTGCTAAAACAGACTTCGTAGATGGTGGAACTCGTTATAACGCAGCTTATGCCGATAAATGTTATGAGATAGCTACTGCAAGTCATATCCGTCATGGCAGTCGTCGAGAGCTTGTTCAAATACAACCCAAAGAAATTCCCTCCAATTTGACAGCGTTCTCCTTCAGCCATATCATAGCTCCGGAATACCTTTGTACGCTGGGTTCGTGGCGGCAACGTTTTGCGGCTGATATCCACCAGGCGCAGGATACGCGTAGGGAACGGTCGAATGTACCGGGCTTGCCAGGGTCATAGATCCGTTGAACGACGGAGCTTGAGCATCCATGCTGGTAGGGAATGTGCTCGGGTCGTCCGGATCCTGCATGATTGTGTGAGATCGCTCCGTATACCCGTACTAGAATAATGACTCACGTAGAGCTTCGGGCTAGGAAGCGGAGTAGCAACCATAGGTTCCGGCTCGAAAGGTTTCTCCACGAACTGCCCATGCTCGCCAGCGGTGAGGTCGAGTGGGCCGGTGGGCGCATCGCGTGCTGCGTTGCGCCTATGCCTGAGCCAGAAGAAGATCACGAGCCCGATGGCGGCGAGCCCTACCATACCGCCGACCACACCTCCTACGATAGCTCCGATATTGGTGGACTTCTTGCCGGTGGAAGGGCTAGAAGTATTGGTGCTGCCACTACCGCTTGACCCTTGTGTAGGGCTCGCGTTGGAGCCAGTGGCAGATGCTATTCCCGTAGAATCCGGAGCGCCTGGAAGGTATCGTCAATGGAAGGATCGCGTGCAATCAGGCAGCGCCCCACCTTGTGCGGCTACTTCTCCAGCCGCGACCGCGCTGAAGGTGCCATATTGCTATGGATAAGCACCCTTGAGTTGATGCTACACGTTCGCGCAGAATCAATAACAGACCGTGATGTCAATGTACGCCCATGCGGGGACAGAGATACCGGAAGGTATGTCGTCCGGGTACCTTGGGAACTGTAAGCTGACGATCTCATGAAGCTCGTGAGTTCTCACTTTGTCACATATACTGTGGAGCAGTTCTCAGCATACATGGTCCATCTGCGATGGAATAGCATCGTAAAACTCGGTTGCGAGACGGATTGATGTGCATGTACTCACGGCACGACGTCAATCTCCAGACCTTGGCAAGTGGCGCATGCGGATATCATCGAATAGAATACTGTGCTACATCTGCAGGACGTTGCACTGGTTGGGCTGTTCGTAGGTGTGTTGTAATGGTACCCGGGTGTCAGCGGATATACCCAAGAGGCTGTGCGAGAGCCGGACATGAGTATGTGCTCTGTCCTCGCAAGCATCTCTTCGACTCACCCGCTGCTGTCGAGCAAGGCGAAAGGAGGTAAGAAGCTACTAGACATGGGCTTTGACCTTTGTCATTCGACATCTACAAAAGGATCGTTGCTTGATACTTCGATATTCTGTCGAATAACGTACCCAAGAGTAGGCAGCTTGGCAGACGGCACTGGTGCCCTGTCCAGACGCTCCTTGCAACGTTGATACATAGTATACAAGCAGGGCGAACGATAAGGCCAACATGGTCGAATATGGGACTCGTCCCTACAGAGAGCTCCCCGAGGAGGACGTCGAGGTGAGAGGGGGGGCGACAAGGAGCACCTCCCGGTGCGTGGTCTTGCTCCCCGACCTGAAGCAGTGCCTCATGTCGTGGCTGGCTGCCAGAGTCATCTGATAAGTGCGGGACGAGGCGATCGAGCGTTGTAATAGTGCGAGGTGGCCGGCCGCGCGAGGTGCCTGTCTGTGCAGTCGATGTCAAACTACAGTCTTTACCTTATCAGGTTCAATTGCGCTCTTTCAGGAACACCTCTTGCATAATCAGGCACTAGGTACAAACAACGCGTCAACAACGCGTCCCCGACCTGCCCGTCCCACTCCGTAATTTCGTCCTCTCATCCTCTTTCGACTCTCGTTAATCACCCGCATACATCCTGCCATTTGCAATGACAGTAAGTGCTCATTTTCTCTCGACTGAAGAACCATTCTCAACTCTAAACCTACTCAGCGTATGGACGATACCTCGAAATCCGATGCCCACGGATCTCAGCAAATCAAGGAAGACGAGCCAAGGACAACCTCGACGACAGGTTTACACGCCACAGTTGATTGCGTGGAGGACGTGCCCTCAGCCATAGCTACACATACAGTTGATGCTTCGGTGGAAGAAGATGCAGTCGAGCAGTGCTTGATGGTGCGTGCAGATCGTTGATCTCTCTGAAGTACTGTCGTAAAACGCGCATACAGGCCGATTCATGTCGTGAGACTAATCCAGGCGTCGTTTGTCAGGCTGACGAGGCCAGTATGACCTTAGTTCAGGTCAGTACCATCTTTGCTCCACGACATTCGTGCCCGACCCTCCAAATAGATAGCTACGGTCACTGGCTCAGCCACCTTCGGCTGTTCATCGGACACGGCTCATCCTCCTGGTCCAGCACCAAATATTCCTGAGACTCAGGTATGGATGTCTTTGACCTTTCTCGCAATACTCACCCAGGACGTCGCGCCGTAGTATCCGTCTGCCGGCATTGTCGTCTCAAGACCTTCGCTCCTCTATGACCTGCGCTGTCCACAAGATCCCTCGGACGAGGGAGCGATTCCGAGCATCGACGCATATACCCAGGACACACTCAATGGAGAGGGTCCTCAAGACGTCAATGAAGAACGGCTAATAGTTCGACCATGCGGCGCCTCCTCGGAGCAAGATGCGGATGCATCCCCAGTACCCTTAGGGCCATCCTCTTGCCCCACTGCATCAGGACCAGTGATCTCCGAAGGCCTCTTAGAACAACCATCGACAGCTGACGGCATCTCTTGCTCCGCTCTTGCTACGACTACACACCATCGAGACTCGAGCCCTCACGAAGCGAGAATGGCTACTGTTGAGGCCACTACTGAATGTACTGCGCTCGTTGATACCCCTGCACTCGTCACGGAACTTGCTCTGCTCAACTCTACCCTCAGTTTACCTGGCGCTCAACCAGAGTCTCACGTACTTTCCCAGAGCCCGGAAAATACCAGGTCTCTCGTATCTCCTACTCTTAACGTCTCTGAGCAGCTGGCTGCTGCCGCCACCGCTTCTGGCTCAGAGTGCTTGGAATCTTGCTCAACTTGCTTGGGCCATCGTCCGGACTCTCCTGCTAAACCCGCCGAGTCTCTCGAATTGCCCACCGTCTTTGGTGGTCTTCCTCTGCTAGATGCGACAGACATCTCTGATGTCTCTCTTGGAGAAACGCCTACCACTGAGCCAGGGAACACGCTCAAGGACGAAGAAGAGGCTCCGTGTGCTCACCTTGCTCTGCTAGAAGGCTGTATCAACATTCTAATGATTGCTTCGTCGCTTCCTGAGACCCACGTCGCTATCACGCCTGATTCAATGACGTCTCCTTTGGCCAACATGGATACTCTGGCTACTCTCGAGGTAGATCAAGTCGACACTAACGAGCCCAAACCTGCGCCAGAGGTCTATAGCAGCTCTGGTTCCCAATCATCATCTGTACAGAGCAGTCCCTTGGCCGATGCAAGCACGACCACCCTTCTTGAGGACGTCAGCCTGCTTCTCCGTACCTCGCCTTCCATAGAGCCCCGTAAAGAACACCCCGAAGGACCTATGTGTACTCCGGACTGCCCGCCCTTGTCTGACCCGCAGACTCAGATCAAGGTCATAGTTACCGCTCCTGCTGACCAATCTGCTGCTTCTGCTGACTGTCTTGCTCTGGAGAGAGTGGAGACGGATTGTGGCGACAATGGATCCTCTGATGCTAACCTTGGGATCAAGAATATCTTCGAGCCTGATGACACTGCTTATGACCTACCTCCTTCCTCGCCCCCGCCTTCGTCTAGTCCCCCGCCAATCTTTTCGTCTCCACCTAGGGAGCGCTCTATCACGCCACCATCATCGAGCCCGCCATTCCCATCCTCTGAGGACAAAAGCTCGTATATGGACGAGTTAGACCAAAGCAGCAAATCCATCGCCGCTGCAGCGCATGACAAATGGACCGCTGATCCGTCTGGCCATGTTGACACTGACCCCTCCGAGCAAGAGAGCTCTTCTGAACAAATAGTGCGTACGTTCGCGTCACGCTCATTGTCAACGTCCCTCTCAAATTGGACGCAGAAAAGCGAGACAATCGCCTCCAGTCCTGATGCGCCTTTGCCGAAACGGCCCACTCAAGCATCCATGACGAAACAGCGCAATAAGCTTGCTGCCCCGTTCCGCTCACCTGTAATCAAAGGTCCCCTAGTACAAGGGGGTTTACATGCGGTGTACGCAACAGGTCGCGCATTCATGCCCCCGCCTCCCCGCAAGATGCGCACGAACGACGTTACCGGGCCCTTTGCAATCAGCGAAGTTGATTCCGCTCTTGCCAACAACGACCGGACTGCCAACGCGGCGAAGCAATTCAAGTCTCCGCTAGTGCCTTTAGGCTCGGTCTCAAGCCCTTCGTCCGTCCCTGCGCAGGGCCGCCTCTCTGTGAAGTCGATGCCGACCATCCAGACCTTGCAAGGCAAGCTGCAAACTCTCAAGCAAGCGATCAAGATCAAGAAGTCTGGGAACGGTCAAGATGAAGACGAGCTCGAGCAGCTTGTGCGCAAGTGGACGACCGTCGGGCGAGAGGTTGCTTGGGCCGTCTGGGACTATGTCAAGGACCTCGACCCTGGGGTGGGTAGCGCTATCGAGCAGAAGAGCGGCGGGTGGTTCTCTAGCGAAGGGAACGAATCCTGGGCGTCACAGGCCGGGCAGAAGAGAGGGTTTGAACCAAGCTGGGGATACGACGACGAACATGTGCCGAAGAAACGCAAATCAGAGGACGGCGAAGATGTCGAGATGGACGACGAAGGAACGGTGCCTACTCTGCAACATACACTGGGTACGATGCTGCGACACTTGGGCATCGACCCCGATACCTTGGGCTGGGACGACGAAGAGGGGGATTTCGTTGATGCCTGAGTGCCGAGATTCTATTCGTTCATGTAGCTTCTTGTAATTGCGCTCAGAGCGACTATGATTTGCGAGTGGGACTTCTGTGCTACTGTTACAAATAAACGTTCATGCATGGTTTACCGCCTTCCCTCTCGTTTGATCTCACTAAAGATCCCGTCGTATACGGGCAGCCCAAGACGTAGGCTCTCTCCCTAGGAGCCATCTCACCGTGTTGCTATTCCCGGGAATTCCTCTGTCCGGAAGATCAGTCTCGTCATCCACGAGGGATCGCCAAGACTATACCTACCTTTTGTCGTAGTAATACAACATTCTGTCCAAGCCTTCGATGGAGTTCTCGTCGGAGACAGCCACATGGATATCGCTGCTCCCTACGATCTTCTCCCGGGGGACGAGCTCGACCTTCGCCTGCTTGCCCATGTGCGCGGAGATCTGCTCCGCGACATCTTCGTACGTGCAGTTCTCCCCGACAAGCTCGTATCGCGCGCGGTTGTGCGGCGCTGGGTCGAGGATGACCATGCATGCGATGTCCGCTAGGTCATGCAAGTCGAGGTAGCCCTGCAGGACATTGGGTGCATACAAAGCGCGGAGGATGCCTGTGGAGACGACGTTCTGGATATTGATGTTCTGCATGAAGGACGTCGGCTATGGGGCGTATGGGCGTGAGCGGACAAGCAGTATTCCCTTGTACACTATGGGCGCACCTGCAGAATCGTGTAGTTCAAGCCCGACTCGATGAGATGCTCTTCGACGCTGTACGACGCTCACATCAGAACACATCTACGGGTTGGCTTCCTGAGACCGACGCACCCTAGCTTCGCTTTGTGATTCAAGAGCTTCGTCAAGACAGGAAACAGCACACTGCAGTACACGAAGTGCTTCACGCCCGCTTGCTTAGCCGCGTCGATGAGCGCGATACCCATCGCGGTCTCGAGCGAATGGAACCCCGGGCCATTGTGGAAGACGACGTCGACGCCCTTCAGCGCGGGCGGGAGGGTGCTCGCCTCGAGGTAGTCCCCGATCGCGAAAGACGTGTCCGGCAGCTGCGGGTGCCGCTCCTTGAGCTGCTTCGCTTTGTCCTGGGAGCGGACGAAGAGGCGCAAGTCGGACGGCGAGATGGCCTTGGATTGCAGGAGGGCCTGGATGACGAACCCAGAGGTCCTCCCTGATGCACCGGTGATGAAGATAGTCGGCATTGTATGAACTGTGCGCTGCTCAGCGCGGTTTAAGTAGGCTGCTCTGATACTTTCAGGGACCTATAGCACTTACCAAGCTGACTGTAGTTGAGTTACTACGGGTACTCCTGGGTCATATTCCGTGGTTATGTAGGGGGCGTTGGCAAGTCTGATGTCAGTTGGTACACGTTACTTACTAATAGCCCCATCTTCTCCCAGACCAGCCCAGGTGCAAGTCCGGAGACTCTGCCGTAGGGCGTCATACGTCATCACCCACAAAGGGCCCTGGAATATAGACGAGGCTTGATCAACTCCCGTCTATCCCTGCGCAAGACGCAGCGAGGTGTCGCTCTCCTCAGAATTCAGAAGGCACTGACACTGCGATATACACACTTGCGTAGAGATACAGGTTACATGTCAGTACAACGAGCCATCGAGAGCAAACGACAACAAAGCTGTAGTCCAGGAGAGCAGTAGATGGAGTCCCATAACGAGTCCCATGATGATACAACGTCAATGTCCGAGAGTGTTCGGTGGAGGGTTGGGTAGTCTTTCAGGGTATCTGGAAACTCGGGCATATTAATGAGAGCACTATTACTTGGTAGCGGGGTATTCCACTGACCTAGCCTTGATCCTCTCCCTGAGATCCTCCTCGTAAATTTGGTCCGCCCCGAGTTGGTTGCCTAGCGTCAACCACCTGCAACAACATGCCGTCAGTCACACAGCAACTTCAATCGCATACATCCACACTCACCCAGGCCGCGTGTTGTGCTTCCGCCCGAAGATCTCAATCTTCCGTCCCCCAGGGCACATCCGCTCGATCATCCCATACACTTCCTCAGGCTTCCTACTCGTCTCGCGCACCTCGGACACAATCACGTCTGTGTCCAGTCCGCGATTGACCCACTTCGGGAACTTGAGATTCCCGTGCTCGTCCGTGACTGTCTTTACCCCCACTAGCATGTGCTCCTTGGTATGATTCAGCCAATGCCCGGTGCGCCCGGTGCGGATCACGCGCTGTAGCTGGTTCGTCTTCACCCAAACGACCTCGTCGACACGCGTGTAGCCCCAGTGCCGCATGCACTCGCGTCCGACTTCCATGGCGCGACCGGTCACCCAGAGAAACAGAAGCCCTTCGTCTTGGAGTGTGGGAATTGGCATCGCGCGCATCTCATCGTCCGTCATGGTCCCGTAGGGTAACTGTGTATCCTTAAGCACTTTATACGGGTGTATGTGTATTGGTTCACTCACGCTCATGTGGATATCCCATGGCGGGTCAGCCATGATCACATGGAACTTGCCCAAGACTGAGTAGTCGAACCGCCGTACGTCGCAATTAATCCACTGAGGAGGGAGCTAGAGACAATTGCATGAGCCTGGACCAAACTACAAGTAAATAGCCATACGTACCGGTGTTGTCTCTCTCCCTGCGGGGCCAAGGCCGATTGGCAGTCTATACGGCTTCCTCTTAGCGACCTGCCGCTGCTCCGCCAGTCCTTGACCGTCGTTCACATCCCAATCCACCTCGAAATGTAGGTACCTGCACGGTGCCTTCTCCTTACCCCTGCCTCCGGCGCCCAACCCACTAGGCAAGCTCACAGGGCCCTGTCCCTGTGCGCCATAGTGCATCTGTCGATGCGACGGCAGGGGCGGTATCGAGGGCGACTGCGCGTATGTGGGTTCGGAATAGCAGGTATTCAGATACGAGCAATGTCCTAACCCAGGGTCTGTGTGTGGCCGGATGAGAGGACGGAAATGGATGCGGTCACAAATCGCAGGTAGGCTCCTCGAGTCCGGATGGGCTTCGCGACGCGCTCTGGCACATTCGTCCTTCGTGATGTTCGGGCATATGGGCTCGAAGCTCCCAGTGAGAGAGCGGAACTGAAACGCACGGTTCGGCACTGTCTATTGCGTCTGAAACAACGGAGACACGTACCTGTTCTGCGAGCAGTCGACCCTTCGCGGTACTCTGCTGCATGAGATTGTACACCTCCTTCAGAGTCTTGCTGAGGCTCTCGAGCGTGCTGGGTGGTGGCTTCCAGGATTCCGGCCTCTCTGGTGTCTCGTCTTCTTCGGCGCGACCAGCGGCAGAGTCATCGTCCTCGTCAACAACGCGCTTCCTCTTCCTCCGCACCGGCGATGACTGCGGTTGCGCAGAAGGTCCCTCACGAGTAGAACCCAGCTGAACGTCCATAACAATAAGCTCTCCATCCGCCTCCTCCCTGGAGACCTTGATCCTCCCATGTTCCCAGCTCTCGGATAGGCTTTCCAGGATACGCTCGAAATGAGACAGGTCCGTGAGGCGAAGCCTACGCGTAGGAGGTGAACCTGCAGTTGGAGCAGGGCTGGACGCGATTACACGCGTGAGGAGGTCGAACGATGATATCGGTGCAGAGACCGCATTGCTTGAGAAGAGCGATTGTATGGCAGAGGACGCGACTAGCTTTAGTTTGTCGTCGACAGACATATTAAGGACATAGACGAAGAGAGAGAGACTCAGGCTGCTGCAGCTCTCGGCTGAGCGACGCGACCGCTTCAGTCGCCCGTAGCGCTTAACCTCATCATGTGATTGGCCTTACCCGCGAATTGAGCAATATGCAAAAGTACGCCCTATGCGCACCTAGAGTGGCCCCTATTGTCAGCGGCAGGAGGTAGTGCAAACAGACAACCCCCTCGCCTTTTACTAGGGGGTTCCGTGTTCTGCCTCCACTTCAATGCCGCATTACGAATTTTTCGGACCCTAGCTCGTTTCGAGCTCATGAGATCCCTTCTGGGCCTAGCTTTTTGTATATTCCACCAGACGGTCTACAGCACAATCCCATCGCACCGAAGTCCCCCACTTCGACCTCTTCACGAGTGCCCCATAACATACTACTAGGGGTTTTCTTAGCTCAGTGACATGCTTTCCACAATAACTTGTGAGTGGATTCTGAATTCTGATACATGTTCATTGCTACTGAGTACAGAGTCCTGACATCAATGCAACAGGCGGGACAAAACTAATGTACAAGATATCCTTCCCTACAACTTGCTATTCTGACCCTCAGCTTCACTCACTGAGGGACGTTTATCCCCGCCTGAAAACCCGGACGCGAAACCGCCCGGTCAACCCACGCCTATGCAGGGTTCATGGCGATTAGTTGGATATGGAACTACATTATACCACGGCACTGACCGTAACGCGAGGCCACTCGTCCAAGCCCTCGATGCCGGCATACTTGTGAATTCTGACCCAGGGGATAACGTTCATGTCTGCGATGCTGTAAACACCTCGCCCGGGGCCTGCGAGGTAGTCGCGGTCCTGCAGGCGGATCTCAAGGACACCGTAGAGACGCTTCGTCTCCTCGATGTAGCCTGAATAAGAGCCGTATCAACATCGGTATACCACTTTCCGATTGAGACGTATTTGTAGTACTCACGCTTCTTTGCGTAGGGGATGTCCTCCGGGGCATATCTGTTGAAGTGGTTCGCCTGGCCTTGCATAGGGCCTACGCCGCCGTGCTGCGCAAATGCCGTATGAGTGTTATATTCTGGTAAAAAAGTATATAGTGCGGCATTGTATGTGAAACGAAGCCCTACCGCGAAGAAGATCCATTGGAGCATCTCGCTCCAGTTATCGGAGTCGGTTTCCTTGTCAAACGCGAACTTGTTCTCCTTGTCATAGTGGTGCTGGAGGTAGAGCAGGATCGCCGCGGACTCGAAAACAGGGAAGTTGTTGCGGTTACGGTCAACGATAACTGGGATACGTCCGTTCGGGTTCAGCTTGAGGAACCAAGGCTCCTTCTGAACGTTCTTGGAGATGTCGATCCGCTCGGTTCTGAAGTAGTCGAGCTAGTTGTGAGCAACACGAGTATCGATCGATGCCTAGGCCTGCATGCAACCACATACTCATATTCGAGGCCATAGGCGGCCTTGAGCTCTTCGAGGAAAACAGAGACTTTGTGGCCGTTAGGCGTGGGCGCTGTGTAGAACAAGATACCGCCGGGCATGACTATACAGATTGTTTCAAAGAGAATGAGACTAGACACTGGGAAGGATTGTGGAGGATGTGAATCCCTGGGCAACGTATATATATCCCAGTGGGCCCATGCGTTTGTTTGCACATGGGAAGTGGAACACGGATGTAATCATGCGCTCATGGCAGCGAGTGCTGCAGCGTTCGGGCACGTCATCCTGTCGAAGTCCGAGCTTGCTAAGCAAACACTCTATCCCAAACTCAGCTTCACGGCCATTCTCGCCCTCACCCGGCATGGCTAGTGGCCCTGTTACTCCCACCTGGTGTGAACTGTTGTGCCCTTCCGCTGACTCATGTGCCGCTTCTTGACCTCCATTTGGGAACTGCTACGCGGAAGCAGCTGAGCAATCGTCTGCGTTTAGGCCATCCCCATTGTCCGATCAGAACTTTACCGTACATCTTACAACGTTACACGGTTTCCGCATATGCCAGTGCGAGCTATCTCCGAGATCGGTATACTTCGAGGCTTACAATGTCTGTCCGAGTCTTTGGTCCACTATTAGAATGCATCTCCCATGAACTGCAGCGACCGACCTGTTACCTAACCCATGCGCGACTGAGAGAATGGATAGAAACCGCATATGCATCGGTGAACCCGCGGAATCCCCATCTTCTAACCCCAATTCATGACCAAAGCGAACAAGGAGGACAGGACACACCAGCTGGATATCTTCCCGCTTGTCATAGCGCTTCCCGAGTTTGGGCCGTTGATGGGCGTGCTAACCCCAGAGCCCCCGTGTACCACCCCAGGCTGGTAGTCAGAGCTTACATTAGGCGACACGGCACCGATGTACTGCTCTCCTAGGGCGTTGATACGGCCCTGTGCGGACATGAGTGCGTTCTCCTGATACACGACGTGGTCAGCGCTGTTTCGAACTCGGTGATATATTAGGAGTGGATAGATGCATCCTAACGTACCTGATTCACGCCCTGGAGGTTCACCATCGCCCCGAACCAGGCATAACGCTCAATCCACGGGGTGGTGTCCATGAACTGCTGCGTTGCGTTCATCAAGTTGACGATGTCCTGCAAGGAACACTGTTCGTCCGCATCGCTGAAGTTCTGTGATCCGTTCAGCATCAACAACTCGGATGACACTGCCGGCCCTCAACAAACCGACTAACCTCACACGACCACTCCGTGACCCACACAGGCCGCTGGAACGTATCATGATAGTCTTCCAGATACTCCAGGAACTGCGTCGAGTTGATGTTGTACCAATGCAGCGCGACGAAATCTACCGTACAGCCGCCCGCGCACTCGGCCAGCCAATCCTGGAGCCACTGTTTCCCTTGCGGGGCCCCGCTCAGAGCTGGAGAACCCAATTTGACGCCTAGCCCCTTGAGGGGCTCTATGTGCGCCTTCCACAGGGCCGCGGCATCGGCTGGCGTAAGGTTCGACTGGCCGGATATTTCGGGCTCGTTGAATCCTAGGACGTGGGTAACGTGCTGTTGTCGGACTGTGTTGTTGATGTTGTTGTCCCAGTCGGACGCTTGGCTTGCCCCCCAGAGCATGGGGACAAATTCAATGTCTGTCTGAACAGGTTCTGGACTCCAAGTATAGTACCTGACAGAAGATATATGGTGTGAGAACCAGGGGCCTTGCGTGAAGTCTTCTAGATAGGCTTCGCACATACCACTGAACCTTGCCCGTGCCTAGAAATTGACTGATATCGTCGTAGTTGCTGTTCGGCCAGGCGAGACCCGCCTTGCTAGAGTTCGTCACTGCATCTTGGTGGATAGAAGGTGGTAGTCCTGGGACGCTGGCGGCCGCGCGCTTGGGAAAGAGGGCAAGAAGGATTACGACAGCAGCGGTTCTCGAAGGCATGGTGAAACATTTGCACGGAGAGATGCAAGAGTATCAAGTTATGGTCAGCCGAGAAGAATCTTTCGCTGCCGTAGAGCCTCTTTTGTAGGAAGCAGAGCGTGGAGTCGTAGTCAGGCACTGCGGATGACGCGAGTCGATTCAATGGGTACCGGTGGAGCAAGAGGGCATGAGGGAGGGGAGCCTCTTGAGAATTCGTGAGTAGATGGCCTGGAAAAGCGCATGTTGCGCACGACCGCGCACTGATTCTGTCAAGGGTTAACCTATGCTATGCCGCCTTCTTTTTCGAAGGCCCGAATGCACGCGTTCCGCACCCTGAAGGAAGCCACGATAACCATACGTGATCAAACTCATAGAGTGGTACAATGTGTTATAGATGGGGGATCCCGTGATTATATTACAGTGTCTGGAGGTACATTGTGTCAGCTGAACATCCATGCGAAATGTTGGCGGTACGTACGTATGCCGAGATGGACGAGAATGGCAGCCTTGCCAAAGAAGCTTGCAGTGTATAGTGAGAGCGTGAATGCTGCTTGAACACGTTGGAGCTCTGTTACAACAACATCCTGCCATGATGATGTATGCATGATCTCGTCATGCTGAGGCGGGTGTCTGCACCGGCGCAGGCTGCTCGCGACTCTTCGGAGGTGGTGCTGGAAGGTCGACATTGTTGCCCCTGAACCTTTTCCTCATATCCAGCTAGAACCCAATGAGTAAGAGTTCCGGTGTCTCAACTGAATTGCAAGGACGCACCATGCCCCTCTTGCACTCAAACGTCGCCTGTCGAAGAGCTTTGCATTGCTCTGGAAGTTCATCGGTGTGATTCTTCAGACATTCCGAAGGAAGGTGACCTTGCTTCAGCACACAGTCCGAGTGAAGAAGGCAGTCTTTGAGCGCAGAGAGGAGATGTGAGCAAGAGGAGGACATGGTCCGGCTCAACGTCGACGGTGGTGGAGGACAAGCAAGGATCGCGGTGCGCGGCCCGAAGACGCCGAGGCCGCCGCGATTCGCGACTCCGAGACTTTCGGCTTTCTGACATTCGTCATACTTTCTGGGGATGTGAGCTGCCTGCACTGGGCTTGAGCACAACCATCCGCGATGCCTTTACCACCAGTTCTGCGTTCGCTCGTACGGAGCACGCCTACCGTCGCGCCAATACCGAACAGAGCCGTACTCTCTGTCACTGGTTCTCAGGCTGCAGAGTTCCTCAATGGCATGACCGCCGGGACCATCCCTGGGCAGTCCGGCAACCACTTCTACTCCGCTTTCCTACATGCACAGGTTTGCAGGGCAGTTTACTATGTGGCGCAGATATACCCTCTTACCCTTCTGCTAGGGGCGAGTCATCCACGACATCTTCATATGGGCACACACAACCCCCGCAGGTCGCCCGGGATTCCTCATTGAATACGACAGCCGGCCATCCGAAGCGCCTCCATTGCTTCCTCTACTGAAGCGTTATGTCCTGCGCTCGAAGGTCAAGCTACAGGACGTAACAGAGGAGTACGACGTCTGGTCCGCGTGGGGCTCCGAGAAAGAGAAGGCCTGGGAGACCGAGCGGCAGTGGGTGTTCGCGCGCAGCGGTGTCATCGAGCCTGTCTGGGACAAGGACGGCGAGTGGCCATGGGGCTCTACGCCAGGAGTGATGCGGGACAGGAGAGCGGTGGGGATGGGCCACCGGTTGCTGGTGCGTAAGGGAGATCGTCGTAAGCAGCCTCTCGCAGTCTATGCTCTGCGTACACCCTCCTTCACAAAACGCAGCGCAGGAAAGCTCGACACATGACGTCGCGTCGGCGGATGAGTACCATTTGCACCGCGTGTTGCATGGCGTCCCTGAGGGTTCGGACGACATTCCGCCTATGCAAGCATTCCCAATAGACTCAAACATGGATATCATGGGTGGACGTGCGTATACTTCCTCTTCTAGCGCGTCGCGATATTTGCCAACGAACTACGACATATAGTGGACTTCCGAAAAGGGTGTTACGTGGGACAAGAGCTCACTGTCCGCACTTACCACACCGGTCAGCTCCGCAAGCGACTCCTCCCTGTAGTGTTCCATGGCGCCGACCAGTCGTACGTGCACTGTGATCCCAGGCACTAGCTTCTACTGACTTCAATCCAGGCTCTCGACATTGGAGAAGCCGCTCGAACAGTCGCCTTCCATTGCGCCCCAATCAGAGATCCGTCCACAAGCCATACAAAGTGAAGAAGGCGCGCCTCGCCCACGACCAAGAGGGACCGGCAAACTACTGAGCTCGGTTCGTGGAGTAGGACTGGCACTCCTCCGCCTCGAGCAAGTGGAAGCTGTTAAGCAGGGGCGTGCTAAATTCATAACAACGAACGAGGAAGGTCAAGAGTGGGGTGTGACGCCTTACTGGCCAGATTGGTGGCCTCCGCAGCCCGAGCAGCCGGAGTGAACCAGATGTACTAGACTTGGTCGTTTCGGACTACCTCTCACCTCATCCATTGCTGCAACACGCACATCGTTTGACGCACCGAAACGCGCGCGGGCGCACGTCTTTCATGTGGGCAACTGTTTGGACATCACGGTGCCTCGACAAGGACTGTCGCAAATACATAATCGCCATCGTGGCTTACTGAGGTATGAAACTTCCATGATGAGCTCTCCCGTTCCTTCGAGTGGTATTCCAGGAATGGCTTGCGCGAACCATCGCTAGAGAGAGAGTGGAACGTGAAGTCCTTCCACGTCGGACGAGCCACGGGATAGACAGCTTTGTATGCTGCTTCCTTGACGCTCCACCTTCAGGAAGCTGAGCATCAACAACGCGGTAGGCTGGACGCGCAAAACATACCGAACGGCCAGATATCTTGTACGCCTAACCTCGTCCTCCGAGGGAAGCCCGTTCCATACAGACAACTCCTTCTCGCTTAGGATGCGATGTGCCAGTTTTGTGGGGGTTCTTCGCTCCAGGAGGCGGAGTATACGAGGAACATGAACGACGTCCACACCGATCCCCAGTATTCCCATGAGGCTAGCGTAACATGAGAGCGGGATGAGTCCAGGTTCGCGAGTTATGGACCTGAGAGTGAGCAAGTCACTGAGAAAACGTCATGAGCGCTTGGCGTAATCTACTGCACTTCTGGCGTCTATCTATGCATGGATCTCGATCTACGATCCGTCGACCCCGTCCTAGATGCCGACATTTTCGACATTTCGCTCTCTCCGACTACTACGGACTGGCTATTCCTTATACACTCTACTTCGCAGAACACATTCAAGTATACCTTGCAACCCAAAGCGCGATCTCACTGACTGCCTCTGAATATGTCGCGAGTGGAAGCCGTCTACACGGCAGCTTCAACAAATCGCTACTTCCAAGCTGCCGATATCTCACCCAGCGGGATTGTCGCGTTCGGCTCAGGCAACCTGGTCGCTTTGTGGAATGCTGAGGTGTGCACCGTATCATCATGTGTCAACATAGGCAAATTACTCACAGAAAGCAGGATCCGCTAGACAGAGGCGTCTACGAGACGCTTCCCGGCCATGAAGCTCCCGTCTCCTGTGTACGCTTCAAGACGGACGACACGCTTGTCAGCGCCGATGCGAAGGGCGTAATCAGGTTGTGGAACAAGCTGAATGAGCAGGTACGTCCGTTTTATGTACTGAGTCGGTGCGCAATGATTGACATCCCTGGTCTCTTCAGTGGCAATCTCGCGCTGTGCACCAAGGCCACCAAGGCAGCGTCGCAAGTCTTGTTGCCTATGGCGAACTCGTCATCACGGGCGCATCAGACTCCACTGTCAAAGTGTGGCGGATACCGGCAAATGCGAAAGGCATAGTAATTCTTCGCTGCCGTAGTTCGTTCGACTAACTCGATCTGGACTTATAGATTCTCTGAGCGAAGTTCAGACTATCAGTATGCGGAAGGGCTTCCCTATCTCTCTCGCTGTGGCTGAACTTCCTGGTACAAAATGTGAGAATCTTCATCTTTACGAGCTGGAAATCATTGACTCAAGATTTTACTTCAGCTCTCCTACTTGCCGTCGGTAGCACAGACAGGAACATTCACCTATGGACAAGCTCTGAGGGAACGGTAAATCGAATAACCATATCGCGTTGACAGACAAGCTGAAGCTCGTCGTAGGCACAGTTCGTACAAGCTGCGGTCCTCGCTGGGCACGAAGACTGGGTGAAGTCGCTTGCCTTCCGCCCTCCTGAAAGCGAAGGCGGTGCTCTGATTCTGGCATCCGGGTCGCAAGATGCGAACATCCGTTTGTGGAACATTGAGCCGTTCACCAAAACAACGTTCGCCCCATCTGGAGGCTCAACTAGTGAGGTAACAGACGAGCTTCTGGATGCATTCGAAGCATCTTTGGTGAACCTAGAGGAAAGCGAAGACGGCGGCCGACAGATATCTCTCAAGCGCCATATTTTGACCGTGAAGACACAACAAAGGTAATCTCACCTATGTTCAGAATGCGGTGTAGGTCATGAACATCTTCGCAGCTCTCAGCTATACTCTGTTACCTTTGATGCCCTTCTAGTGGGGCACGAAGCAGGAGTCACCTCCCTATCCTGGCGACCTCAAGCGACGCCGACCGCCACACCAACCCTCCTATCAACATCAACCGATTCATCCCTCATCCTCTGGTCCCCATCCACGGTTCTCACCTCGTCAAATGACGGCACCACCCTCTGGATCAACCGACAGCGCTTTGGCGATGTCGGCGGTCAACGACTGGGCGGCTTTGTTGGAGGTCTCTGGGCGCGTGGTGGTTCAGATGCGATGGCGTGGGGCTGGAACGGCGGCTGGAGGAGATGGCGGTGTCGGACACCTGAGCCTGAGACTAGTCAGGGGCCTGCGCTGGAGGAGTGGTCCGAGGTCGGAGCCATCACTGGCCATCGCGCCCCAGTGCACAGTGTAGCTTGGAGTCCCGGAGGGGAGTACCTGATTTCCGCTAGGTAAGCATCTTCCGGGCACGATGGGCAATATCACTGACAGAAACATGCTTTTGATAGCTTGGATCAGACGACGCGCATACATGGTGCAATTCCGACAACAGCTTCCGATGGATCATCTGTACCAGTATGGCACGAGATTGCTAGGCCACAGGTCCACGGTTATGACCTCATCAACGCCGTGTTCCTCGACCCGCTGCGTTTCGTGAGCATTGCGGACGAAAAGGTGGCCCGAGTGTTCGAAGCACCCAGAGAGTTCGTCGAGATCGTCAACAACCTCAACATTGCCACGCTTGATACCAGCGAAGTCAGTTCAATGTATCCTTGTCTGCGTCTGGCATATTGACGAATGTCATCAGGAGAACCGCCCGCGAGCGGCGGCTGTACCTCCCCTCGGGCTCTCTAACAAAGCGTTGACAGATGGTAGGAAAATTCATATGTGTCAACCGGGTGGTTCCTCATGCTCCTTCCTCGCAGCCAGCGCAGTAGCGGAGGTGAACGGCGATGTCGATGACGCTCGGACACGACGGCGTCCATTCGAAGGAGAGCTCGCAGCCGTCACACTGTGGCCAGAGATCGAGAAGGTCTTCGGACACGGCTACGAGGTACGCCCATCGCAGTGTCTTTACAGCCGGGCATACCTTACTCACCCTATGATTCTAGTCAATCGCACTCGAAGTCTCAAATTACAAGCAGTACATCGCCACTGCATGCAAAGCGACCAGCGCGGAACACGCCGTCGTCCGAGTGTACGAGACGCAAACATGGCAGCCCGTCGGCACGCCCCTGGCCGGCCACAACCTCACCGTGACGCGTATCGTCTTCAGCCCAGACGACTCGCTTATCCTCACCGTCTCCCGCGACCGCACATGGCGCCTGTTCGAGCGCAGCGAAGGTGCGTTCCCAGGGTCGCTTCTCTGAGGGCCATGCTCGAATCAAGGTGACTGACAAGCTGCGGTGCCACAGACGGCTTCGTACCTGTCGCCGCAGACAAGTCGCATGGACGCATCATATGGGACTGCGCGTGGGCCCCCGACGGTGACGTCTTCGCCACCGCTTCTCGTGATAAAACGGTAAGATGCCTTTACCTTGGTTTGGGTTTGGGTCGCACGTCGTTTGCTCGGTTTGTTGAGCCCCGGCCGCGATTGTTGACCGGCACATACTACATTTCAGGTCAAGGTTTGGCGGCGCGTTGATGGGGAAGACAAGAAGTGGACAGCCGTGGCGACCATCCAGGTCAAGTCGGCCGCGACTGCGGTCGCGTTCGCTCCTCGGCCTGCGGATAGCAAATCGTGAGCATGACTGCTAGTCATTTGGGAGATGAATGCGCAGGCTGATCGGATTTCAGACGGACGTTGGCCGTAGGTCTAGAGTCCGGGGAGATTCTGCTGTTCGCATCTCCTCGGGAGACGCCCTCCCAATGGACTTGCACATCGACCATCGACACTCGGTACGTAACGGTTAGCAACATCTGGCCAGATCTCCGTCTTACCTTCGAGCAGCTTGGCACACGTAGACCAGATCCACCGTCTGGCATGGCGTCCGACAGGCAATCACGATGTTCAGCAACTCGCAAGCTGTGGGGAAGATGGTACATTGAAGCTATTGACAGTCCATATCGCGGACACGGAGTGAGCAGCCGTCTGCGACATGTAGTAGAACTACGACGAGTGGAGAAAGCTATGCAGTATACAGTGTAGGCGCGCGGGATTAGACCCAAGAGCTGGCTAGTAACGAGACATTCGGGGATAGATGTAGGAAGGGTATAACACAGTAGAATGCGCGGAGCGGCGTGAGTTAAATAGGTATACGGCAGCAGCATGGAATGACTGAGAGCTTGGGGTACCGAGAAAGCAGGGTGATAGGGATACACAAACATGGCAGACGGAGACGTCAAAATCAAACAATATCGCGCAGGCTCATGGGAACTTCGGGCTGCAAGTCGGAAGCGTCAGACGACTGAAAGCGGCGGTCAGCGTAGTGTCAGAGAACTCACGCATTTAATCCTGGCGGGACAATATCCGTCAGTGACACCGTAACATTGAGAATCGAACGATCACGTACTTGTAGAAGCACTCTATGGAACGTAGCATCTCGACATCGCCTCCGGTAGCGGTGACGAAGTTGACGACCACACCGGCACGAGAGTAGCTAGGGGCAATAGCGGGAGCCACGCTATACCAGACCTGTCAATACCGCTCACAGCCGGAGTTCAGGACGATCTTACCGGTGAGCGTATTCCTCAACAGCCTTCGGCAAATCTGGGAGGACTATCAGAACTCAATTCCTTGTTCGGTTATTGGAGGATTCTCACCGTAGTTGATAACCAGAGGTACTTGGGAAACCTCCGGCGTCTTCACCTGCACGTCGTACACCACGAGTACCTTGGTCGCCGTCGGCCGCATGATACCCGGCGCCGCTCTGAACTTATTCAATGCAGCCAACTTGGTGCCAGCGTTCATGTCACCGTGCTATAACATGAGGATGAGCATGTCTTCCAATGAACCCAAAGAAATCACAAGGCTCACCAGAGGGACAGCTTCGAGACCGCGGCTGGATAATTTGTAGACTACCGCGTCGAGAGCGGCCATGCCACCGACGTGGATGATAGCCTGCGGGATGTCCAGATCGTCAAACAGATCCGCGAGCGCCTCCAGCTTCCACTCCCGCGCCTGCGCCGTCTCCGCGTTCGTCGCGCCCCTCCCAGAGCCGATGATCCCCAGCCCACTTTGCGGCAGCGGCGCGTCGGAGCGTCCGCTCGCCGTGAACGCAAGATAGAGGTAGAACTGGCGGAGGCCCCGCGCGCCCTGGCTCGTGTCAGCGTGGGTGACGTTCCCGTCCCGGCGGACGAGCACGCGGACGGGCTCGCGCAGCTGGATCGCAGACGCAAGGTTCAGCACGTCTTGTGGGACGGTGTTGGAGAACAGCGCAGTCTGCCGTTCGATCTGCTGCGACGGTCCGCCGTTTGGCAGCTCGTTAGGTGGAGATATCCCGACGCCGGAGAACCTGCGCGTTAGGCTCTGGGTCGGTGCGAGCAGCGACGACGTGCTGCTGTTGGCCTCCCAGTTGGAGAACGGACCCTGCACAGCCGAGCCTGGAGTACTGGCACCGGGAGTGTTCGAGCCATTGCCGAGAGAACGAGAACGCGGCGGTGGGAGCAGCCTAATGATACCGAACACGGACTCGTGCAAGTTCCGAGCGATGAGCTGGTCGACCTCATCGAGAACCAAGAACCGAACATCCGCGCCAGACAGCCCTCCGGGCGTAGTGAACAGAGCGTGCAGCTTCTGCGGTGTCCCGCAGATGATGTGTGGCACGTTCTGCTGCAAGAGGCGCAGTTCTTGGCTGAGATCGGTGTTCGCCGACGTCGATCCAACTCCGAGAGCTGATTTTACCCCGATGGGACCACCCAAATCGCGAATCATCCGTTGGGCTTGCGTGGCTTGATCCACGGTCGTGGAAATCATGACGACCAAGGGGCCACGAAGCGGGGCACGGGTGTTGAGCGCATGTGTCACAGCGATGTGAATCGCCGGGATCACATATGCGGCAATGCGTTCCTGGGTGGGCGGCGCTTGCGCAATGATGTCCGCACCGCGAAGGAGGAAGGGCAGGGCACGCTGCTGGATTTTGTTAGGAGGGCCGACGCTAGAAGGGACCTGATCAACATGTGGCACGCTGCCAATTCAGTGCAGGGGGCTCACCCGAAACTACTCAGAGACCGCAACAGTTCCGGGGCGAGGTTCAACTGTTCCCATTTCGTAATCGTAGGCCCATCCCGCGACGAGCCCCCGGACAAGCTTTCGCCCTAAATTTTCAGGTGTCAGTGATGCATCCCAAGGCAGTATAGTCTGCGCGCGGAAGCGAACACACCCCTAAGGAATCGCGACGCAGCAGGCCGCTGACAGAGCGGCGCTTGTCACGAAAGATAGAATCTTGTCGTCCGATAGAGCCCGCGGGCGAGTCGGTGTTGCGCATGGGAATATCCAGAGTACCAGCGGACCACGTCCGCATAGGCGGGTTGGGCAACCGCTGGCTTTGCCTGATATCCGGCCTTCCAGGCATGCCATGACCAAGCGACGCCGACGTATTCAGTAGAGGTGGAAGCGCAGTGGACAGTTCAGTCTGTGGCAACGCGTTTCCGAGCATCTGGGGGTTCTGTAGCGCTCCGTTGTTCGCTTGGAGCTGCTGGGTCTGCAAAGCGAGTAGTTGCCCGACGGATGTGGTCAGCGTGTTCAGGCGGCTAGAAATCGAGGTGATGTCGTCTGTAGGCGGACTCTGATTAGGCGCAATGTTCGCGATCGAGCCTCGTGGCCCATTCAACCCAGGGTTCGCGAAACCTTGCGGCGGAGCGGTCGAAGGCGCGAAAGGATCCTTGAATTCTATGGGGCCATTCGCAGCTGGGGTGGAGTTGATGGCGCGCTCGACCAGGATATTGACCTTGTGGTGCACATCGCCCAAATCACGTTGAATATCTCTGTTCACGATCTCCAAGCGAGCAAGCCGGTCGAGCATTTCATTAATGAGTGGCGACGCCCTGAGCTGCGCCTCAAAGCTCGTAGACGTCGAAAACTCGAGACTTGATGCGAAGTGGCTGCCAGAATCCAGAGAAGAGGCGGGAGACGACGAGACAAACTGCGCGTTCAGCAGGCTCGATCTCATACTGTTGGATTCTTGGATAACCGGCGGTGTGTTGATGCGCTCTCGGCTGCGGATAGAAACTTGGCTCTGAAAGGAGGAGGGCGCCGCGTATTGGCCATTCATCGCTATCGGGCCCGACGTCGGCCCCGGCGTCTCGTCGCCATCGGCAGCGTGGCCGACGTTCTCTGGGGCGTTCAAGTCTCGCGCCGCGTTCTGAAAGGCCGCGAATGCCGCCCTGTCGGCGTCAGCCTGGCGCAGGGCCGGGGAATGGCGCGAGATGTCACCCGAGGCGGGTGCTTGTAGACCTGTGTCGTTCCTCCGGTCTCGGTCGTCCTGCGGCGGGCTCGGAGAAGATCTGACAGAACGGTAGTCTGAGGGAGATCTGGAGAGAGATGAGGTAGTGCTGTACTGCTGCTCCCGGGATATGGACTGCCTGAAGCCAAGGCCAACGTTGCCGTCCTCGTCGTTCATCCGGATGGCGCCAGGAAAGAACGGGGTGGAGGCGGGGTTGAGAGCCGGACTCCGCGAGGGAGGGTCCATGATCATGGGGGGATGGGAGACAGCGGATTAGAGGGTAGAAAAGAAAAGGAGAAAGCAAGACGACACTGCAAGAGGCGTTAGCCACGACGACCTGGGGCCGAAGGGGGATAGAGGGCGGCGTACGACGGACCTGTGACGCCTGGAGAGATGAACTAACAGGAAGATGCCATACGAGAGACGAGGAAAGAGAGGTGTGTTGGGGGATGGGAGAGGACAGGTCACAGCTCAGAGGCAAGCTCGAGCTGGCTGCTGGCGGACGGAGGAGGACAAGCCAGGAGCAGCTAGCAAGTTGCCATCGAGCAGCAGCGGCGCGTCGGCTGGGTTTGATTGGCCCCCACGCTTACGAAACAAACATCAAACAGACTGATTCCTGATTCTCGAACGCGGCTCATGCTAGCCTACGATTGTACAAACGGCGAGAGACATCTAATACATCAAACGAGCGTATGGCTACACCGTGCGCAGGACCTGCCGGCACATGCAAGCTTGAGGTGCTGTAACGTTGTTGAAGGAGTGGATGGAGTCAGTGCGCGACTAGCTTAGTCCGCATTCGGACACAGCAGAGGCGATGGTGTGAGCAGGCGCTAGTGGCCGGGTGGCGGGCGCCTAGAAGAGGGTCCGGGGAAAGATGATTTGCTTGGCTGCCTTGAGCGCCGTCGCAGTGTGCCTTGCCCTTGCGTTCGGAATCGCCCTCCCTCCGCCCGCCCTCTTCTGATGCGCCCCAGCGGCGGTGCTGTTGGGGCCGGCGGGTTCGTACAGCCCTAGCCGCATCGCGACGCCTTCCACGAACCTCGCAGGGCCGCTGCGTTCTTCCCCGTCAGGGACGTGCTCGGTACGTTCAATGGTCAACCGCCTATAGTCCGCTCCAGTGAGTCCGTGTCCGCGTGTGAGCACCCCCGAGACGTCCGCCACTTACTTGAGCTGCCCAAACTTGACTTGCCACAACGTACGCTTCTCCTGGTGGGGATCCTTCTGCGCAATATGCCCCTTGATAATGTTGCTGACTTCCGGCAGGTCAACAATGTTCAGAGACACCTGTGGTACGAAGCACAATCAGCACTCGTCCACTGTTGCTTAGCACTGCCTGTGGCTCACCAGGATGTTCCTACCGTCGAGCTCCGCGCCGTTCAGCTCAAGGGCAAGTCTGGCCTCGGCAGGAGTCACGAACTCCACCGTAGCATAGTGGACACCGTGTTCCACTCCGCCGCCGAAGCCAAAGAGACCCGGGCTCTTCTTGAGATTGTTCGTAGGAACACAGACGCCGGTACTCGCCCGGATTACGATGCGACGAATGGTACCACAGGGCTGGAACAACGCCGCGACTTGCTCTTCCGTCACCGTAGAGCTCAGCTACGTACACATCCGGCGTGAGCGACAGATAAAGTGCAGGTGCATATCGAACTCACATTACCGACGTAGACAAAGGACCATTCAGGCTGGGGTTGCCTGGCAGCCTTCATTTCCGCCTTTTTCTTCGCCATGCGAAGCTTCTCCTTCTCGCCAACGTCCATCTTGGCACGGCTACGGGCTTTGCCCTTGCCCTTGTCAAGCTTATGGACAAGCTGAGGATTAGCCCCTGCAGAGGGGGCTGTCGAGGGACCGGCCACCGGCCCCTCGTCCTCAACCACGGTGGCTAAGGCAGGCGACCGCTAGAAGTCGAGTTTCATGGTGAGTTAATCGTCAGACAGACAGCGGTCTGTCTACATACCTTCAGCGTGCCACCAGACGACTTGGCTTTGGACGCCGAGCCGTTGGAATGGCCAGACGAGAGGGAGGAAACGGTGGGACAACGGATACGCGTCATAGTTGCTTGAAAATGTTGGATAACAGGACTTGCTTGATAACTTGCTGCTTGATAGCCTCGGCTGTTGAGCCTCTTGACGGGCCTTAACGGAGAAGGGTGTCTTGAGGCGTTCTGGTGCTGGTGCTGTGGAGGGAACCTGCTCGCCCAACGCGGGCGCACTATAAGTGTTTGGAGAGTCTGGCGGAGTCCAAGCGACTCGCGCTGCGCGCTTTGCTCGTGTCTTGCAATTTAGCCACAAGCCCTAGCGACGGGCATTGCTATTGGACCCGGAGGGCTACCCCGCGTTCATTTCAAGCCGCGCTAAGGCAGGAACAATAATGCTCAATCCAAGAACGCGTACCATACATGGCGGACAAAACCAAGAGTTGCAGCACACGTGACGTCGCCTCCGAGGCGGATCAGCTTTTGCAGACGCGCAGCCAGTGGCTAGCACAGGCGCTCCGCCACTCCCTCTCGCACCGACACCGACGCGCGCACGCCTGCTGTCCTCCCAGCCACTCTAGACGTCGACGACACAACGCTCCTTTCGAAGACGCCATGGCTACCGCACAACACCGAGCAGCATATCGCGCCCTCGTACGCGAGGTTAACAGGGCAGTACGTATCCGCCGTTTGTCCCCTCCACTTGCCGAGGCCCTTGCGCTCACCAGCCCCCCACCCCACCCCGACCGCTAGTCCATCTACCCTCGTGCGACGCGGCCAAACACCGTAGCGTCGCATGTACGCGCGATCTTTGCGGAGCGTAGGGATGGCAACGACAATGAGCGATTCCTGCACGACATGCGGAATGCGGCGACGTTCATGCGCTCGCAGCGGATGCACAAGGTGCGCGGGCGCCCACAAATTCGCTTTGGCTGAGCTTTGCGGCGGCTCACTCGTGCTGCGCGGACATAGACCCTCTTGGAGAGGTACAATCCATTACTTGGCCTGTCTACAGAAGAACGTGTCAAGAAAACGGCGCATCGCGTCGGCTTGGACATGCCCGTCACTCCTAAAGACGAAGAGTGATTCAATGCAGCCAATTTTCATGCTTCTGCTCCATCTACCGCATTACGCCACTCTACACGAGCATACGTGTTCACGTTTACGTGATTGTGAACGACTGGTGCCTTCCGAAGGCCGCGTCAATCTGTATCTCACCCCACAGCAACCCTGATCGACAATACAGGGCACACAGCAAGTACATATTTTGGTGCCAGAGTGGCAGATCCAGCGAAGATAGAATACACGAATGCGTCAGCGTCGGACAGAGGAACAGGAGCGAGGACGAGGTGTCCACTAGTAGAAGAGGGAGAGCGTCGTAGATCAATCCTTTGCCTCTCTGTATATACGAACGATTGTCAGTAAGAGCGACAATCGGAGCGCAAGGAATGACACTTATGATATATAGAACATTGTTACACCTGCAAATATAGAAGTAGATGGTCAGACGATAGCAGAACGAGCAGTCCAGAAACAGGACGCACCGGATGAAGACCTCGCCGAGCGCACCGTTCGACTTGCCGTCCTGGAACTCCTCCGTGTTCGCGAGCTGCGCGCGACGTGAGATAGCGCAGGGGCGACGCATTGACCGAGACCCACCTGGAGGTTCATGTACCCGTCCGTGCTAACCAAAAAGCCCTTGTATTCGAGACCCCATTTTAGGCGCACGTACACGGGCTTGCCAGTGAGCTCCTGCATGAAGGGCTTCGGGTTGACAGGGTTGACCTATACGAGCATTCAGCGCGCAAAGTCAGCGCAAGATCAAAAGCAGAGACATACCGCAGACATGGTGGCACAGGGAAGAGGGAAGGACGACGGACGATCGAGTCGAGCGCGAGGCAGCCTGAGCGAGCGAGATTCCGAACACGTGCGGACTTCCAAAACCGCGGACGGACTGGCACTCTCAGATCGACGCGCATATAAAGCCTGCAGCGTCTCTCCGCCCGGGGCTACCGCCCCCCGCGTCCCCCGCCCACCTCCCGCCCGCGTCTGCTCGCCGTCTGCTGCTGCTGAGCAACCCTTTGTCTGACCGTCACGACCATGTCCGACCACGAGACCGGGGGAATCCCCTCCGACGAGGATCTCTCCCTCCCGAAAGCGACCGTCACGAAAATGATCGCAGGTGCGCCTCCCGCGCCGCCGCCCCTTCGCGCGCAAGGTTCCCCCCTATTGACCCGCTCCGCTGCAGAACTGCTCCCGAATGATGTGACGTGCGCAAAGGACACGCGAGACCTGATCATAGAGTGCTGTGTAGGTGAAGTCGCTCTTGTTTTTCTCGCTTGCGGATGAATGAGTTGACGCGCTGCGTTGTGGCAGAATTCATTCATCTAATATCCTCGGAGGCGAACGAGATCTGCGAGCAAGAGTCCAAGAAGACCATTGCTCCCGAGCACATTATCTCAGCACTCAAGGTGTGCCTCATTTCATACATAAACGTTGGTCTTTGACCGTCTTGCTCACCGCGCTATGCAACTAGCGGCTGGGCTTCGAGTCCTTCACAGACGAAGTAGAGAGCGTCTTGAAGGATCACAAACAGCAACAGAAGGTGTGTGCATCGAGTTCCGGGTTACCGGTGAACCGTTCTGATCCTATTCGCAGGACCGGGAGAAGAAAGTCAACAAGATGGAACAATGCGGCCTCTCCGAAGCAGAGCTATTGGCTCAACAAGAAGCTCTCTTCGCGAAAAGTCGCGAAAAGTTCCGCACGGCCCAGCAGTAACCTCACTTCCTCCTCTCGCGCCCTGCCTTTCCGCACCCTGCACGGCACGTCATGCTCTCTCCTTCCCCTTCCGTTCGACTTCTCGCTCCGTTCATGTGTGTGTGGTATGGACAATCGCTCTCTCGCTCCCCGTCTCTTCGTGTATTATGACATCTGCAGATAGTGCGCCCTTGTCTTGTGTCGCATACAGCTCTTCCCTACCCTTCGTAGCCCCGTGTAATTTGTGCATGATTTATTCACTTTGTACCTTTCCTCGTCCGAAGACGATCCTGTAGCTCCTCTAGCCGCCGCTTCGGCGAGTCCCCATTCCACAGCTCGACCTCTGCACCGCTGGCGTCCTTCATGCGCGTGAGACGGGGCAGGCCTTCCTGCTCGATGGTGAAAGATGCCGATACCGTTGCATAGAGCGTGGCTGCAAGGCAGTCAGAGGACGATTCTGCAACGCCTGCGTCTCACGCCTTACCTTCCGAAACGTCCCCATTCGCCAATACGAGGCCGGCTCCAAGTCCTCCGAGGAAACTATTCCCAGCACCTGTCGTACCGGGTCAGCACGCTACTCAGCACGCACTGCTGTATCTCGCAGCGGGTCGGCCGATGGTTAGACGCGTACCTGTGACGTCGACAACCTTGTCCGAGCTCTCCGGGCCGTTCCAATATGCGTCGACCCACACGAGAGCCTGTCCTCTCTGGGCGACGCATGCGCCCATGGCGCCACTGCGAATGACCACGGCCCCGGTGCCGTTTGGACCAACGCCGATGTCTAGGAAGCGGCGGCACGCTTCTTCTACAAGCTCTTTGGTGGGCGGTAGAGGCATCGAGAGGAGCGAGAGCGCCTCGTCCGCGTTCGGACTAAGGTCTGTGGTAAGGTTCCTCCGCGTCAGTTAAATTCACAGTGGACTGACCTCAAGACAGAGATATCAGGCAGCACTTCTGTGAGCGCAGAAAGTTCTTCAGGTACACAACGATCCTGGCTTTTCGATGCATCAGTGGGCTGCGTTCCATCCCAGGAAGCTGAGACGGCTCACGGGTATGGGTTCGTACACCGTGATGGGACGCCAGTCCGGGTCTTGTTTGACCTCTGACATGATTGCCAGTGCTCGGCTCGGGGAGCATATAAAGTGGATGATCCGCGCGCGTGCCAGCTTCGTCCCCGCCAGGTCGCGAGGCGTGATGCGGATCCTTGGCGTTAGGTAGTCGAACCTGCAACAAACCAACATTGTGAATGCTGGTGAACCTGTCGTCGTTTTACTGACGTACCCCCGAAACTCGCCTCGGTACGAGTTGATCGCTCTCGTGGTGCTGCGATCCGGGTTGTCCCTGTAGAGCCACATGTCGGGCCCGTACGAGTCTAATGCTTCTTGTATATCGGCGGGGAAGTCGTTCCCTCTGTCTATGATCATCCCAAGGCTAGAGGGGGGTACCCTGCGAGTGAAATGGAGGTCACTCCGAGCCCATGGAATGAACTTGGATAGAGTGGACAGCACCATATACGTGCACCGATAGAAGCGTAAGTGCCCCCTCCGCCAATCTACGACCATCAGCACAGACGTGTTCAGTATGGAGTATATATATAGTCATGAGAATCTGCAAACTGACCTGCGCAGCTTGTGTCTTCTCCGTCGGATTGCCGTTCTCGTCGGCAAACGAGAACTCGTCTATGATGAACATACCCAAGGAGACGAAATCGCGTGCAGATGCCTCGGACGCCATGACTATGCCTGATCACCTGTATGATAAGACGAGGACAACACTGGGCTGCTGATACCAAGCGACGACACTCGGTGGTTGTGGTCAGAGGCTCGCGGTGAAGCCCGTCCACCCATGAATATACTGTACCAATCCCGCCATGGTTCGGTAGATAAGATAACGGTACCCGAGAATCACGGATTCCAAAGTGCAACGCATATTCCGCTGGAAGGGACTCAGACCGATTTCTTTTCAGTCGTAAACGTATAGCATTCACCCGACAGCAGAGCATGGACATGAGCGCACTATGCTACAAAATGGTTGTACTACAATGGATGAACCTCCTCCCATCCTCGTTAATGTCATCGTGTCTGAGAACTCTATGTGCGAACTCAAGGATGGAATCCCTTGGGTTTGAAGTGCCATGACACCTTGATCACGCCCTGATCGAGGGAAGCACCAAGGCTCTGGAAGAGCGAAGGGCTCATATCTGCGGTTGGGTGTAAACGACTGGCTGGCCGCAAATCAGTGGACTGACGACGTACCGATATCACCCGCTCCGCAACCAGGGCATGCATCGCGAACAAGGCCGAACGCAGTCTTGCCGTTCGCAGTGTTCGTAATCTCCATGAACTATGTGACAAAGGCGTGTAAGGGCGATTCGCCAAGTATGACAGAAGTCGAACACGGACCTGCTCGCAGTTGCCGCCGCTCCCAAAGATCGAAGAAGAAATGGCAACGATGTGATCGCTGTTTACATTATGCTTGCCACAAGCACCGAGGCCGACGTTGAAGAAGGTCCCCTGCAAGAGCAATAAGTACAAGTGAGCGGTAAACGGAGTTTAACAAATGGACCTACTCGTCCTGAGTGTGTGATCCGCTTCTCGAGATTTGCCTCCGGCGCAACAGGAGCGGGGGCAGCGATGACAGAGCTGATGAGAGCAAGGGCGAAAGCGAGGTAGGTGAGGGGAGTCATGGCGGATGGAATACTTCAAAGAGTGCACAAGAGAGGGTTCTACCGCACAGCGGAGATGGAAGGAGGGTGTTGTACAAAGAGAGGGTGAGGAGCTAAGACGTTCTACGCCCGAGTGAGCTGACCGCGCTGCGAGACTGGCTGGGGGGCGTCCATGCTGCGCAAGCCTTTATATACCTTTCGCTAGTGTGTTCGAATGGCCGAGGCGACACCGCCGACGTATCCAGGACACACACAGCGTCCGATGGATGCGCTTGTGCCACTGCAGAACGCTACAGGTACGAACAAGACCAAGTTGAACGAGAGCATGGCGGACCGCTCGGACCTCCTGAGACTGAACTGAAACTTGGATGGAATCAGCCCAACGATGGCCGGTGTGCTTTGCGAGGAACCGGCGGCCATGATGTGCTTGCGCTCAACATACTGCCGTACGGTCCAAATGGCTATGCACTCTCAGGTTCAGTGATGCGAGGATGAGGTTGAGCGATGTCAAGCCCGGCGATATCAGGTCAAGCAAAGACTGTGTTCCAGGGCCTCGGAGGATATTATATTGTTTTTGGTGGGGGACTGAAGTCATCTGTAGTTGTAATAAATGCATACGGAGTATCCCGAGCTATGTTTCCATTAATTTCAGGTTCTAGCGGTCGTATAATGGCACTCACGTTTATGTCGAGATCGCGCAAGTGGCAGGGCAGGATACTCAGCTGAGCGCTTCAAGCTGTGATGATCAACACGGACTGCAGAAGCGCCCGTTGCTCAACCACGCGACAGCAAGAATGATGATCTCACCGTACTGTATCACGGGCCACGATGCTACTTGCCATCCTCCGCGTACAACCAGCACCTGGCCGCGTCTGGCTATACTCACCTGCACATCAAGCGACAGAGCGGCCATAGTAACAGATGTCAGTGTCTGTGCGGCGGCGTCTAGACTCACCGCCAGAATGCTCAGTGTCAGCATAGTGGTACATATTGTCATCGACCATGGAGGTGTGGGCTGTGACGCTGGATACAGCGGCGGTGGGTGAGCTGGAACCGGTCAGACGCTGTCATAGCAGGCTTGACTCTCAGCCAGCTAATTCATATCAAATTACAGCTCTACCAGCAGGGACTCTTCCGAGTAGATGAAGAGTCAAGACTGCATCTCCAAAAGTATTACCACCGCATAGATAGTGTCCGTGAGTCCTCATATCCAGTAATGAATGCTACAGCGGCTGATGAGTACCACTACTTGACTGAAGGTGGACTAATAGGACGCTTTCTGCCTCGTCTCCTCCTAAAGGAACGGGGCGTCCCTGTCAATTCGCTGACCTTCTCTAAGACAGAAGCCGGCAAGCCGTACATAGTGAGTGGCTCGTGAGAGTGCCAAGTATACCTGTGAAAATGGGGCTGATCTTATCTAGAGCGCGCGACTGGACACGCCAGTAGGATATAACATCACACATGACAACGGAGTGGTCGCTATGGCCTACAGCGCAGGGGCGGACTTATACCCAGATCCTCCAGCGTACCGTGTTGGAATCGACGTCATGCTCCTTCAATTGCCCAAACGTGATACATTTCCCGGATTTGTAGAGATATTCAGCGATCAGGTAGGTATGGCAAGATATCGTTCTCGATCCACTGACCAATTGCCCTGGCACACAGCTCACACAACTTGAGCGCAACATTCTCATCCCTCCTAGGCCGGCCCCCGCGTTATCCTTGGACGAAGCGCTTCGTCGGTTCTTCCTCATATGGACGCTAAAGGAGGCCTATACCAAAGCGTTGGGCATGGGAATGGGTTTCGACTTTAGCCGAATCGAGTACGATGTGCCGAACGATGTCGTTCGTATTGACGGCCAGATTCCTCGCGACTGGGATTTTACTCGGTTCGACTTGCGAAATGTGGTACAGGAAGGGCTGACGGAGGACTATGTAGGCGTTGTTGCCCGTTACGTAGGGGATGCATCTGGCGGCAGAGTTCAGTATGTGCCGTCTCCGGAGTGGCTAAAGGTGTGGAACGCGAAGGAGTTCTTATCCTCTGCAATTGAGGAGCTTGGGGGTTGATCGTTGTAATTTGTAGAAAACGCAGAAGCTGTACTGATACTCGTCTTTTATGAGTACTAGTGAACATTTAGATAGGCAGAGCACTAGTGCGTCAATGGTGGATGCGAACTTGAATGCCTTCCAAACGGGGACATACACGATGTGTGTTGCATGTGATGCTGCGCTTGGCTTGCCGTGCGCCTGCTGGGAGTGCCTGACCTGCAAGCGACGCTCTCTCCCAAGAGGCCTCGTAGCCGCGGCTTCGAATCTCACTCATCTCCATCTCCTTCACGGTCACTATCTCGCGTCCTCTCATCTCTCCTCTGGCCACCACACCCTTGACATGCCCCGTGTACGCTCGTTACGAACCCAAGCCCTCTCTCCAAAGCGCGACATGTCTCCCGGTCCTCCCTCGCCAACATTCACCGAAACGACCAACGCTTCCGTCCTCAACTTCGGCCCCGATGGACCACAGAAGATCATCACCCGCACAAACCTCAAAGCCAGTCTGCAGTCCTACGAAGAAGTGAGCGAGCCCGTACTGACGCAACTGTGTGTCCCGGGCAGTGGCTGAGTAGCGCCTTATCGCGCAGCTCTTGAACAGATGCGCAAGCTACCGCGCAGCCCTGTTGACGATGTCGAGGGCGACGGCGGACTTTGCGGATGCCATGGAAGCATGCTCAGGGTGCGTAAGGCGTCCCCGTTCAATTCGCTGAGGCTCATCTCGTCAAGGCTGAAGGGCCCGAACTATGAATCTGGGACGAGGATGCAGGCCGCCGCAGGTCTGCACCACCTCATGAGCAACCACTTCCATGTCATGGTCAGTTCGTAGGGTTATCGTAACGCATATACGGTGGGATAACCGAACGAAGCAGGCCGAGACTCTCGACAAGCAATTCGAGAAGCCGCTGCGACAGCATCTAGAGAACTACCGGACTGTGGTTAACGTACGGCCCTCCTGTGATTATGAAGTCCTAGAAGCTGATTCATGAATCCCTCCAGGAACGATCAAACGCGTATGAGAAGGCATTGCGAGAGAAGAGCAGGATCATCCGCCAGACGGAAATGGGGAACATGAAACAGAAAGGCAGAAGTGAGCAGTTTCACGAGTTGTACCGCTTGAGTAGATCTCTCATGTGCGCATCAGACCTACAGACATTCCGCGAAGCTTTGGCCGTGTTGCAAAAGCAAGTCGACGAACTGGATGAACTCAAGGCCCGTCATTACCAAGAGATTGTTGAGCATGAAGAGGAAGTTTGGGATTTCGTTCAGGGCAAGGTCTGCTTGGTCGTTCGTTCCACCATGGACGTATTCGACAGACTTACATCCAAAGCGTATGTCACCGTCGTCCTCCTACTATCGGCCCATTACTAAAGCATTCCTGCAGTTCTGATCCCGTAATAGAGCCAATGCTTCAAACGGTCCCTGATCCATTCGACTCCTATGGACCTCCGCCGTCAGAGGATCAGATTTTCAGCATTCTACCTCCCCTCTCCGTCATTGCCAATGCCCCGTCCTCTACGCCCAGTCCGCTCACCTCCGCGCCTGACCTCGAGAGTAGCGATAGTACACCTTCGGCGAAAAACTCCTGGTCTGCGGCTACAGGCGGCTTCTTCCCCGATACAGCTGCGTGGGCAGACGTCCCCTCTAGTTCTCCACCTCCCGGTTCTGCTCCTAGCTCGGGGCCAGCGTCTCCCACACGCTCCATCTCTCCTACGGCTGCCATCGGCAAAGCAGCGACCACCTCTGGCCTCAATCGACGACACTCGCATCCTACTGCCTCCTCATCCTCACACCACTCGCGCAAGTCCGAGTCGAAGCTGCGCAGCGTCCTCTCGGTCATCGATGAGAGTCGCTCGCGCTTAAACGGCGAAGACGAGGATGGCCATGCGCGCAGCATGTCCGCTGACTCGGGCGCGAGCGCGAACCCAGTGTCAACAACGCCGAACGGGAAGACGCCCGATCTTGGAGAGGTTGACGCGAGCGTATGGGGTGGCAGTACCAGGCTCGGCCTTCCGGACTTCAATGGGTCGGCGCGGGGAGATGGCGGAGAGGACGATACGACGCCACGGAACACCATCCGTGCGAGAGCTCAGTCGCCGGTTTCTCCTGTCCTCGACGGCACACCATTCGCTGAGCGTAGTCGGAGTCCACAATCGGACGACACTGCAACCGTGACGGTACCTACTACTTGAGGCCCGTAATGTTGAGATGCAATACCCTGGTCTTTCCCTATGCCAAACTTCGCTCTTTCTCCGCAGATCCTGGTTGTTTCCCTCCGTCTGCGTCAACCTCCTGGATCCAACGTGGACATTCCCTTGCCCGTTCATATCTACCCCGAGTTTCGCCCCGCTAAGCGTGGTCGTATGGAACGCACAGACGACACTGAGCTGGTGTATGTATATATTTGCGCTATAATCTACCTTCTAGTGCAGCTCTCGTAGTACCCTGTATTACTATCAACTGTTCAAAAACCACGTAGGCCTCGACATCGGCCCCTGCCGTTGTCTATGAGTCTCGTAGGAGCTCCGAAGCAAACCGCACGAGCACTTCATACGTTGTGGAACATAGCGCGGACAGTTACTGCGACCACACTTCGATAAACATCATCTCATTGAACGTCCAAGCACTACCAGACTGCCTAACATTGCATCTCTTGTCGGCGTAACAGCGCAGGGCAATTAGTGGTTCATTCCAGAGCAGCAAATCCGACAGCATTCTTGTCGAAAGAGAAGACGGTGTAGACGTTCTTCATGAAGCTGTCGCAATGTTAATAACACGAGCAGGCGACTTTGATTCCAGCTCACCTGTCACCGAGCAGCCACACATTGTCCCCCAGACCAAGGTCTTGCCCAGCGAGAGCACCGACGCATTGACTAGAACCAGGCTCCTTCTGACCCAAATCCAAGCTGCCAGAACTGTCAGTACGAGTACCCGTACGTGATTGTCGTCGGCCTACTTAGCGGGATTGACGTCCCAGGACTTTCCTCCCCATGTGAACGCGAGCGCCGGAGGCGTCGCACACGGGAAGGAATAGAATCCAGTCTCGGCATCGAAAACCTCTGAACCTTTGACCGCGGCGTAGACCTGCTTGACAGCAGCAGGAGGGCCGTACATGATCGTGGTACCAGAGTCGATGATCGTATGGAAGGAAGACACAGCCCGTTTACCATCCACCAAAGCCTCTGCGTCACCGATTTGCCAGTAGCCGGCGTCGGAAGAGATGTTGTGGTACTCAGGCGATCCCTTGTACAGAGTACTGTTCATGCCCCCGATGTAGAGCTCCGAGCCGGTGGTGTTGAGCTTGAAGGCGAATTCATTCCGCGCGGCGTGCTTCTGCTTGAACGCGGTGACGAAGAAGGGGTCCTGTCAAGGTCTCAGCTTCCATCGGATGGGAACTTTGGGTGCGTTCAATGGGTTGCGCACCTGTCTTAGGTTGGAGAGGACGGGGAACGCCATCCCCAAGATGCCATCCTCCGGGCCCCCAACGAGTCCGGCTGATTCTGTTGTGACAGCAGAGAAATACTGCTCGGTGGCCTCGATACCTCCGACGGTAACTGAGAGGGCGTCCCATTAGTAATGGTTGCATCTGACAGTCTACACATTGATACCTGTGTCGCTATAGATAGGGCCCGATGTCCTGGACCCGTCCCCGTACTCGACCCGGAACACACCATTCTTCCGAGAGCTGGTGGAGGACTTCGAGGCGTCATACAAAGTCTTGCCCTTACACGTCTTGCAAGAGGAAGATGGGACCCAGAGATCGGACGACCCAGTGTCGAAATCGATGAGAAAGGTCTTCGGGGGAGTCCCAATGGTGATATTGCCAGTCCACTCGGTATCATCCTCGAGGTCGGTGAGTGGGACTTTCTGGCGCTTTCCCAGCAGCCGACTAGGTAGTAAAGCGGCCGGAGGGACCTGGACCACACCTGCGGGGAGCAGCCCAGTGTTGCGTTGGATGTTGAGGATATTCCTACGGATTTTGCTGGAGGAACAACAATCAGTAGATCCATGTTGAACATGCCCAACTGTCATACTTAGCAGTCTTGACGTTCTGTCTTATGGCTTCGTCGTGGTCGAAAGTGTTGTCTGAACGAGTGAGAGAGATACGCTTCCGAAGGAGTATGCGCGTAGGTTCATTGGCGGAAGGAGCGGGAGCGGCTGCAGCGAGCAGAACAAGGTAAAAAGCGAACAAAACAGCTTTGAGGGATATCATGTTGCTAACGAAAGGTGTATCAGAGAAGGAAAGGAGGGGAAACTGGAGACCTGGCCGTCCTCAGAGGTGGATCTTAAATGGGCTGATGACGCTCAGTTCTAGACAAGACCCGAAGTATGCTGGCCGGTACCCCGCGCTGTCCTGTGTATCGCGATACGTGGCTATCGTGAAGGGAAGATATACTGGCCGAAGGCCACAACATTGTCTGCCAGGACCATGGCAATATTGCCAACCTAGCCAGGCGCAGGGTCGACTTCAGAAAACCATGTCCAGCAGCGCCATCTGGCAGGATATATCTGACATGGCTTGAACGTAGTCTGACATAGGTGATGCTACGAGGCCAAGGATTCTCACGTAACGCGAAGGACGGTGGAGCCCATGTGCCTATGGACTGAACGCGACCAATGTTGTCAACACATCTCGGTCTCAGGCCTAAGATGTCATGCACTACTAGGCATTGTATCAGCACGCCGCAATATCATGAGCCGAAACAGGAACCTAGCCGACACGAGGTGCGCGGTATACGGGACGTACGGCACCTTGCTTCACAGAGAATGGCATATCGTCCGAGTAGGCCATATACCGATGACTGAGCTTTCACGCGGATGGTGTTCTGTGGCGTCGTATCGTTCTCTTCGTGACTCCATTCTTCCGCCTCTTGCACTAGGCCAGGAAGCTTAGGAGTCGAGCTTGATACTGTCATCTCACTACAACATCGTTGAAGCAGTGTTTGCGCCCAAGTCTGCAGACAAGCTGCGCATGGGGCCGTCCCTGTCCTTGCTGGATGTCATGCAGGTTGCGCGTCAAAGGTATGAGGATGCGCTCGAGGTCAGAGGATAGTAGGATTCGGCCAAACTTGATTATGCCACAGATATGATTGTGCTATTACATAATCACACCCGGCGGTGAATCCACTGAGTGCTCGAAGATTTGTTTTTCGATATACTACCACATGCATGCCGCCGGCTCTAGTGCTCTCTCATATATGCAGGCTGGCTATTTCACCCTTTGTAGTCCCTGGCCGTTCGCCCCCTTTTTTTTTTCCGCGCGAGCGTCGCCTCCAGTGGGCTACGAAACGCAGACTTGAAATCTGAGTAGTGTATGTATGCACGAGCGCTTTAGTCTACGTGCAGCTCCTGTATTAGCCCGTATTACTGTAAAGTTCCGGGGTTCCCAACAACTAAGCGACACCCAGCTTTGACCCCAATGTCTCTCGTGAGGTTTACAAGGGTTGTAGGGCGTATTGAGCAAGCACTTCCGCTGTGGACGGCGATGGGCTCTTAAAGAGCAGGTCTGTGCCTGCGGCAGTCTTGGGGAAAGCAATGACATCCCTGATGGATGTCGTTTTGCAGAGAATCGCCATAAGGCGGTCGAAACCTACAGCGGGGTCAGGGGTTGGGACGATGCAAACCGCAATAGAGCAGACAGACCGAATGCGAAACCGCCATGGGGAGGCGCTCCGCAGCGCAACGCGTGCAATAGGTGGTTGAAAGAAGACTTCTCCTTCTCATCCAACTGAGAATGATCATCATGAGCGTTTCGGATGGAGCGAGGAATGATTCCCATGCGATTGCCACTGACCTGTAGGATGTTCGTGAAGATGTACTCCTGCATCGCTGCATCGTGCACCCTGACAGATCCGCCTCCCACTTCGACGCCATTCAGCACCAGATCGTAATGCTGTCCACGAACCTGCAACCCGAAACAGTTGTGTCTGCCATTCTCCTATGAGTTCGCATTGCAGCTCACGCACCTCTTCGACCTTCCCTGCGTACATCTTCTCAATATCCTCGAACATCGGAGCAGTAAACGGATGATGCGAACTGCTCCAGCGTCCATGTGCCAAGAATTCCTTATCCTCGTCCGCACGTGTGAAGAGCGGGAACTCGGTGACCCAGAGGAATTTGGGCTCATGGCTGAGTGCCAAGTCGCCTCTGCGTTGCGCTGCCTCCGCCAGAGCCAGCCGCAACCGACCAAGCGCTGTCCAGCCTCCCTACAGACAAACATTATACAACCACTGTTACGAAGGCTTCATATGGCAAGCTCACCTCTGGGCGACGGGGACGTTTGGAAAGCCACACGGTGTCCCCTTCAGTCAGGCCGAGAGCCGCAGTGAGGCCGGTCGCATCTACTGCGGGATGTGCGGATGCCAAGACGTTCTGGACGATTTGAGAGTAATTGAGCCAGTCCGCATTAGCACCTTTGGCAATCTGGATACGTTCGACCACTCTGTCCCAATGTATCTCGCTAGCAGAACCAGCGAATGAAGCGTGCTCTGGTCGCGAAGAGACGACAAGAACCTCAATAATCTCGTCCTTAGTCTCCAGAGCCGAGCGCACTTGTTGGGGAAGTTGAGACGTGACGTCTTGGATCTGCCAAGGGTTTTAGAGAGGGGTCGCACTACTTGCACACAAAGCTCACCTCGAGTCCGAACCTCAAGTCTGGTTTGTCCGATCCATACCGCGCCATGGCTTCATTGTAGGTAATCACCCTGAACCGCTCCTCGAGGTCTACGTTCTCGACCTTCTTCCATATCCTGCGAATTATCGTCTCCACGATGTCACGGACCTCATGTCCGCCTATCCTCCAGTGATCATGGGATTGGCCTTCTGCGCGCCCTGTCTCCCCGTGTTCACCCCAGCTCACCCAGGCCATCTCTAGATCGACCTGGGTAAATTCGGGCTGACGGTCTTTGCGTCCATCCTCATCGCGGAAGCAGCGAGCGAGTTGGAAGTACCGGTCAACTGCACCTGAAGCCACCAACAACTGCTTAGGCTGCTGAGGGGATTGAGATAAGGCATAGAATAGCGGTTGCGAAGCACCGTCGGAAGACGACTGCTTCACACGGGTTGGGACGAGGTACTCGCGTGCACCCTCGGGAGAAGAGTTCAGAAGCATTGGCGTTTCTACCTCGGTAAACCCTAGACCACCACGGCATCAGTACGAAGAGACAGAAAATAGCATGCAATTTGCCCTTACCTTGCTCGTGGAGAGTAGACCGGACGAGAAACGCAACGTCACTGCGCTTCTTGAGGTTGCTCGTGAGCTCCGCCCTGCGAAGGTCCAGGTAGCGATACCGCAACCTCAGGTCTTCATTTGCCTATATCCCTGCATCAGCTCGAATGGTGCAGGGCTTCAGGGAGATGCCCCTACTGCAGATGCTTGCATACCAGGTTCTGGGTGTCAAACGGCATAAACGGCATGTTACGGTCCGCGGGGTTCAGGAGCTTGAAAGAAGACACGACGACTTCGACGTGCCCAGCAGGTATCTTCACGCCCCAGTCAGCATGCGTTCGCATCAGGTAGGAACTGGGCACATACATCTCGCCGCTGCGACTCCGGCCGCGGTCGAACGATCCCTTCCACTAGTATTACAGACTCTTCTGGCACCTCCCGCATAGCAGTGAGAACGTCAGGTCCACACGCCCGCGAGTCGACAACCAGTTGCGTTGTCCCATGGGAATCACGGATTCCGAAGAACGAGAGCTTCTTGCTCACTTTGCTGTAAACGATTGGTGTCTAGCGGGAGGATTGAGCTTTTGTGGTACTTACCCCTTCGGAACAAGCCATCCTTGAAGCACGACCCTCTTATCCGCGTCCTCCAGAGACAACGTCCCGCACGTATGTGTGCGCTTGTGAAATGGGGCTATTTCACTCGGTCAGGATAGCCAATCTGGTAAACTCGAGTGAAATACCATTATGAGCGCCTTGGTAGCTTGGTATGGGATTCTGAGTGTGACATGTAGCAGCAGAACTAGGCATCGTGCCGCGACCAGATATGCCCCGGCGTGACGAGCAACCTCTCAAAACATTCGGTGTACGTCCCGCGCTACGCGTCAGAGCACGCGTTGGTCGAGGAACGAGCGTGCAAGTGCGTTTCAACATTGTCTATGAACGTCGGAAACCCAGGGCTAGTTTGCCATGTGCGGATAGCAAAGACAGGGTATGACTGCTGAAGCAGACTTTGAGAGGAAAACACAAGTGGCCGCAGGTATGCTAGGTCGGAAACGAGCAGGGACAGCGTACAAGATGTAGATCTAGATCGGGTGCTTTTAACTCTTGCTGGCGTCTATTCAAGAAACGCTACGGCGCCTACGGCCTATGGACCTGTCAGTCACGGTAATCTCAACTGCTCTCAGTTAACTTTAGCCTGGGTAGTTGCTCATAGGTCGGTCAGCACGGTCTCATGGTATATTGCCGTCCTATGTTATAAGCACTACAAGACTATTCGGCATCTCAGAAACAGTCCTGAGCTAGAAATCAAATTGAGCTGCTGGTAGATAGTTCACTTCAGTACGGCAAAGCCGACAGCATTCTTCGTAAAGGAGAATGTGGTGTAGACGTTCTTCATGAAGCTGTCGCAATGTCAATGACACGAACAGGGGACTTTAATCCCAGCTCACCTGTCACCGAGCAGCCACACATTGTCCCCTAGACCAAGGTCTTGCCCAGCGAGAGCACCGACGCATTGACTAGAACCAGGCTCCGTCTGACCCAAATTCAAGCTGCCAGAACGGTCAGTGTGGGTATCCATTGATCATGATTGTCGGCCTACTTAGCAAAGCTGATGTCCCAGGACTTCCCGCCCCATGAGAACGCGAGCGTCGGAGGCGTCGCACACGGGAAGGAATAGAATCCAGTCTCGGCATCGTAAACCTTTGAACCTTTGACCGCGGCGTAGACCTGCTTGACAGCAGCAGGAGGGCCGTACATGATCGTGGTACCAGAGTCGATGATCGTATGGAAGCCAGACACCGCCCGTTTACCATCCACCAAAGCCTCTGCGTCACCGATTTGCCAGTAGCCGGCGTCGGAAGAGATGTTGTGGTACTCAGGCGATCCCTTGTACAGAGCACTGTTTGTGCCCCCGATGTAGAGCTCCGAGCCGGTGGTGTTGAGCTTGAAGGCGAATTCATTCCGCGCGGCGTGCTTCTGCTTGAACGCGGTGACGAAGAATGGGTCCTGTCAAGGTCTCAGCTTCCATCGGATGGGAACTTTGGGTGCGTTCAATGGGCTACACACCTGTCTTAGGTTGGAGAGGACGGGGAACGCCATCCCCAAGATGCCATCCGCCGGGTCTCCAACGAATTCGGGAGATTCTGTTGTGACAGCAGAGAAGTACTGCTTAGTGGCCTTGATGCTCCCAACGGTCACTAAGGGAATGCCCTGTCAGGTGTGGTGATATCATTGACAGTTCCCACCCTCATACCTGTGTCGGTATAGATAGGCCCCGAGGTACTGGACCCGTCCCCGTACTCAATCTGGAATGTGCCATTCTTTAGAGAGCTGGTGGAGGACTTCGAGGCGTCATACAAAGTCTTGCCCTCACACGTCTTGCACGAGGGGGACGGTACCCAGAGGTCGGAGGATCCAGTGTCGAAGTCGATGAAAAACGTCTTCGGGGGAGTCCCAATGGTGATATTGCCGGCCCACTCGGAGTCATCCTCGAGGTCGGTGAGTGGGACTTTCTGGCGCTTTCCCAGCAGCCGAATAGGTAGTAGAGCGGCCGGAGGGACCTGGGTCACACCTGCGGGGAGCAGCCCAGTGTTGCGTTGGATATTGAGGATGTTCCTACGGATCTTACTATAGGAACAACAATCAGTTGACCGATGATGAACAGGCTCAACTGTTATACTTAGCAGTCTTGACGTTCTGTCTTATGGCTTCGTCGTGGTCGAAAGTATTGTCTGAACGAGTGGGGGAGATACGCTTGCGAAGGAGTATGCGTATGGGTTCATCGGCGGAAGGAGCGGGAGCGGGAGCGGTCGCAGCGAACAAAGCGAAGGACAAAGCGAACAAAACAGCTTTGGGGGATATCATATTGCCAGTGAGGAGAGTTGAAGGAGGGAGAGTCTGAAGATCTATCGTCCTCAGAGGGGACTCTTATATATGGTGACGACGCCCAGGGAGCCTTTCGAGCGTTGTCAGGCAGGCGAGACGTATGTTGACCAGCAAAAGATGCCGTCTTGTGCGCCGCGATTGGAGCTGTCATGAATGGAAGATGTACTGACCGAAGGTGTTAATGTCCGCTAAGACCGCTCCAATGCCGTCGACCTAGCCAAACGCAAGGTCGATATCGAGAAGCTGCCCGTAGCAGTGTCGTCTGGCCAGATACATTCAACGGGGCTTGAACATCATTTGACACCGGACATTCTACGTGTGCGAGAATCTCCTAAGGCACGAAGCGTAGAGGAACGCATATCCTTGTGGACAAACCACAGATGTGATCAACACATCTTGGCCTGGCCTGAAACCAAAGATGCCTTGCACTACCAGCCAATGGTCAGCGCGTTGCAAGATAGCGAACCGAGACAGGAACCTAACCAACATGAGATGCTTTGAAGATGGATGTTACCTTGCTAGTTCCGTACGTCGTTTGCAACACCTTCGGTGCGATGATGGATGTGCTTGAAACTAGCGTTGCCAGATGGAAGACAGGGTGTGTCAAAAGAGGGGATGCGAAATAAGAAGGCATACTGCCCAAGGTTACAATCATAGATAATAAGTACAGAGTAGTGCGGAAGAGTGCGAAAGGTCCAATTTTGAGAACACATCAGAAGCCGCGGCCGCGCCCCCTACGACAAGAGTGAGCATTAGTCTGAAAGTAGCGTGTGAGAAGCCCACTCACCTGCCACGCGCACGGTAAGGACTATATCCATATGATCCTCCCCGGTAACCTCCTCGGTAACCCCCCTATATCCACCTCGTCCTCGCCCTCGACCATTGAATCCGGGAATGTTCGTCCGCTTTGGCGTGACCTAATAGAGCATCGTCAGGATGCAACGCTGCCGGCATAAGACGTAGACGAACCTTAATGAGACGCCCACGGAAGAGTGAGTTGTCCATGGCTAATGCAGCATCTACGAATTCCGCTTCCGCAAACTCGACATAGGCGTAGCTACCAGTACAGTGTGAACTTAGTTGTCTGAACTCGCGCACACACAATGCATACGAATGCTTACCCTTTGGGATGTCCCGTGAACTTGTCGCAAAGAATTGTGACACGGTTGATAGTACCACATGCTTGGAAATGTTGCTGAATCTCTTCCGGCGTCGCGGAGTAGTCAACCTGCATGGTTGTGAGTAGAATATGCTGATGCCAAACGTTCTGAACGTACGTTTCCAACATATATACTTCGGCTGTCCGCAGCCGCCTTGTCCTCTTCAGTCTCCATCGGCACTTGCTCCGCGGAAGGGGTACTCCGTTCAGCCTTCTCTGCCGCGGCCTGGAGCTCTCGTAGTTTGTTTGCCTCACGCTCCATCTCTTCTACGCGCTGCTTCATGAGCAGGATTTCCTATGAACGAGAACAATTTCAGCTCAACATAATGATGAAGTATTGTTGCAAACCCATACCGGGTCGTCGTCCTCAGCATTGTCAATTACAGTCTCCGAGGCGTTGTTCGTGGGTGTTGTGGACTCAGTGTCGGCCATGATGACAGTCCCAAAGAGAGCAGAGAGGCTGCGGGTAGCAAGCGTGCGGTAGGCGAGTCTAGCTTGTGCAGCAGCGTGCTTGAGCCGTGGCACTGGCCGGTTGAGACTGGAAACTTTACCGTGACACAGGCGTGACGTAGGCAGATTCACGTGATCTCTTCGTTTTGTCACGCCGTGACCTGATTGCAGTGCAGCCGGTGTTCAGGGGTTGTCCTGGTCCAGCAATCTTGTTCAGTTGCTGCAGCTGAGACCTCCTTGCAGCGTCGCTGAGGGCACTCTGGAACGGGCTCGCTGGTTACTGCTCCGGATACGCCTATTTGAGTAAGTACCTCGCGATATATGGCACCATTGTCACCCTTCTGTCCAGGGCCTCGGTTCCATAGCGGATAGTCGGCTATACGACGCAATAATACTTCACGGTAGTCCCTTTTCAAGACACAAATATTCCCATGCGGACCTTTAATATAGATATTTGCGATTTGTGACGAGTGGCAGCACCGACATTCGTCTGGGTATCTCACGACCTCTCATGGCCCTTGGCAGGTAACCGTGTAAGTTCAGCTCCGCCCAACTGCTCGCAAACCATCCAAAGCAATTTCTGCCGGATGCTACAACGCACGAACCAAGTTTCGAAGGCTGGGTCGTACGAAGCATGTGGATAGCAGCCTCAGACACATCGTAAGTACACTCCACAGCCACCTCCACCTCACAGTCCACACAACATCAACGACGTTGACCGATTGATTTCCTCAAGACATACAGTATATGTTGATTGCGCAATGGTGGACGAATGTACATCGTCAAAAATCCCACTGGCTCAAATTCGGTGACGTTCAACGGATATCAATATCCCGTATACCCGTGCCAAACTTCAGGGAATCGAAACAGGTCAATGGACCGTGGAATAATGAATCCGAGCGTGTAAGCTATAGCTGGTTGTGGTCTTGAAACAGAGGGGGAGCGGTTCAATATGTTTCGCTCACTCCGCTCAATACCAGCGCTAATAAATGCTCCCTCTTGAGGTACTACCCTTTCAACTTATGCTAGCCGGTCCTGCCCAGTAGGTATTTATGGATGTTCGGATACTGGTGGGGAATCTATCCGTGTGCGCACCGCGACACTGCTAACACAGAGTCCATGTACATCTTGAAGGCTGCGAGTATGGTAGTGTCACGTTCGCGTGTCGTAACGCGCCACTCGGGAGAAAGCGCGCACATGCGGCGCCAGCGCTAGGCGCGTCGGTATGGGGCCCCGGGCCTCTCTTGTCTTTCACCATATATCGGGCTACTCTTGCTTACCTGTCATTACGCAACTTCCGGACTCGACTCACCAGTGCTGTAAATCCACTTAGTATGAATCGTCGTATGGGTGGTGGGGAGGCCTTTATGGGCCTCGGAGGCGGCCTGGTATCCAAGGAGTCGACTAGAAAGTGAGTGGCGTTGTAGCTATGTGAAAGCGACTAATGTCTGACGTCGAATAATTGCTGCAGCTTGGAAATTGCTGAAGATCTCTGCAACCGTCGAAAGCCCGAGCAGGCACTGCCATACCTCTTCAAGGCCATGGAGGACCCGAACAACCTAGATGCCTATGTTCAGATGGCCTTCATTATGCCCACCATCGGGGAGGGTATCAAGTTGCTCGAGAAAGCCGAGGCGAACGGTATGCTCATATCAAAGCCCCTTGTGCACAATTCTGAGATTACGCCCAAGGCCGTGCCATTCTGAAGCGTCACCTGAGCCCTACTTGCTTCGATGACGGTGGCGAGTACGTGGGACACTTCTGGGGCATGCTAGAGACGCGTCCGTACATGCGCGTGCTGCAAGCTAAGGTCAGGCTCGCGTTCGAGAACAAGGAGTATGACAAGTCCGCGTAAGTTTCCGCCATGTCTTCGCCCATTCATTCCCCAGCGCTAACACATAACTCGTGTTCTGCCAGAGCGACTATGATCGAGATGCTCCGCCTTTGCCCTGGAGACAACTTGGGCCAACGCGACTGGCTCGGCTCTGTCCTTCTCCAGGCGGGTCGCAATGCTGACGCCCTTTCCTTTGCTCAGGCATGGCTTGATCCTGGTCGTCGGGACCCCGAAACCTGTAGCCCTCCTCGCGGGGGATGCACTTTCGAGCCTCCCAGCCAAGCAACGCTGACTAAGGAGTTCATCGAGAACACCAAGAAGAGGGCAGACGACTCTATGGTCTACACTGCCGCCCTGGCAGCCTTTAAGTTGTGGGGCGATTGTGAGCTTGCCCGCCAGTACCTAAGGATTGCTGCCTGCGTGAACCCGTTCGTCCTGGCGAAGATACTCGCCAAGGTTGAGAGGCCTAGTACGTCTATGAATAAGTCCGACAACTCCGACGAATGTGTGCTGACTGGTGCGGTGCATGTAGAGTCACTCAACAATACCCCACGTTCGTTGAACGGCCCTGAGTCAGCACATGACTACTTGTGGCTCGCACAGAACCTGTGGATGGCACCGGACGTCTGGGAATGGGCGAACAGCGATTCCGAAGTCAAGTCATACGTCCTGAAAAGGTGTTCGCGCGCAGGATGCAACAATCGCGAAGCCCGCGTTGCCGAATTCAAGCGTTGTGCGGGATGCAAGGAAGTCGTCTACTGTGGACAGGCGTGTCAGAAAGAAGACTGGAAAGCACACAAGCCTAGTGCGTGGTCTATTCGTCCATTTCCGCGGCGCCGCTCACGTCTGTTTCTGCTATTTTCAGGCTGTCAGCTGCATCAGCAGCAGAAGGCGATGTACAAAGCCATCTTGCACGGAAAATCGCGCCCAAACGACGAAGACATCCCGATTGTCGCATCGACGGACTTCACCTCCGCAGGGATCGCGACCAGCTTCCACTGAGCCAGCCGTCTCGCGCCCGTTGCGCGCGAGATCTCGGCGCGAGATGTGCTCGGATGCGGAGGCTGGCGAGAGTTTGGGCCTCAGAAGAAGCGTGCGTGGCTCCGATAGGGGCAAGCATTGAGCGGATCTGCGGCGATCTTCGACGGGCGGCTCGGCGTGCTCGACGCGCTGCGTCGTGAAGCCCATCTTGAGATCCCGATATCGAAAACCCCGACTATGCCCATGCGGAACGGGCAGAAAACCACAACCAAGCTCCCGCGCGCGGCCGTCTGGCCTCGCGCAGCCCCCTCGTCACTAGCCTCGCACCGTCGCGGTGCCTCTTGCGGAGCGCCGGCTGTGGTTCTTGTATATAGCTGCACGGATTCAGATGAAGACGTTTGGTTGTACGAAGCGCGCGAACGACCGACCGAGCCGCGGGCTGGTGCTGGTGCTGGTGCTGGTGCTGGTGCTGTGACTGCTGCAATGGTCGCTGAAGGGCCGATTGCGCTGGCCCACAGCGCCGGTTGCAGTGCAAAACAGCTCAGCTGCAGTCTGAGTTCGGTCCCCGTTCTCGCGCGGGCCCCTTCTCCTTGTGATCGCTGTTGCCTGTCCCGTGTGCTCGTCTGTACTCGCTATCGTGCGTGTCTCGACTCCTCCACCGCGCTAGCGCGGTGTGCCCTTTCCCCCTCCAAGCCCCCACGGTCCTCCTTCGATACGCATCTCCCACGAATCTAGGGTTCCCTCTCCGCCGCCGCCATCGCCATCGCCGTGTGCCGTGTGGCCAGCCATGTATATATCCACCGAGCGGAGAGGCCCTCCACCCATGTTCCAATTCCAATCCCGGGGAAATTCACGCAGCACGCCGCTGCTGCTTACTCTAGCGTGCTAGACCGCGCTATCGGACGCGCGAATTCGAAGTCGAGGCACGTTGTCCGTTTTCCGACTCTGACTCTGAATCTGTCCTTCAGTGACAGCAGCCCGGGCCCCCCCCACGCTGCACGCCCAGGTGCAGCCTGAGCGATGTCGGATGTGGCCATTGCACACTATCGCTGCAGGATCGCGTACGCCACAGAACCCCTGGAACCCCCCATCTCTATATGCTGTGCCGTGCGTACGTACACTCAACCGGCTTCCTGGGGTTCTAGCGAGGGCGCGCTGCCGTATCGGATTCGGTGCTGCTGCTCAGCGACTGTCGCCGTGGGGTTGTTGGAGCTGCCCTCTCCAAACACGGGCTGCGAAGAACCATTGTTCTCCTGCGCGCGTGTGTGTGTGTGCCTTCTCGGGGACTTTGATGGGTGGAAGTAAGCGACAAGGACAAGGCACGGTGCTGAGTGCGAGCGAGTGGGCGTGTGGGGCCCGGCAACGCAAGTGACGCTTTCGACATGGGAGCGCGGGCGAAGCCTGAGAACCCCCCTCGACTCTTTTGCGATTCCACCATACGCGTAAGCGACGTACCGCTTCACTCGCGCGTTCGTATTCGATCCTGCCCTGGGAGGCTAGGACTCCACGGATGCGCTTCCACTTCGAATTCGACGTCGACGAGGGTTTGCGCTCAGTAATAAGACGTATACGTAGCGCACGCTTCCCCGTCTTGCCATAAGCGTCGTCGAGTCTAGCACGGGCCCATGATGTGACGAACCATGACACCGGTACCTCGACGGACGTCGTACGTAGCGGTAGCCTGTAGGATGCATCTGTACGTACTCAGTACTCAGCGGTAGGGATCGTGAGCAGGCTCGACCTTGCTTGAGCCCGCGATCGAACTGTAACCTGCTGTACTAAGCCTGTAATCATAAATTTGACAATGTGAGCGTTGTGGGCCCCGGCGTGCTGCGGAGCTATGTATAATCAAACTTTAATGTTGGGTCGAACTATGTACACCACCCTCCTGGGCGTTGTCGACGCCGCACGAGGAGCGAATTAGCCACAGATCCAACAGGCTCGATGAAGCTCGATGTATCGGCAGTCAAAGAAGGAACCCACAGTGCACACACACGTCGATGATATCGACGGATTTACATCATCGCACGAGTCGAACGCACGCATGATGACCTATAATGACACAGGTGCACGGGTGCGCGAGAGCAGAGCTCGCATAGAGGTCCTCAAGGGCATTATATATTAACGGCTACTACCTGTCTACGATACGTACATACAGCGCGGAACGCGACGAAGCCGCCGTTAACGGGAGCCACGCGCCATCGCCGAGCGACGGCGACGCTGCTGCACAAACCAAAGGCGAACACAAGAACTAACAATAACAAAAACCGGGAGCGGGAGCAGGGAAAGGGCGAAGGACGAAAGACGAGGGGAAGCTGAGGAGAGGCGGCATGGGGACGGCGGGAAGGAGTTAAAGTTCGTGAGAAGAGTAACAGAAGCCCGTATCGGCTGGTACGTTAAATTAACTGGGGAGTTGGGGCTGGGGCGGGAGAAGAGGACGAGGACGAGGACGACGGCGGTACGATAAGTTCGGAGAGGACAGGGAGGCGGAGGCGGAGGGAGGTGTGCATGCATGGGCGCAGGCGGCTGGTGAAGCCGCCGCCAAATGAAAGGGACAAGGGAAATGAAAGACGGAAGGAGAAGGGTGCTGCGGGAGAAACGCTATTGCGATCGAGTGCGACGGCATGAGGCATGAGGTGCTCGGCTGAGAAGCAGAGGAAAAACGATAATGGGGATGAGAAAGAGAAGAAAAGAGATAGTGACACACACAACGGGTTCGGGTTCAGAAGCAGGGCAGAGGGATTGCTGGAGGGACAGAGAAACGGTGCGCGGGCGAGTGAAATGGGGCGGGAGGGGGTGGCATGAGCGGTATCGGTATACGATAGCGAAGAAGTGACGAAAAGGAACATTCCAGACAACAACAACATTAACGGACGCAAACTGAGGGGGCGACGAACAAAGTGCGGGTGACAGACGGACGGGGTTACAAGGGTATGGGGAAACCAATGCCAATGTGCGCGGGTCGGGGGGTCGGAGGCGATAACTGAATGACGGACGAACGGCCTATGTGGACGGACGACGGGTCGATAAATTACGCAGCCGCTGCGGTACAACGGCCACGGAACTGTCAATGGTGGCGTGTCTGCTGCTGCTGCTACTGCGGCGAGCGAAGCAACGGACGGAGAAGGCGAATGCAGAGTTCGAGATGCGGCACCGAAAACTACGGCCGCAGCAAGGAGGCGTAGTCCAAGTCGGCAGGCAACGGCAGCGGCAATTGGGTAGGAAACGGCCTATGGCACGAAGATGGCTCCGGGATATAGCGTACTTTTTGGTTAGGTTTTAACAGGGTCGTGACGATCATGACGAAACACATGGGTCGGATAGGCTTCTCCCAGAGTAGGACGGCGACGCCAAAACGGACCATAACGTGCAGATCGGGGCCGTAGCTTGGGCGAGAGAGACGAGGGCGGGTCGGATGCGTTACAACATCGACAATCCCGCCGGGGACGACGAGGGTAAGACACAGGCTACGAAGCGCTCACGGCGACGCACCGAGCTCGAGTAGGCGGCTTCGCGCCTCTCGATGTCCTCTGTCCAGATTCCTGTCCGGCCGCCCTTTCTCACTCTCCGCTTCCCGCTGGCCGGTGCAACGCAAGCTCAGTACGACCAGTCGAGGAACGCGCCGTCGAAGTCGTAGTCGCGATCTTCCAGGTCATCCTCCTCCTCGTCGGGCGGCGGTAGCTGAGCGGCGCGGGGGCTTACCGGCGGGGAGATCCACTCCTTTTCCGTAGCTGCTGCTGCGGTTGTAACGGCGGAAGAGGATGATGAGGAATCCGACGGCGACGGTGATTTGCGCCTGGACTGCCAGTGGATGCCCGAGAGCTCGAACGCGGCAAGGTGTGGAAGTGTCGACAGGGTGGCCGCGATGCGCGAATAGAATGCCTGGGGCGCGCGAGGAAGGCGCGGGAAGAGGGAAAGTGGCTGAGTCAGCTTTACCGCCACGGTGCGCAGAGACAAAAACTCACCAAGTCGGGCAGTTCCCACAGCGCGCGCGTCGTCATGAGGCGGAGACAGACGAGGTTGGGGTAGGCGAGCGCGAGTGTCTCCAGAAGCTGTGCGGGAGCGGCGCTGGTCATCGCGCTCATGACTTGGAGGAGCGCGCCGGTGTTGTCTGAGCTTGTGGGTGCGCGCGGCGTGTGATGGGGAGTAGCGCCCGATCCTCGGAGGCGGGACAGGTCGTCTTCCGCCAACGGAGCGCCCGAAGGAGACGGGAGGAGATCAAGTGTGAGGTCGCCAGAGAGGTGGACAGCCCTCAGCGGGCGAGAGGCGAGGGCAGGGAGGATATTGGCGGGGCCCGTGTACGCTTCGAGAAGAGGTATATGTGACGATGGGACGAAGACGTGTTCAGGCTCAGATTCGACGTCCGCGTCAGCGTTGGAGAGGAGGGAGGCGAGCTGGAGGGAGATAAGAGATGGCACCTGGCCGAGAAATGCGGCGAGGTGTGCGTCGAGCGGGAAGTTACAGGTCAGATGCTCGAGACGCGGGTAGAAAGGGAGCCCCGAGTGAAGGATATCACCCTTCTGGCTCTTCTTGCTCTGCGGGGGTGAGAGAATCCAACTGGCGGAAGCGTCGACGTAGAGGGCGAGACTCGTGAGATTCGTCATGAGTGCGAGAGCACGCTGAAGGTCGGAGTACGTCGAGAGGACGGCAGGCTCGGCATCGTCGAGGTGAACGGAGAATGTGCGGACGAGGCCGGCGAGATCTGGTCGGACGGCGAGGAGGTTGACGACGGAAAGATTGCGTGCGTATGCCGAAAGGGAAAGGTGTCGGTAGAGCAGGCGTGTGGCACTAGGGTTGAGGGCGGAGCAGGAGAGTGCGGCGGCGGCGAGGGCGGAGGGGTGAGGGGTGAGGGGAGCAAGGACGGCGTCGAGGAGCTCTGTGGGGAGAGCTGCGAGGGCCATTAGGGCTGTGAGGACGCTGCGGCGGAACGAGGAAGGAGGAGGAATAGAGCGGGACGGAGGACAGGGCTCGGAGTAGAGAGGACGGAGCTGAAAGAGCAGCAGAGGGCGAGTGGCGAGAAGACAGGGGAAAGGGATATATAGTTGGAAGGAAGCTGGGGGAGATTACGACCAAGCCGGAAGGGATTCTCGGCGTGAAGCGAAGGAAAGGGAGGATCTGGATTGACGAAGAGAGGGCAGGACGACCAGTCTGAGATCTGGATGTGGCAGCGAGAGAGGCGCCGGTGTGCGCAGGAGGCTGCTCTGGCTCTGGCATGAGCATGGGCCCTCGTCTGTAGAGCGTCCGATGGCCCCAGCCGTGGAATGAGCTGCTTCTCTCCGCCAGAACCCTCTCTCGTTTTATCACACAGACGATCCCCTTCCCATATCACCCATCCCCACACGTGCTCCTCCTCCCTCTCTCCGGTCTCTATCCTCCTCCCATCCTCGTCCTAGCCCCATCGTCATCTCCAGATCCATCTCTCCCTCAGACCGAGCCCTCCATAGCCTTCCGCTCCCTTCCTCTCCTCCGCCCTCCGTTCCGTCACCTCCTCCGACATACATCCACGCCCCCTCCTCCGGCTCACCCTCGGCCACCCACGTTCCCTCTCGCCTACCTCTATCCCCCGCTTACTGCACCACGACCCCAATCGCGTTCGCAACGACTCGAGCACATCATCCATGCTCTCTCGGGCCCCATCGCACTCTGCCGCTATCGTCCTCGCACCTTCGCCCCAGGGCCCTAGCTCAGCACTCAGCACATTCACAGCCCCTTCCCCAATGTCATCTTGGCTGCGCGCGCATTACCTGAAACCGTACGTCAGGCCTCTCAAAGAGCGCTCTCGCCGCAGTCGCAAAGTTTGCGAGAAGCCTTCTTGGTCTCGCCGACCGGCGGAGCGTCACTTCTTTCCCCCTCTACTCTCGCACGCCCGCTCGATTCCCTTTCTTGCGCGTCTGTCTTTTTGCATGTATCGCTCTTTCCCCTGTCCAACCCATCGCTTAGCACAGTATGAGTGTGGCGCTGCTCGCGCTGAGATGTGCCTCGAGCTTTACGCAGTCTCGGAGCCGAGCTGTACAGGTAAGGAATTGACGAGAACCATACCATACGCTTCGGACATAGTTCATTTTGCATCGATTGCCGTAATACGATACGACGAAGATAAGCCACACTTCTGACCGAGTCCGATGGCGCAAGACAAAACGAAAGACGACCGTGCTCGAGAGTCGAGCGCGCGCTCGCGACGACGCGTCCATGTCGCGTGAAGGCGTCTATTTCCATTAGATCACGTGTCACGCGCCTCACTTTTCGCTGCTGTCGTTGACGATAGAGGCCCGCTCGTTCTGTGACACCACCATCGCCGCCGTCGACTGCTCGACTGCCCTCTCTGGCCTTCTCTGGGGCTTCTCTCTACCATGCTCAACGCCTTCCGGAGATGTACACAACGGCTCATGTCGACGGCCGCACAGCCGTACCCATTCTCTAAGACAGCTATCATCCCCCCGCCCCCCGCCGTGCCCGCCCCCGAACCGGCTAGAGTAGGAAAGGGATTGATGTCCTACCTCCCACAACGTCTCCTCTCGCCCGAAAAGCTCGAACTCTTGGCAAGATTTGGAAAGAAGCACCCGGAGCGCATAATGCCAGGCTCGGTCCTGCAAGTGACGACGAACCACGCACCGACGTTGTTCACAGGCGTCGTGCTCGCGATCCGACGGCGCGGCGCGGATACGTCTTTCCTGCTCCGAAACGTCATCAACCGCACGGGCGTCGAGGTGCAATTCTTCGTGTGCTCGCCGCACGTGAAGGACATCAAGGTCCTCATGCGCGCTGGCGGCAAGGGCTCCGAGGGCAGGCAAGGCACGCGCATGCGCAGGGCGAAGCTGTACTACCTGCGCGATTCGCCCGACAAGATGACGGCCATCTCGGCGGGCCTGCGGTGAGTGGTGAGCTGGGCATATGGGCGCTGGGGCGACCTGGGGTGGGCGTTGGAGGAGGGAGAGGGGTTGGGGTTGCAGTTGGGTTGAGGTTGGATAGGATTGGAGCAGGGCTAGAGCTCGGGCCAGGGAGAGAGAGCGGGATGCTGGCTGCGGTACGGGAGTGGGAACTCGTGGTGAGATTTGGCAAAGCTCGGTGCTGAATGGGTAGCCGAGTGCGTCGACGGGTGACGGACGCGGAAGATGTGTGTGCGTGTACGTGCCAGCTCGCGCTCCTGCTCTTGCTCGTCCTTCTCGCAGCGCTGACGTCTGGGGCACGATTCTATCTGCGATGCCATGCCGTGCCACACCCATCCATTCTGCGCTGCTCTGCGCCGTTCCTCTCGCTTCACCTGCCCACTTCTCTCGCGCGTCCGCGTTCCGTGCGTGCGTGCGTGCGTCCATGCGTGCGCGCGCTGCGTCCGACGGCCCAATCCGCCATGGATCCCCATTCGCTACCGGCCTCGCTCGTCCGGCACGACCATCCGGTGTATTCCCGTTCTATCCGACACGCATCGCGATCGCACTCGCTCGTCTCGTTCTTCCTCTATCACCGCATTCAGTTCCAACCCCCGATATTCCAATCCCCCAGCAACGGACTTGGCGGCGGTGGGAAGCCCCAGCCCAGACCACGACCACGACCACTGTGGTGCCTTTTCTCCGAGCCGCCGGCCCCCTCGTTCCATCCCATCCCATATCATCGTCGCAAAGCCGCACGCACCACGCACCGCGCACTCAAGCACGCACGCACGACCGATCATTCATCACATTAAGGCGTTCCTGTCTCTATCGCTTTACCTTCCGCTGCTTCTGCTTCCGCTTCCGATCCCGACTTTTTTGTTCGATTGCACGCATATCATAATCCATAATCATACACACACCCTACACCGCTCGCGCAGCTTATCGTCATCGTCGGCGGCCCGCATACGGCAACTCGCACCCCACTCGTACCTGATCACTCACTCACTCACTCTCGCCCATACATTTTCGATGGCGTTGGGAATCTGCGTCCACGTTGCGTTTGGCGACATGCATGGGGAGATCGAGATCTGCATCTGCACCGAGAGAGAGAGAGCCTCTATCATCCGATTTGTGGATCTGACGGACACGTCTAGGCTCTGCGAACATCCCGGGCGAGCTTCTGGCACGCGCACACATGTTGACGACGATAGGGACAGGACACCGGAACACTAGCTACACATTGGACAGCGAGGCCTCAGGCCTCAGGCTAGAGGTGGGGCGCCCTAGAGGAGCAGGGTGCTTGCACCGTTCGGGGCAAAGAGGCCCAGCACGACAGTATGGGCAGCAGGGGCAGCAGGGGCAGCAGGACAGCAGGACGCCGGGAGAAGCGTCGTCGCAGCCTCGCAGGTGCGGAGGACCGGGCCTTTGGGCCATGTGCATGCCGCTGCCGTATGCGCGATCTACTCCCGCGTTCCGTGTCGCCGACTTGAGATCGTCAGTCACCTTGCATTGTTCTGTGGTTCTGGTTCTGGTTCTGCGTGCGGTCTGAGGCCTGAGGATGGGGTCGCCAAGCTGACGACCGACTACTTTCGATGGTCGATGGTCGAGGGTCGACGTCCGATCTCCCGTGCAGGATCTCTCGACTCTCTCGACGGCCGGCCAGAGGCGACGACGTCAGCGTGCGTGCGTACAGTCGCAGTATGCAGACGCAGCGATGATGGCCAGAAGTCGAAGCCCACAAGCCTCGATGGCCGAGTCCAGTGCAGGGTGAGATCTTGCCACAGTGCCGCAGAAGGGAAGAAGGGCGCCGTGGTCTGGTGACCTCGAGCTCGAGCCGTCGTCGCTCAGGCGGGCGACCCGAAGTCTCGAAGAAGCCCTGGAGGAAGCGCGGTCGTGTCGGCCGTTTCCTGCTTGCATCGTGATTGATGTTCACGGATGGTGGTGCGTTAACGACGTAACGCTGCCCCGGTTTTCCCTTTCGCAGCGTGCGTCTCGAATTCTGTTCGGCGTTTTGCTCCAGGCAAAGACTTGGCGCGCGGGCGAGGGAAGGAAAGCGCTTGCTACGTTGTCGTTAGAGCCATAAGACCGAGAGTCGAGGCTCTCCGCCTGCAGGACTGGTAGTCAGCGTCGGAGAGCGAACAGACGTCGACGGTCTCCGCCCGCGACATGTGGGGGATGGGATCGCGGTGGTCCCTGGTGTCGTGCCTGCCCTCGCTAACGCAGAGCCTAGCGCGATTCATTGTATACATACAGCATAGTGCCCAGCCGCGATGGAGTGCGAGCAAACCTGGCACACCGCAGTGCACACGGCCACGACTCGGAGATGGCCAGCGAGTTCCTAGCTTCCCATGGCCATCGGGGCAGGTGCGTTGCCTCTTTCGGTCTCCTTTGGTGCGCAGCGTCTTCAGAGCTTCAAAGCTTCATGGCCGAGCCGGATTTCTGGGTTCGCTCGACCGGGGCCGAGGGGCCTGAGGCTTGGGGGAGGGGGGTCGAGGCAGCCAAGCACAATTGAAGCATGAGTAGTGGATGGTGTTGACGGGAATTCAGCTACGTGGTGAGCAGGGGCCACTCCACGCGCTACACCTGCTGGGGCCGCTGACTTGGGAGGGAGTGAAAGTCACGGTCCACAGATGCAGCGCGTGCGCCGCGACGTTGGGTCGTATCTACAACTTAGCCGAGAGAGCGAAGGTGGCTGGGACGAGTCGACGAAGCGTGCGCACTATGTGGACTACGTGGACTAGTAGCCAAGCCAGGCTCAGGCGCCTCACCCGGCGTTCACTGTTCACTATCTTGTCATGTCGTGAATGGACGCCGCGACGGTCGGTCGCAGGAAGACGGCATCTGGGGTGTGGGTGGTGGCTCACAGTCCAAGCTGGTGTGCGACGCACGGTGCAACGTGCACGAGTGTCCTGGGTTACGCCACGGCATGGCGTCGTGGCCCATTGACAGTGACATGGTGGACGAAGCTTTTAAACCCGAGGGTGATGAATTGAGAAGCCGCCGGCGTTCGCCCGGTCGCTCCGACCCGCGAATTGCGAGCTTCGAGACGCCTGCGCGGGGCCTGCGCGAACGGCCGCGGGTTACACATTACATACTTGCGGGTACTTATACGTACCTGCGCGACGGGCGACGGGGGGCGGCGTTCGTCGGCCTCCGTCGTCCGTCGGCTTTTGGAGCGGGTTTGTCGAGGGAGACGTACGCCGCGTATTGCATGTGCCATATGCCAAACGGTTATAGACCTGCTCAGGTTCACGGGACGCGGGATGGGGTAACGGTTTCAATTATGCACAATACAGACGTTGCGACTGGAGCGACTGGGGCATCGCGATGTAGACGTCGTAGCGCTGACGAACGCTGGCGAATCGTCGCGGCGACGTCAGCGTCGCTGACACGTCGAGATTAAATATACGGCGCACCAAAAACGTCGCAATAGAACGAATAGAGCGGATCGCAAAGCACGCGTACGTGGACGCAGCAGCGCCAATCTGTGCGGTCTGAGTACATACGTCGACGGTGGCCGGCACGGCCAAGTCGAGCATCAACCTTGGCAAGTGCGTCAGTCGTGGGTTTCGAAATGGCCGGCACGACACATCGATGAACGCGTTTGAGCATGAAAGGGCAATGCGTAATTGGGGATCCAATAGTTTAGCACGCATGGACGCCGGCGTACGCGCTGGCTGTGGGCTATGCGGGTGTACTTACGAGCCCGGAGAACGTGCGCCGACGCCCACACCCGAGTACGAGCACCTGTTGGGATCAAGTCGAGAAGGTGCATAACCGGGATACGACCCACACTCGAGACGCGAGCATCACATCGACGGTGCAGTTGCGGTATGTGAGGACGTTTCGTCCACACAGGTTCGCAGCATGCAGCCGGTCGCAGAGTGGGTGCGCGCGGCGATGCCAAGGCTTGGCTGGCTGCAGCTCTGAGCCTCTTGAGACGTTCGGTCGGGCGAATGTGGGAGCATGACCGTTGGCCGCTGTCAAGGAGGGTGTTATTTGGAGCTCCCCGCATGGCCGGGGGGACGAGCACGCGCCGCTAGCGACGGGTAATGCGATGTTGGCAGAACGGAAGGGTCGGATGATCGGGCTGGGGAGCCGGAGGGAGTGTGGGGAAGCTTCAAAAATGGCAAGCGTGTTAGAAGCGCAGCAGCGTGTTCACTGACTGTCGCCCGGTGTGGTGTGCGTAGTTAGAGCTTGGGTTGGACGGTGGACACCCCCGCTGCATTGGACGTTGGACATGTGCTTTGACAGGCCTTGGCTGGCTGAATGGGGAGGGCGAGGAGGACGAGAGGGTTCTACAGCCGCATCTGAATCATGGCAACGGAGGGAGGAGTCGGAGAAGGAGAGAGAAGCGGCGGCGTCCGATCCGAAGGGGCCGTTGGACGAAGCGAATTCTCCCAGATGGCAGGCGCTGGCAGTGGACCGGGGGCGTTTGGTGTGGCATGGGCCGGGCTGATCGTGGCATTCAGAATGCGGTGTGCGTCAATGGCCACGGCTCCCCCCGGTCTGCGATGCTCACCGGACAGGGCGCGCGTATGGGCCTCTCCCCGCCGTCGGGGGTGCGCCTGACGAGGAGCGTGCTGGGACGTGCGTTGTGTATGGTCATGGGTGCTGGCCAAGGAGGCGTTGCGGGGCAAAGCAATTAAAAGAATGGGGGTGGGTGGTGGCAAAAGGAAATTGGCGCCAGGCACGGGAGAGGGCCGATCTGGGATGGATCTGAGGGAGAGGGGAAGGCCATCTCGCATCTTGCGCTGAGCTCACTCGACCTCCTCCTCCTCTTGCTTGCGCTGCCTCTGCCTCTTTCTCTCTCTCCACACTCGCATTCTAGCTCCTCCTTCGCTTGCGTGCGCTTGGGCGGAGTGTCCCTTTCTTGGCTTCCCAATCCCTCGTCTCTCACCGCTTTCCGTCCGGCGCTTCGGCTGCGTGCACCGTCCACCCTCGACCGAGTCCGTGTCCCCGCGCCGTTCATATATACATCTTCCTTGCACCATGACCACAGAACCAAATTCGCCGCCCGATTCCACCGACAACCCCCCATCCGCCCCTCCCCTCCCAAATCAGCCCATGACGATCCCCCACCCCCCAAAGAAGAAACGCGTCGACGACAACGGCCCCCTCCCTCCAGACATCGGCCTCAAGCCTGTCCAGCTCCAGCGCAGGCGTGTATGGCGTGCTTGCGAATCCTGCAGGTGAGCTCGTCCTTTCTGCCGTGATCGTCGTCCGCCTCTTATAGCCCCACGCCCCCCTTCCCCGGCCCTCCTCCCCGCTTGTCCTTCGTCCGCCTTCTTCTCTCTTCTCCGTCCTTGATCTGATCGCCATCCCTCGTCCCGTCTCTGCTCCCGTCAGGCGCAAGAAGATCAAGTGCGACGGCGTGGAACCCACATGTTCTCAGTGCTCGGCTTCCAAGAGCCAGTGTACATGGCTGCAGACCAAGGATAGGGCCGCATTGAGCAGACAGTAAGCACCACAGTCCTCTATTGTCCCCGCTCGATCGTCGACGCACGGGCTCATGCACTTCGACAGTTATGTCCAAGAGCTCGAAGCTCGTCTTCTACACATGGAGAACCTCTTCCAGCAGGTCACTCCCATCCTCGAGCAAGTCAGTCAGGCTACGGGACTCGACTTGACGGCTATCTCATCCGCCGTGTCGGCAAATCAGTCGCAGCAGCAGCCGGCTACCTCAGCCCAAATGCCCACAAGCGTCGCTCCGGAAGCGCTGCACTCTATGCTGCCTCACATTCGCGAAGGCACTGCTCTCCAAAACGGCGCAGATAGTCGCAGCACGAGCGGTTCGGGTGAACAGGATGAACCCTCCGTGAAAATTGAGGATGACATGTCCGACGCCTTCGGCCAGCTCGCGCTCGACGAGCACGGCCATTTGCACTGGATCGGGAAGTCCTCCACTATGACTCTTATTCAGCGGCTGCGCGACGCCACGACCGCTCCAATTAACCGCGTGTCTCCCATGGAGGAGGACCCGACTGCGCCAGGCCCGAGCGTGAACAAGCTCTATTACCCTGCGAGCGTATTCTTCGGCAAGGTCAGAGCGCTTCCTCAGCCCGAGGAAGTCGAGTACCCCGAGCGGGATCTTGCAGATAAGCTCGTGAGTAGTGCGACCCTGCCCCTTCCCCGCATTAGCCACGGACGAGCACGATTGACTGATTTGGTTTGTGGTTCCAGGTCGATGCGTACTTTGCGCGGTTCCACTTCCTTATGCCGGTGCTGGACAAGCCCGAATTCATGCGTCGATATACGTACCTGATGGACCACAAGACCGACGCTGGGTTCATTCGCAACCACACGGCGTTCGTCGCGTCTGTATGCGCCGTATTCGCCGTGGCGTCACGCTTCGTGGACGACCCGCGTCTGACGAAGTTCGATAATCTCGACGACGCCGGCATGGGCATGGTTTACTACGAACGGTACGTGACCCGAATTCTTGCCACCTATTTGCGGTATTTGGATTCACCGCTCATTCTTCTCGACGTCATTTAGTGCGCTTATCTTGCACCATATCAGCTATCCGACAATACAGGTCGAACACGTTCAGTGCTTCCTGCTGATGTCTTCTTTCTTGTGCTCCGTGAACTGTCTGCCACAAGCCTGGTTGCTGGTCGGACAGGCGGTTCGCGCCGCGCAAGACATCGGTCTTCACGTGAGTTGCCTGAGTCCTACCCTCGAAATCCCGTGCTCACCGCCATGCCGTAACAGCGCTCTCCTCGACGGCTTCTCATATCCCCGATCGAGAAGGAGACGCGCCGCAAGATCTGGTGGGGCGTATACACGCTCGACCGGATGCTTGCCCTCGCCCTCGGTCGGCCCCTGGCGATCGAAGATGCCGACTGCGATGTGGAGATTCCCGTCGAGCTTGACGATGAGCTCTTGCCGCGGTATTTCCAGGGCGAGCACATGCCGCAGGGCAACATCTCGCTCATGCGCGGGTTTGTGGAGCTCATAGAGCTCTACAAGATCGCGGGGCGTGTCCTACGCGAGGTCTACGCACTCGACAAGACCAAGGACCACCTCGAGCTCGAGAAGCGAGCAGAGCTCCACCGGTCCGTCGAGGCGCTCGATAGACGGCTCACGAAATGGTGTGAGGACCTGCCGACCGTGTTCAAGTCCCAGCCCACGACCGAGAAGCAGGTGTCCATGGCAGCGGTCCTGTGCAGCCACTACTACTCGATCCTGACCACGCTCCACCGCAACTTCCTCCCGGTGAAGCGTGAGCAGCCCGTCGCGCCGCGGTCAACGGCCAAGGCGGTCTCGACAGCGCGTGCGTGCGTACGCCTTGCGCCGTCGATCAGAAACGTTGTGCCCCCGAGCCACCACTTTGCGTTCTTCATCCAGAACCTGTTTAGCTCAGCGGTCATCATCCTCTTGTACGCGATGCACACGACGGAGCCGATGGCGTCGCAGGCGGCGCTCGACGAGGCGCGGAGCTGCCTCGCGGTGCTCGAGTCGTGGGAGGGCTTCTGGCCCGGGGCACGCAAGTGCAAGGAGCTCCTCGAGGACCTCACCGGCAAGGCGAGCGAGGCAATTAGGACGGGGGCCGCTGTCAACGCTACTGCTGCTGCTGTCGCGAGCAATGTGCCGCGGGGTTCGAGCTCTCAGGGTCCTATACCCGGCCCATCGGCCCCATCTCCGTCGTCTTCTGCGGGCATGTACCCTGATGGACGTCCTCCGAACCCGTCTGCAGCGCCCATATCGGTCCCGGTCTCCGAGAGGTTGATCAAGAACAGGCCACGGAGAGATCGTTCGCGTGACGTGCCTCTGTCGCCGCGCAACGCACACGGCCCTGCACACTATCGCACGGACTGTGAGTGTATTCCCGTTCTGCCTATCCATTCATTCATTTCGTGCCTCCCTGTCCCTGCCCGTTGGCAGGACGGGACGGTGCTTCTGGTCTTCCCTCGGGGAGATCAGCCGTTGTTGCCTATTTCGCGCCATGTGACAGAAGCGAGTGAGAGATAGCGTGCTAACCGCCACGTCCTTTGTGCCCCCTTCTCCAGCGCTGCGTGCCCGGTCGACGTCCCGGAAACGACCACATGACGAGGACCTGTACCAGGACAGCTACGCGGCGATGGGCCTCCCCAGCTCGTACCCCGGCCGCTCGAACCTGAGCGCGAGCGCGCACAGCTCGCCCGTCTCTGTCAACAGCCACCCTTCGCCCCCCGGTCCGTCGCACGCGGCGATCGACAATGGCATGAACACTGCGGGCGATGGCCCCAGTTCGTCGCACATGATGCAACAGGGCGGCACGTCCGGGCCTTATTCTGCGCTCAATCATCTTTCGCAGTCGCCGACGGTGCAGATTCCTGGGCAGCGATTCGGGGCCGAGTACGAGTTTGGGCTGGGGAGCCCGTCCGATAGGTGGGCGAGCCCCGCGGTAGACGCGAACGAGCTCAAGTTCTTCCCTTCGGGCTCGGGGTCGCAGCAGGGCGCCATGGGCGGCGCAAGCAACGGCCCTTCGTACGGCCATGGCCACGGACACGGGCACGGGCACGGGCACTCGAACAGCTTCTCGGGGCCGCTCTCTGGGCTCGACCCGTCCTCGCCGTACATGCCCAACTTTGACAGCTCCGACTTTGGCGGGATGGGCTTCTCGCAAGGGCCGCCGACGAGCGGCGGGACGGGCACGACGCCCCCTTCTGCGGGCTTTGCGGCGCCGGGGCTGCCGTTCCGAGGGCTCGACTATATTCGCAACTACGACCCGACGTCTGGCAGCCCGAGCGGCAGCGGTGGTAATGGTGGTAATGGTAATGGTGGCGGTGGTGGGAACGGAAGCGGGAACGGAGGAGGCGCGGGCTCGTCGGGTTCGCCATATACGCTGGGCGAGCAGGAGCCGTATTGGCAGTCGAACTTTGACGCGGGCGCGTTTGGCATGGACCCGGAGATGGCGTTCACGCTCGGGGGTGACTTTACGCTCGACGGGCACGGCGGCTCGTGGCCCCCGGCGTGAGGAGCCTCTTTCATGACGCTTTCATGACGACCACGACGACAAGACGACAGGAGCTGGCTTGAATGGACATCCCGACGCGGACGACACACCTCACACCTCACACCTCGCATCTCACATCTGTCATTCATACACCGTCTATGATTTCAGGGTCTCTCGCACGCGCATCCACGAACTGAACCACTGTAGCATGCTCCTCCTCTTCTTTTCTCCATCTACCATCGCCATCGCCATCTATTGCGTCTACCTCTGTCTGTCCATTGCTTGAATCTCCTGCTGCTGCCCTGCTGTGATGCATCATGACTGACCGATTGACTGGCCCGCTTGAACCTCGAATCTCGAATCTCGAATCTTGAATCTCGACTGACACCGCACATCTACGTTATTGCTATGCACACTCGACTTATTATTTACCGACTGACCATCCTCTCCCCTCCTCTCCTCCATCCATACATCCATACCGCTGTGGCCACCATCCATCCACGCATCATCGTTCACCACAAGCAATCCCGCACCTACGCTCACGCCTACGACTACGACTACGATTACCTAACTACGACCCCTTTCATCAATCATCGCGCTGCTGTTGAACAAGTGACCCCCCTCCACAACCGCTCCGGATGTATCCTTTCTTGTATACATGTATACTTAGCTGTACGAATAGCCGCTTGCCTCGGTGCCCAACGCCATACTACTGTATTCCTGATCCTGATCCAGACAACCCCTTAATGACCCACCCTCCCCCAATTCCCGAATCCTGGGCCCGGTTCCTCGCCTGACCACAGACCCGATCCCTAATTAGGCCCTCCTCCCGCGGTGTATCGTGATGCTGAAGGACACGCTTGTGTTTGTACTGGTACCTGGCACGCCTCGTAGTCGGACATGTACGGTCTGTACGTGTACTACGCACAGCTGCGCTAGTAGCCTTACATATATCTCTATAGCCTTACGTACGTACTTAGCTAGCTACCGTTATGTTTTCCCTCCGTTTACGATCCAGAATAAGACTATATCTCACCGTTCACAAGCCTCGAGTTCACCCCTATAGCTTGGCGCTGCCGGTGAGGCACTACCAACTTTTCATGCACGCCGACCGGCCCCGCAATGATATGATGGTCGAACGAGCGCGGGGTGGGACGGCACGATGCTCAGGTGGAGGTACATCTGACCGCGGTGGATGGGGACCTCCGCGCCTGGGCCGCGCCGCCGCGAACCTGGCTGCCCAATTGGGCGTGGGACGCGCGAGCCGATCGCGCGTCACCGGCTTCTGGGTATAGCCGGTCGCGCATTCAAGTCGTCGGCTTCTCCAGTGCGGGGTCGCCCGCTGCACGTCCTGCTCACCCCCGGGCCTCTCGCTGCTTAGCTTCCTTTTACTCCTTGTTCACAGCTCAGGCATCTGTGCTGTGTGTACCCCGCGTCTTCCGTCGGTCTCTTTGAAACGTAACGAACATGGCGACACACCCTATTGTCGAGTACACTTCTCCGTCTTCATGGGCGCTGGTACGTGCCGCCTTAGGAGCAACGTGGGCGTGTGTAAACAGGACGCTGAGACAGGCTGCTGTAGATTGAGGACAAGTTCTCGCCTTATGCGAAAGAGACCCTCGCGAAGCTCATTAAATTCATGGAGGTGCGCTGTCGTTAGACAGGACAGGAGTGGGAAACCGCGATGCTGATGTAGTGGTTGTCTACAGGAGGATGTGTACCCCGCGGTGAGGATCGCGCATGCGCAGCTCCCGACGGACCCGGAGACGCGGTGGAAGACCGTCATCCCTGTCTTGGTCGACCTCAAGGCGAAGGCTAAGCAGCTCGGCCTGTGGAACCTCTTCCTGAGCAAGGCGCACTACCCGCAGTGGGGCGTGCCCCTTAGTAACCTCGAGGTATTGTCCCCCCGAGTTTATTGACGCATGCTGGACGCGACCTGACGGTTGCGCTAGTATGCGGTCATGGCCGAGATTCTTGGCCGTGGCGGCCAGCTTGCATCCGAGGCTGTGAACTGCTCCGCGCCGGACACGGGTAACATGGGTGCGTACAGACTCGATATTGGTGTCAGAATTGCGGGACTGACATGATGGAATGCAGAGGTGCTCGCTCGCTATGGCTCGCCTGAGCAGCAGAAGAAGTGGCTCGTTCCCTTGCTGAATGGCGAGACCCGGTCCGCGTTCTCGATGACCGAGCGGTTCGGTGAGCTCGAGGTGTCTTCGATGACGTTGAATTGCATTAACGCAGACGGTCGCAGTGGCCTCCTCGGACGCCACGAACATCCGGACGTCTATTCGTCAAGAGGGGAACGAACTTGTCATCAACGGACACAAGTGGTGGGTACTACTCCTGCGCGTCGATGCTGTCCTTCACTAATAGCCATTGTAGGTACATCAGCGGGGCTGGTGACCCGCGTTGTGCCCTGCACCTCGTCCTCGGAAAGAGTGACCCCGATAACTCGGACAAGTACAGGCAGCAGAGCATTGTCATTGTCCCTGCAAACCACCCCGGTGTGAAGGTCATCCGTCCCATGAAGGTGTTTGGGTATGATGACGCGCCCGAGGGCCACTGTGAGATCATCTATGAGAATGTTCGGGTGCCGCTGGAGAACCTGGTGTATGGCTGGGGCAAGGGCTTCGAGGTGAGAGGCACACAGCCGCCCCTAGTACACTATTCTCACTGCGTAACCTGTGCAGATCATTCAAGGTCGTCTTGGGTATGCCTTACACCCGTCATCTATTGTACGGCTTGCTCACTTGAACACAACAGACCTGGCCGCATTCACCACTGCATGCGCTCCATCGGGGCTGCCCAGTACGCGTTGGACCTCTTGCTGCAGCGCGTGACAGATCCTGCGAAGAAGACCTTCGGGAAGTATCTCTACGAACATGGTAGGTCATCGCATACGGCGGTACAAGTCACCAGAAATACTCACAATTATGGCAGGCACCGTCGTTGCGGACATCGCCAAGTCTCGTGCAGAGATCGAATCTGCCCGCTTGCTCGTGCTCAGCGCCGCACTGCAGGTGGGATCATTCTTCAAATATTTACCTTGTGGAGCATGCTCAAAGATTCATTCCATAGATTGACAAGGCGAAGGCAAAGGGTGCTCTTAAGGAGATTGGCATTGCTAAAGTTCGTATATCGGCTTTCCTGAGAATTGTCAGGGTTGCTAATGTCACCCAGTTCGTGGTGCCTTCAATGGCGTGCCAAGTCATCGACCGCGCTATCCAAGCCTTCGGCGCCGAGGGCGTCAGTCAGGACACACCTCTCGCTGCTCTCTACGCCGGCCTGCGGACCCTCAGGATTGCGGATGTACGTCCTGCTTTGTCATATGTTGTTGTTCACGACGCTGATTACAATTTCCCATAGGGCCCCGATGCTGTGAGCCATTGCCATTGTCAATGATGTATGGATTGTACTGACACGGATGTTTTAGGTGCACATTCAACAAATTGGCCAGAGGGAGCTCAAGCGTGCCCCCGCTCTCACGCAGCGCCAGGCCGAGATCAAGAAGAGGGAGAAGGCGTTGGCCGAAAAGCACGGTGTCAAAGCGCATTTGTAGAACGATTTGCTCTGAACAGACTCTCCGCCTCTGCCTGTTGTGCGCGATTGGCTGAATCGTTGGTGTTGCAGATGGGATCATATCTATTCTGGAGGATTTCCTGTACAGTATTGCTGAATGAATAGTGTTGGTTATTGTCACAACTGGCCTGTCGGCGGATGGTTGCGCTGCTTGCATGGTGTTTAGTAGGGAATGTATGCGTGCTGGAGCCGAAACTACTCAGCCCGAGCCCGAAGCACTGGCTAGTACTGGCCTATCTCAGAGCAGTTGTAGGCGCGGGCGCCAGAGCTGAAGAGACGCTACCACTTTCCACGTGACCGTAGATTCTTGCTCTCTGCCACCATGTCGTCTTCGAGTCTGGCTACCAGGGCTCTGCGCCGGTCCCTGCGACGGGCAACACCATCATATGCTCGTCACCGCTCGACAGATGCCTCTTCATCATCCACCGCCGCCGCATCCTCATCCCAGTCGAAGCTCGACGTGAAGCCGCAGTCCGAGCTGCCTGACGACAAAATGCGCGTGCTCGTGAACCTCTACCACCAGTCCGCGTCCTTCATCACGAAGGAGAACCTGTCGGAGCGGATCGACCAGGCGTTCGCGAAGCCGAAGACGCTCTCCGTCCTCGGGCCCGAGTCGACGCTGCGCCACCTCCAAGTACAAGTCGAGCAGCGCCGCGCGAACCCCAAGTTCGGCATGAGCAACCAGGCGACGCCGTACCACAAGGGCGAGCTCTGGAGCGACCGGCGCCCGCTCCGCGAGCGCGCGGTGTTGACGACGCTGTTTGGCATGGTGGCTCGCCGCCAGCCTGGCTTCGACGTGCTCAAGGAGGAAGAGGAGCGCATCAAGCAGCAGCTCAAGGAGGAGGAGGAGGCGCAGAGGAGCTCATAGAGGGGTATGTATCTATCCAGAATTTCTCTGAAGGGACGTTCGTTTCTGAGCAGTTGCGTTGTAGGGACGCCATATCATGCATTCGCTATCATAATGTCCGATTCTTTTGGTATATCCCCACCCACTATTGCAAACCTAGTGCTTTTGGCAGCGTGGCCTCTGCGGGACCAAGAAACAGGAAATCGGCGTCCTGGTCACCTTCGCTACGATCCAGATTGAACACAGCGGTCTTCCCTCCGTTTTCACGGACCACATATGCATATCCGGCAGCAGGGTATACCTATTCGTGGGGAGTCAGTCTGCATGCCACCGAAACGTCTTTGGTCACAGAACGTACGGTAGAGGAAGTTCCAACGACAATGCACAAGTCGGCTTGGTCCACTAGGTCGTCAATGCGGTCCAGATACCACGGCATCTCTTCGAACCAAACGACGCCTGGCCGAGCGAGCGAACCGCATTTCGAGCATCGTGGCAAGTCGGCTTCGTCAATATGCGGCTCTGGCTCGTCCTTTGCAAACACGTTCTCTGTCCCCGCTAGTGCGGGACATATCGGAGAGTCGGTGTTGTGCTCCCTATGTCGACACGCTTGGTTGGTGCATACGACGTCGAACAGACGACCGTGCATCTCGAGCATGGAGTTCTGCACGGCTGGTGAGTTCACTTCGTCCGCAAGTTCCGGATGCGTGGCGGCAATTTGTTCGAGGGCCCGGCGGCTCAGACCGTCGACGTTCTGCGTGATGAGGGTGAACTCGGCGCGGGGCGCCATTTTGTGTCGTATTGAGGGGATGGAAAACATGGCAAGCGCGAGATGGCCAGGGTTGGGCTGGGCAGCGAGAGCTCTGTGATGGCCAGAGGTTCAGCAGGAGCTGAAAGTCATGAAGATGAAGTTGGCGTACTTCTCACGACGATAATGGTAGAATTGCCAGACGCGAGAGGGGTTCGCTTGGAAGGCCTGCGGCGTAGCGAGGCCTATGGCATCGTATTTCCGCCATAGTCCGCCTGCCCCTCGAAATGTGGGGATACCTACAATTAATATTAATGAGCCTTCACTGAGCAAGCTAGTCGACAGTCATACTGTATGTATATACTGACCGGATGCTGCAGACAAGCCGGCACCGGCGACTGCGATGATGTGTTTCGAGGCTTTGAGAGTCGCAGTAAAGGAGGGCATGTCAGATGATGGAACGTGTTCAGAGTATGACTCGCGATACGACATTCAGAATGGAGCTACGCTTATAGGGATGTCGCTATGTGTGTAGAACGAGTCAAGTCGACCGTTGTCCAGCCTGTCTGCCTGGGGCCTGCGCGGGGCTGCTGAGAGCCGGCGTGATCGAGACGCCGCCCCGTAGCACGTGTCTCTTCCAGATCTCAGATCCACCTGCAGCTTTTTCAGCGATCCTCAAGCACTCCACCACCGTATCTGTCCTCCCATCCGCCGCCTTTCTTGTCTTCCTCCATCCTCCTCTCACCACCACTCTCCGCCCACAAACCACCGAAACACAACAAACGCCATGGGCAAGTCTCTCCGCTCCAAAGTCAAGCGTCAGTTCCGCGCCAAGAAGCGCACAGAAGGCATATACGCCGCAACAGAGGCCGCGCGCCTCCACCGCCTACACATGAAGCTCAAGTCGCTCACGACCACCGAGCCTGAAGAAGGGGACGAGGAAGTCGTAGAAGAAGGAGAGGAGGGTGCGCAGATGGAGACGGACGGCGGTGCCGCGCCTGCAGGTTGGTCTCCGTCTCCGTTCTGGTTTGCGAGCCTCGGGCTCGTCGACCCGCACGACATTACAGCCGATAGTATGGCGGGCATAGTGCACCTGGCTGCTCTCGGAGATGCTGGTGCTTCGTCTGGCTGCCCTGGACAACGCAGGCGCAACACCGCACGCAAGAATCATAATGGCAGAAGCGTCGATCGCACAAAGGCTGCCGCAGCCGTCGTCGCGGCTGCAGATGCGGGCGACGCGTGTGGGCTCGACCATCTCTTCCCGGGCCTCCCTTTGGGTTCTGGTGCTGGAATAGAGGGTTGACGCATCTTGTTTTGTCTGTTGCAGATGGCCAGCCGTCATCCGCAAGCAACGCAGATGGAGCAGGTTCGCACCTTTCTTGCCGTCTATCCACAGGCCGCTGACTCACCTCGACTCTCTGTCCCTATCCGATGACCTATACACGTACCTGCTCTCGACGTGAATCCTCTTGCATTGCGGACACCTCATAAATCTCAATCCGCTCCCCGCCTTTTTTATGCTCCAATCACGACCATCCAAACCACGAAACTGCTACATTATCTCAACATCTACGCTCCCCTCCGACTTCGAAATATCTCGCTCGAATGCACACCGACGACTCAACAGACGCGATGGACCTCGACTCGGGCGCCGGCCCCTCGACTTCAAAGCGGATATCGACGCACGGCCCGCGCAACTCGCGCCGCGAAGAATGGCGCCGCTCCAAGGGCCTCCCCGCACGGCCAAAACCCAAGGGTATGAACCGCCAGGGCCTCGTCGCCGCCCGCCGCAAGTCGGGCAGGTCGCATCGTCGGCGGTAAAGCCTTGCTGCTGGTCCGCGTGTAGGTGGGAGGGGGCTGGGGTAGAAGGAGACATTCTGTATGGTTACTTTGACGAGTTGGTTTGTGAGGGAGGGGTGGGGAGCTGTGGCCCGCAGGTGCCGCACAGGGCGTCGTGCATATTTCATTGACATTTGCTGTCTTTTTCACACTCTCCATTTGTATCGTGCAATCCCAGTTCCGGTCTGTGCAATCGTCATCTCATCGTCTGCGATCCAATTGATCAGCTTCTCTCGCTCAGATGCATATAACCCTATCATCTCCGTGTGCTGCTGCATTCATCATGCGTGACCCATCAACAACCACCTGCGCCCACAATGTGTGGCTGTGTAAGCAATCCTGGCACGTCCCTGTACCGAATCATTGATTCGGGCAGATGCATCACACAGATGCATAATAAACGAGCGGCAACTGTGTTCCGAGGCAGCGATTACCAGGCCTGCGACTGGCAAAGCGGTCATTGAGCGTTCAACTGTGAGCATCTGGTCTGGACGGGTCGTACTCGGCATTGACGGTGTGAGAGGAGAGGAGAGGGTGAGGCGGGACTCAAGCCACGATGTCTTGTTGTCGTACCTACACCTGTCAGCATATGAGCAGCAATGCTCATGTTCTACGCGGCACACGAAGCAGAGCTTCAACCTGGGCAGCTGAATCACAAAGGGGGAAAGGCATTGCGACGAAGACCCCAGGTCGACCGACGCGCGCGTGATTGTACTATACGATATGTACATTTTCTCTCCTCCAGACTCTCAACGCACTATCCGACTTGGCAGCGGAGCCAAGGCAGGTAGGTGTAGCTATAGGTAGGTAGGTAGGCAGGACAGGCAGACCGTAGAGGGGTGTAGTAGAATCAGAGCGCAGATTCGGAGCGGCGGGAGACAACTTGGAACTGGCGAGGCCCGGGCACAAAAAGAGATGATACAGTAGTGAAGCAGACGCGAGGCGGCGGCGCACCGAACGGTAGGCGAGCGAGCGAGGGAGCCGGTACTATGGGGATATGCGGCGTGTGGAATTGGTGGAAGGACGTGGAACTCGGAGAGGACTAGCCTTGCGTAACACGGCGAGCGGACATAGCAGAGCGTAGCGAACGAGATAGAGAGGGAGCGGGAAGGGATTACCGACGGATAGAGGCCAATTCAGGTGCGGGAGGGCGGGCGGCGAGCGTCGGAGGGGTATTACTATCGTAACCGGATATCGGAGCCGTCGACATGAGAGTGGGCGGGTCAGGGGGACGTATGCATAGCGTGACGCGGGCGTGTTCTTCTCGTGGCCATGCTACCGATACAGCAAGGAAAGTTTCAGACGGCGTTGTAAGCCGCATCCCTATCGGGCTCAGACCTCTCGTCCGGGGTCAGCTCGCGCGGCTTATCGTGCTGTGCGTATGCAGATCCAGGGCTCGTGCTATGGCACAATATAACGTGAACTCGTCAGCGACCTGTCTCGTCTTTCCCAGCCCCCGATATGCGAGAGGTTCTGGCAGGCAGAGGGCGGACGCACTCGAAGTCCTCCATGACGATGTGGTCCGTGGTGACATGCACCTCGGGACGGGGTGGGAAGCGGTTGTGCTTGATCGTCTGCAGGCGAAGCGCACCCTGTGTGGCCGGTATCCCTCGCGGCGGCGTGAGCTGCGTCGCGCTGTGTACGTACAAATCGTCCTCTTCGCCGACTTCAGACAGACGCGTGACGGTACGGCACGCTGCCATGGTACTAATTACCAAGGCTGTTAGCCAATATAGACGCGGACGGTCGGAGCAGAAACATACGTGAGCACGGCAGCCGGTACCTGCAGAGCAAATTACGGTCAGAATCACTTCACACACGACGATGTCACAAGTTTACTTACGGTGGCAATGCTATTGTATGCGCGGAAATGCGTAGTGAGTATAAGGAGTCCTTTGCAGCACATTTCGACTTACATATTCATCACGGCTAATTTGAGATGGGAAGTGCGTTAGTATGGTCAAATACCCAAGGCACAGGCGCACATACCATTCAGGTTGAGAACGCTCAGGATCTAAGAGTCGAGACAGTGCGCGCCGATCAGCATCGGACAGTCGATATTCATAGAACGCAAGACAGGACTTACCGCAGGCAGCGCATTGCACGAGAACGCGACCATGTAAAAGATGAGACCGTCCTCGAAGAGCATCTGCCAGAACGTCGCGCCGTAGTCCCTCTGCATGAGGCCCAGCACATGCACAATCGTCAACACCAAGTTGAACACCATCGCTACACCCGACCCTAAGTGTCAGTATCCTCTATACGATACCGCCGCTCGCATCGGAGTAAAATCCACGCACTCGCCCAGAACGTGATGCTCAGGAACAGGCGACGCATGCTCGTTACTACGCACGCCGTGCTCGTCGCATCGTACTCAGCGCTGATGATGAACATGCCGCGCCAGAGCAGCGCCCAGAGCGCGAGACATAGGAAACCGAGCGGAATCGTGACCGTCAACTTGCGTTCCCACACCGCGATGCTGGTGCGTGGGCGCGTACACCCGTGATGCATGCCGAGTACCGTTGGCGTTCGCGTATCGGGAGTAGGTAATCGGTTGTGGGTGCCAGGTGATCGGAGGTGAGACATCGGATGTGACGTGAAGAGAAACAAGGGGCGAAGAGAGCGAAGCGACGTCGAGGCGGATCAGTGGACGGCTCGATAGACTTGCAGATTAATGCAAATGGCTTACGTCCTGAAGAGCAACGTTGTCGACGCGCATAGGATGGACATGTTGCCCGACCACTGCATATGCGACGCGTGAGTTACGGATAATGAATCACCGGAGGCGAGGCGGCGTACGGAAATGAACGTGTAAAGGGCTTGACAGTTGATCTGTGGGATGTGAGTTTCTGACCGAGAGGAGTTAGAGCGCGAGACGATGCACCTGCTTCATGACGGTAAACGACGCCATCCTGTGCGGTGGTCAGCATTGCGAGGACATTGCAGGAAAAGCATAGGGACGCACAGAGCTGCGAGAGAGCAGACGAGGCAATAGCGGCAGATGAACAGGAAGACTGCAGCATACTCAGTAAAGTGACGCCAGACTGCGCGCGCATGAGAACGTACCCTGGTATGAGGATGCGGGTCAGGATGTCATGACAGAGTGACTTTTGGTATGTAAGACTCACCCAGTGCCATCTGAGCTTTCGGCGACGTTGGATAACGGCCCACTCGAAGTCCGAGGTCTGGAAGACCTCCCACACGTAGAGACCAAAGAAGGCGAATACAAGGTTGACATAGACACCTGAGATGACGAGACAAGGGACGCGGGGCGTTAGGTGCGTGTTTTGTGACGAAGGGGGTGAAGTTGTGAGACAGACCTTCGTCCTTGGTGACCTGCTCCGACGACGACCAGTCAACCATATTCGGAGCGGGGAGGGGAGGCCTAGGAAGCGAGAGGGAGGTAGCAAGCCGCGGAGAAGGGAGAGGGAGGGGAGAAAGCAAAAGGGAGGACGGGCGTCGTGCGAGAGACGCGGTGAATATAATGGGAGTATATAGGCGACGTGAGGAGGGGCACGTGTGGAGAGAATAAGGCAAGGCTGCTCGGCGGGCACTGTGAGGCTTCTCGAGCGCGCGCGCAGTCAGCTTGGGCTACAGTGCGGGTGTCCTTGTTCCTCTCCGGTCATATTTCTCCACGCGCCTCGACGCGCCCTCCTCCCTGGCAACGCGCCCCCGCAGACTAGCCCGTCTCCTCCACCACGACCCTCGCGTGCACACGCGCACGGTGGGAGAGAGGTGCAGAAAGCATGTGCGTTTGAGTTTCTGGAGAGGGCGCTACGTGGGATCGGAGGGAGGGAATGCCAATCACGGATCAATCGACTTACACTCTATCGCCAGATTCAGCAACTCTTGCCATACCCGGCAGGTATCGTGCTTCACGTCCCTCTCCCTTCCTCCTCTGTCTCCCTCCTCCTTCCTCGCTCCAGCCCGCCGTCTCAAAATTCCCCTGGCCAATCGCCCTCTTTGCCGTGCCTTCGCTCTGCTCTGGGTTGTGTGTGACTCTGCGGCGGGCCGCGGCGTCTAGCTGAGTTCGGCTGCGGTCGACGGCGGCGGGGCGGGCGTCCTAGCCCTGTCACCTCCGGCCTATCACTCGCCGCCGTATCCGTTCACGTAAACACATCGAAGACGCCATCGCCAGGCTCGCCTCGCCTCGCCCTCTCGCAGCATCTATCTTCCTCTAGCCAATCCACCGAAATGGCTCGGACGTGAACCACATACTACCCGCCACGTCGCGAGGAAACGTTGACTGCGACTGTCTACCCCTTTCATTATCGGCGTTCGCCCATTCGGCGCTGCGACGACGAAGAGCGTCTCAACGCCGGCGTCGATTTTCAGCCGAGAATGCATGCCGCGGCGTTTGACTGTCAACCGCGCCTCCAAATCAAACGCCGCGGCCACATCCTTTAGAACTTCTCCCGGAACCTATCGTCGACATATAGCTAGTCCGGTACTGGCCGCAGCACCGTACTCGACGTAACTCTGAGTCTCTGCGCCAGAGCTTGTATGACGTGTTTCTTCCCTTGGAATTCCCCGCGCTCTGATTCAGGGGGCCCTGTTTACTGGGGACTCCCATGCACACCGGAGGCACGAACTTGTATCTTCGACTCCGACTCCATCTGGATTCTGCTGTGACACCGTGGCAGAGATGTTGATAGGCTCCCTCAATGCACCTTGTCCGAGATTGCGATTGCTGGCGCGAACTGCCAGTCACTCACCTCTCCGGAATCAAGCACGAAACCACATCCGGTGGCCGGATCCAAGTGTACTAGTAGTATGTAATATATGAACGCACCAGACGCACCGTTGTGGTTTGTTCGCCGGTTTCTATCAGACCAGCGGTGATTGATAGCTTGCACACAGACCTTCACCCTGCAAGCTCAGCAGACCCTGCATGTCACGCCACACATGCAGCACAGACGCAGAGAGAACATGATCATTTTTGCCGTCTCCGAGCTCGCGCGGAACACGGAGGGAGCACGCCCCAGTACGTCCGCAGGCGACTGGGATGAAATTATTACAACACTCGCCCATCGGAAACTCTGGCGCCCCAACACTACAGCTAAGTGAGCTAGAACACCGCACCGCCGTCCTACACCCCCTTCCTGCTGCCGCTCGAGTGCGCGATCGCACGCCGTCGATGCAACCAGAATTGGAAACCAGGACTACGGGCTCAGCGCTCAGCACTAGCTGCTGCACCAGACCGCAACCTGCCCGTCCGCGCCCGCGCTGACGAGCCACGGCTGGCGGGGCACCCAGCGCACGCTGAACACGCCGAGCCCCTCGCGCACCGCGTGCCCGCGCAGGATCTTGAGCGGCACGATGAGCGGGTTCGTGAGCAGGTCGTTGTACACGCGCGCGTGGAACACCTGGATCGACCCGTCGTCGGACGACGACGCGAACAGCGGGTACGTCGGGTGGAAGTGCACAGAGCGCAGCGCGCGCGAGTGGTACCTGTGTGTCCGCGTCCGAGGGAAGAGGAAGAGGGGTGATGTCAGTGTGTGTTTGGGAGCGGGTGCGGTGGAATAGAGGAAATTGAGAGGAAGGAGATGCGGGTTCTGAATGGGGAAGAGGCATCGGGTGCGGAGGGTGCTTGTACGGCACACGTGCACGCCACAGCGACCGGGAACCCGAAGCGACTCAACGCGTAAGGAAGGCAAGAAAGAAGCCTCCAGCCGCCGAGCAGTAAGAGCGGACGCGAACAACGGCGCGTGCGTCGGCCAGGGAACAGGCCGTGGCAGAGCGAGGGAGGAGATGACTGAGAGGCGCAGACGTACCGAAGAATCTTGTATGGCTTGTCGCTCAGCTCGAGGTCGAACCAGCACAGCTTGCGGTCGTACCCGCCCACGATGAGGTGATCGCCCGAGGGGTGCACGTCCATCGACGAGATCCACCGGATCCCAGGCGTGAGCGTCTTGAGGAGCGTTTGTTCCGCCAGGTTGTACATCCGCACGTAGCGCTGCGTCTGTGCGTGCAAGGCAAGGTGAAGCGTGAGCGGCGTTACATGCGGATGTGGTGGACGGCGTAGGGAGGTTAAAGCACGTACAGCAACGAAAAAGTGTGGTTTTGTGGGGTGGAAGAGCACCAGCTGCACTGTGCCCTTGACCTTCTTGAACGGCGCCTGCGAGTGTCGTCTCGACACTTGGTGGATCCATACACCGCCCTGTCCTTCCGCTGTGTCAGACAATCATCAGTGGTGAGCCCTTCCGCATGATGGAAGCAATGATACGCACAGACAGAGGCGAGGTAGTCTCCCTTGCGGTGCCAGACGAGCTGCTTCGGCGGCTCGGGCGACGATGGTAGGTTGAGGGTGAGGATGGGAGTGTCGGAGGATGACTGTGCGGCAGGAACGGACGACCACTTGACGGGAGAGGGATTTGCAGGGGGTGGCGGGAGGTTGGCGGGTGCAAGGATATTTTGGGTTGCAGTGAGCACGGGCCCAGGGAGGTTTGGCGGGATGATGAAGTGTATATGGTCCTCGCTGCAAACATCGAAGGTCAGCACACGCAATGCACCTGGCACAATAGCATAGAAGGCACTCACACTCCAACAGCGAAGAAGCTGACGTCCGTCCTTGGGCACCACTCCACCGAGCCAACCTTGCCCTTGAACGTCCACCGCTTGACCTCCTTGCCAACAATGACCTCCCACAGCCGCACCACGCCGCTCTCGTCCCCACTGACAGCCCACGCGCCGTCCGGGCTGACGCTGATCGCGCGCACCCGTACGTCCGCATGCGGCACCTGCAAGCTCTTGTACACCGGGAACGGGCGGAGGCTGCTCGGGCTGGGGAGCTTCGGGATGAGGCTGTCGGGGTCGATACGGAGCTTCACGCGCTGCACGCGCGGCGCGAGGTACAGGTCGAGCTGCCGGTTGAAGCGCTCCTTGATGAAGCTGTCGTATGCGGGCACGAGACGCAGCGCGCTGTACTTCTGCGGGAGGAACTCGCGCTCGCGGTCCTCTGGGTCCGTCGCCTCCCACTGCGCGCGCTCCTCGGGCGTCGGCAGGTACTCTTCTGGTGGGTTGTACGACTCGGCGTGTCCGGGAAGGCGGGGTTTAGGTGCGGGGGGAGGCGCGGGGCCTGTTGAGGGTTCTTCGTTCCAGATGGCGTAGAACTGGGGCTGGGCGGATGCGGTCTTGGGCTTGTTGGGGACGATGCGGCCTTGACGGATAGCGCGGACGATCTTCATGACCTATAATACCGAAGTCAGTATAATGAAAAGTGATCGAAACTGAATAGTGCGTGCCTTTTGCTTCTCCCATTTACTGGGGACCCATCTCCGCTTGGGCTCAGGTGCAGCAGACAGCGGCATGACCTCCTCCTTGCCCTTTCCGGTGAACCATTCCACGGTGGGCTCGTAGGGGTCATAGTTCGCATCCGGGTTCTCATTCTCCTGCAGTCGGCGAATGATGTCCAGTTCCTCGGCAGTCAGAGGCTTGTCCATCTGCATATTCTTGTCGAAAGCAGACGTCCTGCAAGGCGTGAATGTCGCGCTCGATGCGAACATGTGGGACGGAAGACGTACCAGGACTCTGGGTCCTCCACTGTCTTGAGGAACTTGTCCAGTTCGTCTCCTCGTGCGGGGCGGAGGACCTTCTTGCCGTTAATATCGTAGCCTACATGTGGTAGATCGTCGTACCAGTGCATGGGGATGTTCCCGACGCGGTTGGGGGTCTATAAGTATTCAAGGCTTGTCAGTATACTGTGTAAGTGGAGATACCACTTATGGGGAGCTGCCATACGTCTTCTGTTGAGGAATCTGAGTCGTAGTCAGGCTCAATGTCAGGATACACCCGTTTTGGCTGGCCAGTGATGTCCGAAATGACCGTCTTGGGTTTTGGCCATACGTGTAAGGATTCCTCTGAAGCGTCCGACTCTTCCTCTTCCTCTTCCTCATCCTCCTCTTCGTCTTCGTCCTCGTCCTCATCGTCCTCGCCTTCATCTTCATCCTCGGTATCGCTCCGTGCATCAATCTCGGGGAACTCATCCACCTCCCCATCATCTGACGAAGCATCCCCGTCCTCGCCCTCGTCCTCGCTACCCATCTCAAGTCCGACCTCTTGAGGGAATGCGGAGGACGGCGCAGCAGACGCCTCCTCCTCAGGCGCCGCCTTCCGCTTTTTAGACAGCTTCTTCGCCTCTGCAGCAGCCATAGATATTTTCGCGAAGCCCAGTTTAGCCTAGGAAGCGATACCAGCAGAGAGTCTGGAGAGCCTTGGGAGCGAGTGAAGTGAAGTGCGCTTCGGATGCTGGGCGCCTACGAAATTTCCTGTATTGAGAGCACGTGCACGGTGCGCGAGATCAGATCGGGCGCGCGCTCGCGTTGAACACCACTGTCCAAGCCCAAGATGGCGGACGCGTTTCTCGCTCAAACCACTTCCTACTTGCACTATGGTGAATTACGGCGGAGGTGCGCGACTCGCATACACCTTGCACTTACTTGGTTGTGCTCATACACTCACTCAGACGAGGTCGCGGCGCTCGTGGTCGACATTGGCTCCTCGTCTTTGCGCGCGGGGTATGCGGGCGACGACACACCCAAGGCGATCGTGCCGACCGCGTTCGGCTACATCGAAGAGCAAGCGGCCTCAAATGGAGACGTGACCATGGGTGAAGCTGGTGCGCCTCCAGAGGGCGAACAGCCGCCGGCACCGAAACCCAAGGCCAAGCTGTTCATCGGGCAGAACGGACCCTCGCTGTGGCGGAGCGGGATGCAGGTTGGGAACCCGATGAAGGACGGCCTTGGTACGCATAATATTACAATTCCCCTCTGCACAAACCTATTGATGTATGCACGCGCACAGTCCAAAACTTCGACTCCGTCCCTCCCCTCATCAACCATGCTTTCTCCGAAGTCCTCCGCGTCAACCCGTCCGAGCATCCTGTACTGGTCACCGAAGCACCCTGGAATACCCCCGCGAACAGGGAGCGAATGGCCGAGATCATGTTTGAGGAGTTCCAAGTGCCTGCGTTCTACATCGCGAACACCGGTGTGCTCAACGCGTCCGTTCACAACATCCTATATCAATCAAGGATTGGTCTGATTTTATTCCACCAGTTTTGCAGCAGGTAAAGGCTCGGCGTTGGTGATCGATATTGGCCAGTCAGTGGCCAGCGTCACGCCTGTTGTAGATGGCTTCGTTTTGCGGAAAGGTCTGTGCGACATCCTCACGCTGACCATAGGGTCAGATTGACCGGTTTCAATAGGGCTGCAGCACTGTGCCCTTCCACAACTTGTGCACGCGCATGCGAAGCACATGCTCACCAGTCCAGGTCCCAACCGCCCTGGTCAACTAATTCCCCATCAACTCATTGCAAGCAAAATGGTGCGTGCAGTGCCCACTACGGTTGTAAGTACGACGTCCTGACGAAGACGATGCAGCCGGTAGATGCAGGCGTACCGGCTAAATTCCAACTGCGAGAAGACCGCATAGCGGGTACTACGGATACTTGGCGAGCGTGGGCGGAAGCGCGCGAAGTAGATGAATGGATCCAAAGCGTTGCAGGCGTCCTTCCCCAGGGATGGAACGAGCAGTACGTCGTGCCCACATCTCTTGCGTATGATTTGCGGCCTGACAGAGCCACAGGGTAGCGCTGCAACAAGGGCCGCGACACTATGAGTTCCCTACCGGGTTCAACTGCTATTTCTCCGGCGTTGAGCGTCATGCCGTGGGCGAGCAGTTCTTCAGCCATTCACAACAGCTCATGGTACGCTCACGCATTACCGTCATCGATAACGCGCATATGCCTAACTGACGCGCGATTCACAGGCATCCAACCCCAATCTGCCGAAAACAATGCCTGCCCTAATCATGAGCTCTATCCAGGCGTGCGACACCGACCTTCGCCAAGTCCTGATGGGTAACGTTGTAGTGACCGGGGGTGGCAGCTTCTTCTCCGGATTCACAGACAGGCTCGCGGCAGAGCTTACGAGACAGTTCCCGGTGGTAAGCTTATCGAACACTGCTAGCGTTGTGTGTTGTAACTCAAGTGTCTAATTCAACAGGTCAAAGTCCACGCTCCTGGCAACCCCACTGAGCGTAAGTACGGAGGCTGGCTCGGAGGAAGCATCCTCGCCAGCTTGGGTACGTTCCACCAGCTCTGGATCAGCAGAGAGGAGTGGCAGGTGCGTATTCGCGCGGATTGTCTAATATACATGATAAACTGATCTACACGACTTTCTAGGAACATGGCAAGGCTATTGTGGGACAGCGGTGTAAGTAGTAATGGAGCTTTTCTTGTACCAGGACCTATGTTGTATTATTCTTGCTGTCTCGACGCACGTGCTGCACCTCATACAAAGCTCCGTGTCAGTGCTCATTTTATGCTTCAACTTGCCATGAGTATCGCGACGTCGGCCACGACAAATAGTCACGCAGCTCCAACAAACTTCATAGGACGCGCATGATTATTCGAATGAATTCAGGAGATGTACAAGGAACAAACGCAACGTGAACGTGCTGTTGCAGGCAGGACGATATCCTCCCGCGGGGCCGCCACGCGAGCGAGGAGATGAAGACTCAGCTTACACCTCTGCCCTCGCCGTCCCCAACGCGGGCTGCGTCCTGCACCTATTCTACAGTACCGTACTCGACCGGGGGAAGCACTGCTTCCCTGCGCCGTCCCGACACCTCTCTGCGCAGATAACAAACCATGCCGCCGCAACGCGAACCAACGAGGGGGAGAACCCCACACAGAACACTTCATGCTACCGCGCGGCTTCGCAGGGAAGGCCGCAAGACCACAGGCCGCCGGGTCGCTCGAGCCACCCCAGCGTCGGGCCACCGACGTAGCGGGGCCGGACGCGGGGGAGGGTAAACGATGCACGGAGAGGAGGGGAGAGGGGGAGAAAGGTGTGTGAAGGGAGGAGTCAGGGGAGTCAGGGGCAGTCAAAGAAAGTTGGGGGAAGAAAATGGGAAGAATATCAAGACCAATCAGGGAGTGAAGGTGGTGGTGGGGGTGAACGGAACACTACGCCAATCGGGGGGATACGAGCAGCCGCTTGTGTCTACTACTGTCCGGTCGGGCATACGCACGCTCTTAAATACGACGCTGGCAAGACGGAAAGGAAGGTGGAAAGTGGGTAGAAGGGGGAACATCAAGGCGAGTATCGTACAACTTCTTCATCGCTAACGTCTGTCCATCAAACGTAAAGAGGGGCTCGTCGAGGCGGATCGGTCAGGCAGGCTGTGGCGCAGAGAACTTCAAGGTGACGGGGAAGGCGTATATGGTCGAGGGTATTCCGAGGATTGCAGAGCAACCTCGGAATTAGAACGCCTCGACGACCTCCCTGCGCTCACGCGCGTGCTCAAGGAGGGCACCGACAGCTTTGCGCCTGCTGCGGGTCGCGAAGTTCTTGGGAACGAGCTCCTCGTTGTTTGAGGGCGGGCCGCGCGGCTGGCGCACGGGCAAGCTCGCCAAGCGCTGGACAACCATCTGCGAGTCCTGCGGGACGACCACGTTGATGGTCGGTACGGCACGGCCAAGCCCGAGACCCTCGTACAACTTCTTAGCGGCTTCCTCACGCGGCGACAAGGGCACATCGCCGGAGGCAGCGGAGTGGGGTGTGCTGGGTGAAGAGTTGGACTTGGAAGACGAGGAGCTGTCGTCCGCGTCTGCGCCGTCGGCGTCTACAGCGACGACCGAGATTGCGGGCTGAGAGGTCTCAGCCGTGAAGCGAAGAGGCTGAGGGCGCGCCTTGGACCCGGCAAGCCCAGGTGGGGGCGAGACGCGTTCACCGGGCGGAGGGGTAACTTTGACTGCAGGGGACGAAACGGCGCGGTTGCCGCTCAGGACCGAGTTGTTGCCGGGCGCGCGCCTCCACGACGTAGCCGCGTCCGACTTGGATGGGGCAGTCGTACCATTGGTGTTGCCGAGCGATGTGCCCCCGCTGATGACAGTGGTATAGTTGGGGGTCGCAGGCGGACGGGCACCCACAGAGGAGAAGTCGTCTTCATAATCGTAGTTGCCGGAGGGGAGGCGGCTACCGAACTTGCCATTGATTGCTGCAGTCATCGGGACTTGTTCATCAGCGACGCCGAGCTTGGAGCGAAGCTGGTCCGCTTGGTTGGCGCGGCGCATCTGGGCTTGCATGGACGCAGAGCGCAGGTCGAAAGAAGTGTTCAAGGGACCAGCGGTAGAGGGGACCGCATAAGAAGCAGCGCGTCTGTTGCCTTGTTGCGCTTGCCCCTGACGCTGCTGAGCCGCCTGAGCCTGGGCGAGCAGCCCTGCCCGGTACTGCTGAGCCTGCATAGCCTACATAGACGCGTCAGTGATTGCGTAGTGTCAGCCTGATTGCTCAGGGGCGCACCTGCATCCTAGCCAGCTCCATCTGCATCAGCTGCAATTGCACTTGTTGAAGCTGGTTTTGCGTCATGGCCGGCGACATGAGCGGGTTGAACTGCATGCCGCCGTTCATGTTCATGGAATGTTGTTGTTGCTGCTGCTGGAACCGGTTCGGGATGCCGTCCACAGCCGCGGTGAGCGGCGCTTGACGGTTGCGGCCGTTGTGAATGTACAGGTTCTGCGACATCATGTTCGAGAGCTCATCTTCCTCCTCCGGGGGGTAGAAGTCGTCCTCTTGGTTCGGAGTGATGATGCGGGGGATATTGAAAGTGCCTGTGGGTGCTGCAGTGTGCGGAACATTCGCCATGGGTCCAGAGGCGGAACGAACGCCGCCGGTGCGGAGGCCGGCGAGAAGAGACGCGCGAGGGTTGGGGGCGGGAGTAGTGGCCATTTCGTGTCGATTGGAGTAGTGGATATCGAGATTGGGTTGAAAAAAGTTGAGTCGAGAGGCAAGCGGCGGAGGGGTGAAATGAATGGGGAAGAAGTACACCTGTGGTTGGAAGCCAGGCATCAGGGCGAGAGGTCAAAAAATGAGGCATGTTCGCGTTTTTTCGCACCTGGCGGGGGTTTGGATATGGTCTTGAGTGAAGGCGGGGCGGTAGGAATGGACACGTCTATCTCTCTCCTCAGGTCTTTGCTGTGGTGGGCGATGTGGTTGCAAGTTTTGTAGTAGTTGCTGCGATGCGAGAAGTGAAGAGCCGGGCGGGCGATTAGGGTTGTCTGGCCGGAGAAAGAACTTGGCGCGTATGTAAAGGTAGAGAGATATATATCCTAAAAGTTGAAGACAGAGACAGAGAGACAAACGGAAAAGAGGGCCACCAAAGAGGTCTGAGAGAGAGAGACGACAAATATCAGCTCGTCCTTCTGCCCCCGCCCCAGGTATCGCCATCGCCCCCTTCTGGCCCCCGGCCACCCCGCCTCGCATCAGCCGCTCTCCCTCCGCACAGCTCTCTCGGTCGCCAACGCACAAATACAACACAGTCCATACGCTCGTGTACGCACAGTGCTATATTACAGCAGGTCATACGAGCCCTTCCATAAGCTACCGAACGTCCATGACAGCAAATTTCCGACCACGACCTTGTCTGGGACCCCGCGCGGAAACTAGCACCGGCGCTGGCGAGACAATAAAACGCGCGCAGGTGACCCATCCGCTCCAACCGCTCCCCACGCCTTTTGTATCCGACTTGCCTCGAACGGAGCCTAGAGGTATTTCTTTGCACTCGCCCTAACGCGAGCATCAAACACCGTGCTCCGGATGGGCGTATGCGCCGTATGGAACGGATTCAGCATCGTCTGCGGATGGGCAATGTCGTGACTCTGGCCTCCGGACACCCCGGCGAGGAGGCAGTACTGCTCACCTTGACATACAGCTCCCAGACATCATTGAAGAACGCCTTGATACCATCGTCGTTACGGGACTCGTGCAAGAGCACAAACTTCATATCTACCGCAACAGATCCCGTCAACTCACAGCACGCCACAGCTATCCGTCTCACAACGCGTACTTCCGGGCGTTACGAACGCAGACACGGTCCATTCGTTGAACTTGTCGACAGACTTGAGGTACCTGCGGCGGTCCGACAAAGCAGGCCAGATGGAGAAGGAAGGATAACAGAGGGTGACACAGGTACGAACATGACGCTTTCTTTACGCATTACCTCTTCAATCGCGTCTAGACTTGCATTCGCGATCATTTGTATGACGTGCCTATCTTGTCCTCCTCCTATCTTTACGGCCCCTCCCTGACCATGTTGGGTTTGTGAAGCACTTGAAGCACCGGACAATGCAGTCAATGTCCCAGCAAAGGCAGAGGTAGACCAGCTAGGAAGGTTAGAGGCCAAAGGAGAGGATGTTGATTGGGATGGCTTGGAAGAATAGTGAGTCAAACTATAGAGTGGTGTATCGGATGGAGACAGCAAGAACAGATGATGGGACATGGCTCTGGGGCGAGATGCTCCCCTCGATCAGTTCTGAGTTGTGTGGAAGCAGCCCCAGATGCAACAGTGTTTCTCTTGTCTTCACCACAGATTGGCGACGCGACTAGGATCGCGAACACGTGACTCCCCTGCTAAACAAAGATACACAACGGCAAGTCGTGTACTTCGGCATGCTTGGTACATTCACATCTTGACCGCCATGACGAGGGCTCTGCTTTCTCTCTCACCATTTTCTTGTGCACGAACATACCATAGAACAGTTTTCCATACCGGTCTACAGCTCAGAATGCCCTCGTCTGCGCGAAATCCGCCGCTGTATTGTAACGCGCCCGGGCGTCCCTTCAATGTTTTCCAAGCGCAGGCAGCCAATGCGCGAAAACAATCAGTCTGGCAATTTGTTGCTAGTTCCATGTTTCGGGCAACACATAGAAGTGGGATCAGCAGAGGTCGCAGTGGGTGGTCTGGAGGAGGAGGCGGGCCACAAGGGCCGTGGCAGCGGCTGCGCGCACGCATCAACGCCATCCCTACCAAGTACGTCTTCTGGGGTATCCTCGGTCTGAATGGGCTGGTCTTCGCGTCGTGGAACCTAGCTTGGGCCAAATACGTGCGTTCAGGTGCTCTTCTAGGGGGACTGTTGACGCTCATCATCCGATTCATGTCCATAGCAAAGCACGGGGGATTCCTCTTCCTACGTTTGGATGCTACAGAACTTTGTAGCATCTGCTGATAACCTGAAAAACGGCCGATGGTGTGTACCAGCTGCACCGACTATGTGTTGCACTCTGACACTTGTGTAACTAGGTGGACTGTGGTGACATGCTGTTTCTCACATGAAAACATCACACACCTGCTTTTCAACGGGTTCGCATACTACTTCACGGCTCCGGTCGTCCTGTCTCTCCTTGGGAACGTGGGCTTTTTAGGGCTCTACCTTGGCAGTACGTAACCACCCCGTATTCAACTACTTGTGATATTGATTGTGACTCACACACCGGTCTTTGAACAGGCGGCATCGTATCGAGTGTTGCCGCCGTTGCATGGCGGTATTACACCAATCCTCATGTGCGTGGTGGTTCGCACGGCGCAAGCGGTGCAATCTACGCCGTCACTTCATTCTTCGCATGCGTCGCACCAAACGCGACGTTCGCCCTGTTCGGCGTCTTCCCCCTCCCTGCTTGGGCATTCGTCACGGGCATCTTCCTCTGGGATGGCTACAACGCAATAGTCCCATCGGTCAGCACTCTTCCCGATGATTCACATGGGGGTAACGATCTCACGTGTTGCACAGGGAGGCCGAACAGACCATGCTGGTCACATTGGCGGACTGCTGTCCGGCATTGGCTACTTTATTGCAAAGCGGTTGAGAATCTTCTGAGTTCCTCAATCTCACGATTTTCCGTTCATACACTGCAAGCCGGCCGGCCGCATGGTAGGTGCTGGTGCACGTCTAGGAAGACATGTGCCATCGAGGGCATTCATGGTGCCAAATACACATTCTCTGTTGTAGTCAGTGCTCGTACTGTAGAGGAATGCAATGAATTACCACTACTCCTATGACAAACCCCAGACATGCGAAGGCTGGTAACTCAGGGAAGGGGATCCTGCGGCCCAACCTCCTTCACAACGTAGTAGCTGAAGAACAGGATCTTGAAGCACAATGCGACTCCGGCGTGCAGGACCGCGAGAAGGATGATGATGAGCCGCACAGGCTTCGCGTCCGCCTGTCGACAAGCGGTGGCATGAGTCTCAACATTGCTCGCGAGTAGGTCCTGAGACGTACCGTCGCCAAGATGGGGTAGACATTGGCAGTCAAGAACCACCCCGAGAAAACAAACGCAACACCGACAAGGACCCAGCGGACGATCGGGACGGGGATGACGCACAACAGCTGTTCAAAGCGTTCAGTTAGAGGACCATGGAAGAACACGTCCAGCACGGCCGGACAGACTCACCGATACCGGGATCCACACGAACTGCCCATACCCCCACACCGAGACCGCCTCAACAACGCTCCACTCGCCCACGCCCAGGTACCGCAGCGCAAGCCACAGCAGCACGGGCACCCCCAAACCGTACGCGTACACGAGTCCGACCGCGGTCGAGAGCAGCCCGAAGTCGTACTCGAGCACGGCCGCGGACGAGTCGGATGGGTTCGAGAGGTAGGCGGCGATGGACGACGCGAGCGATGAGAAGACGAAGAGGGCGAAGATGAGCGTGGTGAGTGTCCAGAAGGGCCCGTAGAGATCGGCGCTAGGTGTGAGATGTGCAGAGAGGTAGCTTGAGGAGCGAGGGAGGAGGGTCGTATAGCATCGGCGGAGGACCTGGTGCAGACGCATGAGACCGAGACAATCGGGGGTAGGTAGGGGAGCAGAAGTGGACGGGTTGACGGTCATGCTCACCGTCTTGGTGTCAACATCGAAGTATGGTTGATAGTAGTCTAATGTCCAGAAACCAGAGTTCTTGGAAGGTCCGTCGGATATGTATCCTGCGTAAATGCACGGGTTTGTAGCTCGCACATATGGATTGGCTGAGCACTGCACGCACCTCTAGATGCATTGGTGGTCCCTTGGTTTGCCGCCCTCGCGTCTGTACTCAGAAAGGCTACCCGGCGACATTCAACACCTATATTCCACGCGGTAAGATATTGGACATACACTGGAACTGAAGCCTCTCGGGGCCTTCATCCATCCGCTAGAACGCAAGGCTACCGTCAATGCTATGAGGAGCGGGAAGTGACGTAGTTCGACCCTCGACTTACCTCATCTGATTCGATTGCAACATACGCCATTGCTCTCGAGTGAGTTTGGTACGGTGCAGAAGGCTCAGTGGCAAGCAATTGTGTTTCGCAGTGAAGTAGTGTATTTGGCAGCTATGAGAGTACCGGCCCAGATGCGTGCAAGTCGCAGCCAAGTCGCAGCTGTGCACGAGTCATAGACGCCCATGGTGACACGTCAGGCTCAAGATGGAAGGTGTTCAAGATCCTCGACTCGAGTTCGTGAGGTGGCTCGCGTGGAACGCAACTTCCGAGTCCCATACTGCCGTTGGCGACATTCAGATATATCCTGATACAGTCCTGGTGTGCGACTGCACATATATCTTACATCCAACAGTCTCCTCTGCTAAACTGGACAACAACCCGTCAGACTGCTACTAGACGCCTAGGGACCATTCGTCACATAGCATGTTATACAGGTTACAACAAAAGGTCGGGACATGGTATACGTGAGACTAGTGCTGCAAGCGTGCTCTTTCAGTTGCTTGACTCTCAACAACGCGCTCCATGGCATCCAACCACGTCTCCACCGCAGCACCTCCACCACGAGGTTCTTGCCCATTTGACTTGGATATTCCATTCGGCCGAGCAGAAACACGCGGCAATGCGGAAGGCAGCGTGCCAATGTAGCGAGCATGCGCCAGGACGGGCAGACGCCGTAGTGAACGACCGGACATCTCCTGATCCTGAAATATCATCAGTTGTGAGATACAAGCTGCCGCGCAACTTTGCCACTAACTCTGCATTTTTGAGCGAGCTTGAGCAGGCGCAGAGCAATAGACTTCGACCTCTCGCGGGACTGAAGACGCTCCGTTTGTGAGGCCGAAGGCGGAGACTGTTCTGACACCGTGGGGTCAAGACTGAGGTTCGAGAATTGGGCAGTGCGCTCGAAAATCTGAGCTTGGGGCAGGCTTGGCACCTCCTGCGAACGGCAGCTTGTCAGCTCCACTCCTCACGAAGGCAAGGACTCCTTTACTTACGATATCGGATATGATGCCCTTCTTGACCAGCTCAATGAGACAACCGCGCAGGATCTCATAGATCGCCTCGCGCGGCGGCAAATCAACATACTGAACGATATCAGCACGGTCAACGAAGGCGGAGTCTACAACACGTCAATGTAAGAATGTTTGCAATGATCGAGGGCAGCTCACCTATGGCTGTAGCCAGGTTACTCGTCGACATCACCAGACAATTCTTCCTGTGCTTGAGCTTATCCAGCTGGGTGAGCAAGGCGTTCACAACCTGGACGTACTCTTGTTAGTAGAGTACTTCCTCATTGAGCCTGTCACTGACCCTTAGAGCGTCCGAGGGCTCTGTCCCAGCCATTGCGCCGGCTCGTGCTGCAGTAAGTGACTCGACCTCATCTGCACATGGTCGTTAGTACTTTTGCGCTTACAACGACGTCGTACGTACCGATGAGTACGATAACGAAGGTTTCCTCGTCTTCCACCATCTCCGTGATGCTACTAAACAGCTTTTGGACGAGCTTGCCGGACTCCGAGAACCAGCGAGAGAACAGCGAATGTGAATTGATTTCTAGTAGACGTGCATGTGAATATCTAAGCACATAATAAGCATCGACTTCAAAATGAAATCGAACAATGTGTTTACACACCTGTGAGAAAGGCGAATGGAGAGCTTTTGCGCAAGTGCTCGGCACAAGGAGGTCTTCCCTGTGCCTGGTGGACCATGTAGAAGAACTACGCGGTTCCAAGATACCACGTTGACTGTTGGGAGCGTGAGATGCAATGCAGCGTATGCCTAAATCAACCAACGTACAGTCAACGTCCGCATCGCTGAACACGACAGTCGCATATATGTAGTCCAGTAACTTCGACTTGATGTCGTCGGAGTAGATCAAGCTCTCCCAAAGGCCCTCCCATGACATGCTTGGAAGTTCGCAAACGCTGGCTGCCATAATCTGCTCGTCTTCTCCGCGACCGCTGCCACTCGTTAACTCTTCAAACGCGTCCGAGTCCGTAGGCTGATAGACATGGATTTGCAGAGCCGTCTGCTCGATGGGTAAGGATGCCGTCGGGCAAGGTGACTCCGCTGCAACTATTTTCTCAATAGACGAGGCGAGTAGGGAGACGTCTTCCCATCCCTGTATCGTCGAAGGGAGATAGATGTGGGAAAGGGATGAGGTGAGGTAGGCGTGCACGGCATGACGGATCGTATCGAAGCGAGATGTAGCATTCTGAGCCACTCTGACTTCAACTACCAACGGAATTGTCGTGTTAGCAATACAGCTCTGTGATACGATATTTCTGCACGCACTGTGTATAGGCCAGACAGTTGATTGCGATTCTGCAACCGATGCGCTCATTGCGAAGTCTTGGTCTGTTTGCATCCTATGCGGCTACGTTTCGAAGCGCTTTCCTTGTAATGCTGTCGTGATCGTCCCAAGGAGGTAAATTTTCTGCGTGCAGAGAGCGTACGGAAGAACTGGGATGATGGTGGTGGTGGTGGAACAAGGCAAAACGCGTCGATGGCGCTCGCCCGTGGTTCGCGCGTGCCTACAATTAACGCGTCACGACCACGTGATCGCCTTGCTTACATGGGCAACTTGGATCGTCATCGAGTTGTGGGTTGTGAATTGTTCGTTCATAGCTTTACCTCACACCTCGAGCTTGTGGTACCGTGACAAAGCTTCGTTACAAGAGGCTAAATCAAGCGAAGGGTAATGATACGCTGTCTAAGTTGCTCTACAAAACAGTACTCAATGGACTAACCTTCTAGATATGGCAGACACGGTTGCATGTGCTGACTGCAAGCCCGATGGCAGTAACCCTGCGGAGCAGTCGACTCTACCTCCACAGCCTGTCACAGCAAGCATAGACCCCAGCACATTTGTGCCTCCTCCCCCAGACCTTGCACCCACCATCACCATTGAATTCTGCGATAGAGTACGTGGCAATTATATGACATACTTCTCTGACCGATTGTCTGAGCAACTCCTAGTGCCGATGGTGCGTCGCACGTACTTTTCTGGCATCTCACTTCCGGTGCTTTATTGCAGTACCTTACACCACCCCACAGGTTGCATAGAGCATCATGGGTATCCACAGAGCTCTTTCTCACGTTCCCATCCCCGACGCTCAAGGCAATAACCATCGTGCCGTTGAATGCTGAGGACACGGCCGGACGCTTCCGTGTCTGGCTCTCCCTTGCCAACCAGCCCCCTATCTTGGTGTGGGACAGGAAGGTCGAGGGCGGGTTCCCAGAACTCAAGGTTCTCGTGAGTGACCGTCGAACATAATCAGGGTCAAGCTTCGCACATGTGCTGACCGCCGTGTAGAAGCAGCGCATCAGAGATCATATCCAGCCCGGAAAGTCGCTCGGCCACTCTGACAAGTAATCCCGACATTATCTCCTGTCGACATCTGCACAAGGCAATGTAGCTGCTCTTCCGCCCATGTATCCAAATCGCAATATCACCATGTATCATTCGACGCGAAGCATATGCAGCGTGGTCGGCGTGCATGACATCTCAACAGAGGTCTGATAGCCCGCAGCCGCTCCTTCTGCGGTCTTTCTCTATCGCTGCCGCAACGATCGCTTGATCTGTCACATAGACAATGCGACATCAATGCGGCTGTGATATGCTCCTTTCACAGGCAGGTAAGCAACTCCCTGCATCGCACAGATGGAATTGCGCACACGGATGTTTTCTAACGCGGCTTATCGTAGAATCCTGATGGACTATCGGGTGTGGCCTTGTATACCTACGTCGCCAGTGAGAGTATCTCAGTGACAACCGGGATCCCACAAGTTTGACACGCGAAAATGTGGGAGGAATGTACACACGTCTGGTATGTATGAACGGCTCAAGCGAGGATCTCCACACATCGGCGATGACTTCGGCAAAAGCCAGGGGGCTCTTCGAAGAGACCTGACTTTTGTGTCCCTCACGACCACATTTCGCCTTGTACGTTTCTTGGACACGGAACGACAGGCCTCATGTCGAGAAGTATGCATGATTGTCTGTCCAATATTTCCCAGTTCGAGACGTGCCCTAATCCAGGAAGCCACCACATGGAACGACACCTTATGTCTTCCTCCGCACACGTTCAACACACTGCAACCAAAGCTCCCGGTCCCGACACCATCATACTTCCCTCCGCACCCCGCGATCTAAGTGCGTAACTCGACACTTTGTGCCTTCCGGACCGTTCAAACTCCTAAGAAATGATACTACCCCGTCACCCTCATCCCGTCTCGCCGGCGCGGTATCTCTGCCTCCTCCGACATCCTCATGATCATGCCGACCTCTCACACGAGCATCGCCATCATCAAAAACGGTGCACTTTGAACGTTGCACGACAGGCTCTCGCGCCCCCGGGGCCTGGCACCTGGCACACCCACACGACAGCCCGGAGTCCGCCCGCCATATCCCCGCATGGCGCCTCCCCCCACCCCTGTCCGGCACGCGCTCGAGCAGGTCTAAACATATCGAGGGGCTGCGTCCATGGCCATATGCATTCGCCCACAATACATCCTGTTCAAGCCTCGCACTATCGGCTCGCCGGTATGCACTGTGTGCTACATTGACCCCGAGCGCGGGATGGCCCTTGGACAGTGACGGTGAGCAGCACTGAGCACTCAATGTTCATCTCGGTGTCAGCCGTGCCCCGCGGAGCGCGATGCCACTCGCCACTCAATACCGCTCTGCTTCTGGATCCGGCGCTACCCACTCGTCGTTCGAAGGGAAGAGACGAGATCTGTGGGTAGCTCGATCGAGCTCATCGTCTCCCCCCGATCGGTGCACAGGCATTCAGCTCGCCGGTTCGTAACGAGACGTCTGCACCCAAACTCCCCCGCCTACTCATCCCTGACGCGCGCGCTTTCAGCCAGAGAAGTGCCCTGCCGAGTCACCCTGCACGTCTCCGCAGAAGACGTTCGTCACCTCGAGGTCCTCGACGCCAGGGTTCGATCGCAGCTGCATCCCCGTGCTCGAGTGCTGGGCATGAAATGTTTCTAGGGCTTGCCCCGTCAAGTGACCGACCGGCCTTAGGGGGTTGCCCTTCGTATATGGCTTACGCCGGTCGCGCAGTTATAGTACGCGCCATCGGCGGGGCATGTGCCCTCCTAATCCTATGAGCTACGGCCACGTACCTCGCACGTTCACTCGCGCTTTCCCGTGAGCTTCTGGCTTCGGGTTCGCTGCTTGCTTGCCAAGCTCCCGCGCGCGTCATCGTACCATGTACGTGTTACGATCGCCACGAATAGCTTCCTAGCGCATGCGCATGCCAATTAGCCCTTCACGCACCGTGTGCACTTTGACACTTCTTCCAGGTCCGCCAGAGGAACCCGGAGCGTACAGATACGGGTCTAGCTGAACAAGCATATGCTTCTCCAAGGCCATTGTGAGTCATTGATTCGATTCGCGAAGATGAAAGCATTTTCAGTCCGACAGCAGCGACAGCGACAACCCAAACGACACCAGGCGCTATCTCGCTGCTGGGCAAAACTACTACTAGTACACACCAACTCTTCCAGCAGCCCGCAGGCACTTCCTACTCCTCTACGGCCTACCAGTAACTGCCAGCCAAATTGCAAGTGTGTAGTCGTGATTGTACTGTATGTCGACGAAGCCAAAGAGCGAGTGGGAGGAGGGGGAACGGCCGCCAAGCACGGCCGTCCCGAAGCAGTACGGTAAGGCCACCAAGTCGAACAAAAACACCCAGCAGCCGCTGAAACTTCTAACGAATCTTACATACCGCGTGCGATCTTTTGTACAGCGTCCATGTGCGCGCACGCGCAAAATATACATCCATAATTAAGCGTCCGATCCTGAGAGGTCCGTGCCACCACTTTCGTTTGCGCTGATGCCGGACCCGGTTACTGGGGGCTCAGTGGCCGTAGGACCCACGGCTATCGGTGAGTCCGTGCGGGGAAGGAGAGGGCGGATGGCGAGGGGTGTCCGCACCGGGGCCTCGACCATAGCCTCCTCGACGTCAAAGCTTGCCGGATCCTGGCTCGCAAGGAACGCGACTCGTTCCTCCGAGTACCGCGCGTCCAGGGCGTCTTCATCTTGCAACTCCTCGTCCACAGCCTTGCGGGTGATATATGAGAGATACACGAAGATGGCCAGACATAGGACGATGCCGGCGATGGTTGAGTAGTGGGAAAGCGTGCTCCCTTCGTCTTCATCAGATGCAGGCGCAGTGCCCGCTGGCCGTGAAACGTGATACGATGCGAAAGAATGGATAGAACTTCCGATACTTGTGTGGATGATGAGCTTGGGGAGAGACAGCGCGGTGCAGAGCGTGTAGGTACGGAGAGTGAGGCTAGGAGATGCGGCGAGGAGGCAGTTCATGACGTTGTAGGGGTAAGGGGCGAGGCGGATGAGGAAAAGGAGCTTCGGGTTGTTCTCGATTGCGCGCACAATGCGTTTGATCGTGACCGTGCATGATAGCCATCTAGATATGCTCGCGCGGAAGAACGTGCGGGAGACTGTGAATACGACGAGTGCGCCAGCGAGGGAGGCCCAGTACGATATGATAGCGCCAGTCCAAGGGCCGAAGGTGTAGCCAGAGAGTATAATGAGTGTGGAATATAGCGGGACAGGAGCTGTGCGTCAAACAGATCCTGTCAGCTGCGATCCAGAAGGCTTGGAGATGAGCACTCACGGAATGTGGTGATGAAGATGAGAGCAAAGATCACAGCGTATCCAAGATAAGTATCGGACTGCAACCAGTGTGATAGCTGGTCTAGACCTGGACACAATGCAATGCAGATCGCAGAAGTGGTTGTCAACAAGTGTATAGGCGAAGAAAGGCGGTCCGGGGCGCTTACCTTGGAAGACCTCGACTTTCCAGAAACTGACAGCAGCAAGAAAGCCCAAAGTCGTCATAACGTACAGAATTATAGGGATCCAAGGTTTGAGTAGATTAGCTATCCGGAGACCGCGCGGACGAGTGTATGGTGACGAGGCGAGATGAGGAGGTGAGGCCCAACTTGACGCGATCGGGCAGGGCGCGGGTGGTTGCAGTTGTGGCGGGCGAGAATGAGGGCGTTGTGAGCGGATCCAAGGAGGTATTGAGGACACAGGAGAGGCAGCTTGCGAACGCGAGAAAGAAGGGCCAGGTTGAGAAGACATGTCCGTAGGCAGACCAGCAGGGCTCTTGGACATGCCCTCCAACTGCGATAAGCTAGCCTTCTCGTCGTAGACCTCCTGCAGGTGGGCAAATCGGTATGGTTGTGGCTGCGGTTGGCAGCATGATTGCGGGGTTGCCGGTTGCGCTTGGTGGGTATGGGGGACGCGCGAGGATTGTCCAAGTCGATTGGGCATATGCAAATCCATTGCAATTGGAGGCCAGTCCAATTGAGCAGGGTCGAACACAGAGACGGGGCGAGCAGATGAGAGAGAAACGACAACGACGACGGCGGCGACGAGAGCAGCGACGACGACGACGACGACGAAGGCCCAGCCGGTGAAGAGACCGCTTGCAAGGGTGACTTGATGCTGAAAGGCCTGGAGAAGACGAAATGGGGACGACTTCTGATAGGTATATATTCGCCTGATCGTTCCCACGGCCCGCGTCTCCCTGGACGTGATCGCGGGGCGCCGGTCCAGGTCCCGCGCCCCAGCTGCGCCCGCCACTTCCGCTCCTCCTGTCATTTTCGCGCCCTTTGCCTCAAATTTTACAGGGTGCTGAGTTCCCTTCGAGTATGCAGCCTCTCAATGGGCCCGTCTGTCCGCTCACAACGGTCCCGCAGCTCGTGCGGACGGGCAAAATGCAGGCTGGAGCAATGGAGGCAGGGGAACCCTCGATCCCGATATGGCAACTATCGCGCAAAGTGGCGGTGCCGCTGCCACCGTAGAGCGCGTCGTATGACCGCATCTCAAGCGCGACGAATGTCCATGCTGCGGCGTTTTTTCGCGCTCCACTCGTCCAGGGTGCAAATCCCAGCGGTCCGCTGCTATCGATTCCTTGTGCTCTCCGACCATGTGCCTATGACGATACGTCTACCTCCCAGCACATCCCGAGCTCGCTCTGCCCTGAAAACGCGGCCAGTACGGTCATTTGAGCATCGCTGCATTTGGAATTGGAGCCCCGCGCGCGACGGTGGCTCGGAAGCGCTAGGGCGGCTAAGCGCTTATATAGCCACGTGCACTGCGCAATCGCCCACGCCCCGAAATTCGCATTGCGCGCCCGCGCACCTTCGTGAAACACCACGACTTCGCGAGTGGTTGTGTCCGACCAGTTAACCTATGCTGCCGTCTGCTTTCCTCCGTGTCTCGTCTCGCCGTCTGCCCCTTCATGCGGTCCAGCGCGCCAGCGCGCGTCGGATGAGCTCCTCGCCGCGCGAGCCCTCTCGCCATGCTCAGTTCTACACCGAGTTCGCCGCTGGCATGATCCCCGTCGCCATCCTAGGCTCCGCAGTCTATCTCGTGCGTCCTTACCGACCACTTTGTAACCAGGCCCGCATCCAATGTCGCTTTTAGGGCCTGAGGACATGGCAGCAACACCTGGCCCATGAGAGGTTCCTGGAGGAGGCGCAGGCGCGCGTGCAAGAGCTCGAGACCGAAGTCACTGCCCTCCGACAGCAGCTGCAGAATGGAGCTCACGCCTCTACACCGAGCACTGGACTGTCAAATGAGAAGAAGTCTGGCTGGTGGCTTTGGTAGTATGTCGTCGAGGTGATGCGCCCAAACCGCATGCACTATGGACAAAACATGTACTACTATCCCGTGCACTCATTACGAATACGCTCTAATAAACAGGACTATAACGACTAGATACCAGCGGTGGCAGATCGTAAGATGGAAGGGTATATCATAGGGGCGAACCGGTCAGTGGGTATGGGTCTTGCTCAGCAGATTTTTATGTCTGTCGTACAGCTTGGCGGTGCTGCAATGAGGACATTTCAGTCAACATTCCAAATTGCACATGTGCAGTGGCGCGCCACATACCTGAGCGCTGCAGAGGCGAGACCTGCGAAGGTTTGGACCTGTCCCTTCGCGCGCTTGAAACGGAAGACATCATATGCTGTGGGCAGGCAGTATTGTGAGAAACCAGTCCCTTCCCAAAGTGATCAATTACTCACAGACGAAGATCAGGTCCATAAGCAATTTCAGTCGCGTTACTTGGATCCAGTAGTCTTGCCTTTGCAAGCGCACGAGCTCTTTCTCGTCCAGCTTGCTAGCGGTCGGATTAGACTTCGAGGTGGCGCCGCCCGCCATTGATTCCGCGTACAGGCGGCTTTCAACTACGTTGCCGTCAGCGCCACGTAGCATGATCCAGGAGTGACAGCAGTACGAACCTTGATGCTGAAGGTCAAGAATGACGCTTCTCTCGACGCTATTCTCGACAAGGTTCACAAGGGTACTCGCAAACCAACACCAGTCGGCGAGACGGCCAGCACGTTCACCAGTACGCTTTCCAAGCAGACCAAGTCTGGAGAATGTGGCGGCGTCGTCTGCCAGACCGTTGACGAACTCTAAGAGCACGGGTGGTGGTGCGTGCAAGAAGGTGTGTAGCAGAGGCTTCTGCTTGTTCTTGTTCGTCGCGTAAGGATCAGACGAATGCTGTGCGAGTATGGACGTGAGCGGAGGGAGCCAGTTGAAGAGAATGAGACATTTCCTGTGCACGCATGAGGACGTTAGAGCGAGCCGTGCTAATGGCGCCACATTGGCTTACCTCGTTAGAGAGAACCCTGCAATAGCAGACGTCAGACGTTTCAGTAGCTCAGCCTCCCATGGCGGACGCTTTTGGCCCCGAAAGACCGGACTGGAAGTAACGGCAAGATGGAACAGCAAGTACATCCTCATGGAATACTGTATGATTTTCTGTACGGGATGTGAGCACCGTGATAGCGACCTCTTTCGTTTGCGAATGCCAAGGTCGACGTACAAACGCCTTATCGCGACCGTTGGACGACTTGAGCATCTCCCTCCAGACGTCCTCTCTCCGCACGCGACTCTTCGCCGAGCCGGGTTTCTCGTCCTCCTCTTCCGAGTCTTCGGCCTCGATCTCCTGGGGCTTCTCTCCGGCGTCGGCTTTGGTATCGTAGATATCCGTTCCAAAGACGTGTGAGCCATTAGACATAATAGACGTCCGAGGTGTGCGAGGTGGATGTGAAGACAGAGGGTTCATCTGAAACGACGAGGTGTCCGACGGAGGCTCGTAGGAAGCAGAGAACCGGCTACCATATTGCGAGTCGCTCATCGACACCGACGACGACGACGCATGGTTGGGTCCCGCGTACGGGAACGTGATAGACGACATGGCCAGCAAGGATGCTCGCGCAGAGCTTGAGAGGCGATGCGTGAGCCTATTAGAAGCGTGTCTGGAGAGAACAGAGAGTCGAGTCGCGCGATGTCGCGACACGCAGTCACACCCGAGCGCGCGCTTCGCGGGGTCAGTTCCTGGAATACATAGCAGCCAAAACAGGTGAAAACGCCGCCACGTGCTCTCGCGTGCCAAACAAGCGTCAACTCCTCCATTGGGCAGCCCTCTGACATCGTCGACTACGGGGCGCGCTGTGGCGGCGACCGTGTCTTGAACTTCATTCCTCGCTCAACTCGCACTCCTTGCTCATGGCGACCGTGATGGCTTCAGGCTCAGGTCTACGCTCACCACCCACCCCGCGCTCCAGCGCCCCCTCCCCTCGGCCCTCTGCGCCATCGCCCCGGCCGACGTTCGACTCTGACCTGCTTCGCGCATACATGAAGAAGCTCCTACAGACGACGTTGCAGAGTGCTTCTTGGCCCGAGCCGCGAGAACGGGACAAGGTCAAGGCATGGATGAAGGAGATAGGCGAGCGCGTAAAGGAGCGGATGATAGGTGAGCAAACTGCCTGTGCGCGAGTCGGGCACCCCTACGTCCCCCTATGGTCGCTAACCGACGTCGCGCGTGTCCGACAGAGATCCAGCCTCGAGGATTGTGAGTGCGCCGCGGGATTGAGCGCCTGCCGTAACGCAGTCTGACACTTGGGCGAACGATGAAGTAAATACATCGTCCTTACGCAGATAAATGAGAACTTGGGCCAGGGCGGCAGGTATGCGAGAAGCCACTATATGCACGGAATTCGCCTGACAATAGCGCGTCGTCACCCATTCCTTGCACCCGAGCAGAGCCGACCTAGTATGCCACTGGGAAGATTCCGATGCGGTAGCTCAAGAGGTGTACGCCAATGTACGGTCACCTCCTCCCTGCATCTCTCTGATTAGAAGCCCTGGCGTGCAGCTGACTTATACCGAATTAGGACTCCATCATTTGCATCTGTGTCGCGT